>JAGFZM010001713.1:102722-159332 GCA_017657215.1 Limnothrissa miodon | reverse complement strand
GTTGGGGTGTGTTGAGCGGGGGTTGGTGGGGTTAGTGGGGGGGGGGGATGGCAAGTCCACCTTGCGGTTTCTGCCGAGAAAATGCAGTCTAGTTTAAATTGTTTTTCTTGTTGTGCATCTGCACTTTATTGTTGTCAACGTCTATGCATGGGACAAGTGTGAAACGTAATTTCGATTTCTTTGTATGTCAAGTACATGTGAAGAAACTGACAAATAAAACTGACTTGACTTGACTAAACAAATTCAAAACTTCTAAACTGAATTCAAAAACATCATGTAAATGGGGTTAATGGTAGGAGTTACAATAACTTCATTATATCTAAGCAACAAAGTCATTAAATTATATTTAATACACCATCCCATGTCACTCCTCTTCACTTTCATCACATTTTGCTCTCAGTCATCAATATGAATATCTGAGTTAGCGTTAACGTTCAATGCAGAGTTAACCGTGGTTACGTCCGTCACTTCCGCTATTAAATAAATGACCCAATTGGGACAACACTACATCTAAAATGCACACTATGGCAGTGATGGCTCAGTGCACACTGTGCACTGCCTTCTAGTCAACGGACTAGTGTTCTAGTCAACTCCTAGTCCAAGTCCTAACTCTGTGTGTGTGTGTGTGTGTGTAGGCAGACTAGGGTTAAATCAGGGGCTAAATCCAGCCGTAAGCCCATCCCAGGGTTGCTGCATACAGATTCACAGCAGGTGCTGGAGCACAAAGGTAAATAAAATCAAGTTTATAATTCTACTAATAAAAGTAGCCGTTTTAAAAAAGAGAAAACTAAACAAAAAAACAGATGTTATTTGGACCACGTCTGTTCAGCAGTGCAGCAATTAGTGAGTCATTGGTGTTAGAACATAGAGATTCTTTGTCCAGTGTTTCTAAGCCTGGATGAGTAGCCTACAAAGCTCTGACAGTCGACCCATGGGTCCTCGTTTAGCCTTGAGTGAGATGTTAGCCAGGATCTTAAAAAGTAACACACAAGGAGGTGACTACTCCCTGTGGACATAAAACCTCCTGGAGGTGAAAAGATTGCTGTGCAAAGGAGGGCTCTCAAATGGAGAGAGAGGCTGGACAAGTTGCCACACAGTGCAGAGATTACTTTTCTTACTGTATTTCTTTGTGTTAAACAGTGTGTATTGAAACACTTGTGGTTTGGGTTTGGCTGTTTCCTTATTCTGCTTACAAACCATTACACTGAAATTACACTGAACACAGGGGCAGTTCTAGGGGTGGGGCCACAGGGGCCCTGGCCCCACCTCTAATTTGATTCTGTTCTGTCAGTCAAGAAAGAAACAGACGGCTCTGGACCTGGGGAGGGCTTGTTTGACATGCCTAGTGGTCTTGGATAAAGACATGTGCAATTGTGAATACTTTGGTAAACATACCAGGAATCATTATCCCACCACCTAAGTGGGGCAAAGGGTCAAATAGCTGTGCTTCGTGTGCACCCTGACATATTCCGGCTGTGTCATTTCAAGGCAACTAAACTACTTACCGTCATCTTCTTAAACCGGCACTAAGCAACATTCTGTTTTTCTCTCTCACGAGCTCCCTCTAAATCCCGCTGTATTGCATTGTATTGCACTGCATTCAATTGGAGGCGGTCCGCGCTGCTGAACATTGCAAGTGCTGTATCTACCGCTATTGGCCACGGTGGCGCATTCTACACCGTTCGTTCGCCGTGTAATGACTAATTTTAGCATCCTAAACAGTATGAAACGGATTAATTAAATGAAAAATGTTGCATAGTGGGCCTTTAAGGTAGATATATTCTGTTTCAGAATCAGTGAATAGAAGACCCAAAACATTGTCACTTGTAAGTTTTCTGGAAACAAATTCGCTGTAATACTGACTTTATCGCTCTTATACAATAGATAGCTCGCAAACCAGCTCTGCTAACTTTTCGCACTGCTTCAATGAGCTATTGCCCATATATTACTATGATAGACTTTTTTCTAAACCAGGGAGAAGGTATGACCTGTCTTCCACCTAATGGCAAAATGTCTGAACTGAATTTGGCGTTTTCGGCTATTCTAACAAAGACGCATCCTTGTCGAATAAACTCGACTACGGCGCTAAGAGGGTTTCAATAATACCAAACCTGCCTGAATGCTGAGCAACGTTACATAGGACAACTTTCACTTGCCAACAACTGTAAACTAGCAACTTTCTACAGTCTAGCCATCACTTTACTCACTGCACTGTTTACAGTGTTTACAAAAAGCCAACTCCTCAGTGCGGCGCCATCTTGCGAATACTAGAAGTCACATGATTCGACTCTGCGTTCTGACTGGTTCTCGAAACTTAGAGGTTTTTGCTGTGAAAGCGTTTAGAGGTTTCTGCTTACAAATTGATATTTTAGACAGAATAAAAAGTGGGATTTAGAGTTTTAGGAGGCAAAACTTTAATTTACATATAATACGTATGGAAAGCATTCACTCAACACTGTTATCTTATTTTTGACAAAAATGGAGGCTTTTGCATCTGAACTCTTCTATATAGAAAGCGTGAAAAGAATGGGACAGACACAGGGAATACAGCAGTTTTTCAAAAGAAAAACTGATGATACGGAAAGTGAGGGTAAAAATGAGGAGAGGGGCAGCAGGTGCCAGTACCACAGGACTCTCAGCAACTGCAAGACCAGTCTGCTTGCCCCAACCCCTCTTCACCAGGTCAGAGAAAACATGTAGTAGGCAAAACCAGATGACCGCAATAATAAATTAAAAAAAATGAGAACTAGTTCATAATGATTTATTTGTGTTTGAAAAATGGTACTGGTTGATTCTCTTAATTTTGCACTGTACTGAAATATACTACTATCTCATGTCTCTGGAAATAATTATTCAGTTTGTTTCTCAGTTCTTGTTCACCATGATGACACTAACAGAAAGCAACCTAAAGAATGGCATAGTGTTGTCATCAATGTTGTTATTGGTCACCCAACTGCCAGGAAATCTAATGCTGTTCACAAAAAACCTGAGTGTTCCCTAAATTTCTTTTCAGAAATGGCCTCATAAAAAAATAAACCATCATCTGACAGCAAACGCACTTGTCACATGTGCCGTGTTCTTCCTCTTGGGCTGAAAGCTCAGGATACGGCTATAGGTTGGAGCTCACAAGAGCAAAAGACACAAGTACATTGCAGTTGTGCCTGACGGACTGAGTGTTGCTGTTTTCGTTCTGCTATGGACTAATCTCCTAAAAGATTCATCGCCGTCCGCCATCAAACCCGTCCATTTGACTTACAAATAGCGCAGATGGTACAACATTACATGAAGCTGCAGCAAGAGAATCTGTGCTCTCTGTCTTCTCCTCGGCTTTGCTTTGCTTTTCCTCCACACTTTCTATATTTTTTTAATCAGCATGAATTAGAGAAATCCCTCCGGCTATGCATTAGTTATTCATAAACACAGGAACTAGATTTGACACCCAGTATTCTAATAAAAAGACAACAGGGACACTTATGTAACATGGTTAAGTAAGTGTGTGGAGACAGACAGACAGAGAGAAAGAGAGAGAGGACATCCTCATCCCATCTCAGCAGTAACGCCTGGGGTCTAAAACCCAAGCCTCTGTGCAGAAGTCAAATTAAGCAGATTCTAAATCATGCCATGGAGGACAAATATGTTTTGGAGAAAACAAATGTGGCGTGTACACAGCCACACTGACCTGGAATAAATTGTTTCCATTTTTATTTGTAACACAATTATGTCTTCCCACAACCACCAGAAATCAGACAGGAATGGGAAAAAAAGAAAGACGACATATTTCTGAGAGCGGAGTCTACTGTTCAGCGTCTCTTGTTTACATGATAACTTGGCCTCACTGCTGGGGAAACTGTACAATGCACACCAGATTTGTACCTTTGCCTGAAATGGCTCCCCGGAATGGACCAACGGCATTTAATTTGAAGGTAAATACTAGCATGTTCTTTGCAGTTACCTCAACATTCAGTGTGACACGTTAAAAAGAGTTCTATAAGTTGGTACACTTTAAATAAAAACACCAGCCAAGCCACACTAGACAATATGATGACCAACTTCCTCCAGAGAGGATTTAGGAGATATCTCACTCAGTGGCGGTTTTAGGCATGGGCGAACGGGGCAGCCGCCCAGGGCGGCATTACGTGGGGGGCAGCACACGAACTTGGAGGGGGAAAAAATCTGTGCCGCGAAGTGGTTTTCTATGATAACCTGTGCCGCCCCTGCCTGCTGCTGAAGGAGCCGCACAGAAGCTGAGCGAGCCGAGAGGGGATGAGGGGAGGGGTTGGGGGCGCAGAGTAGCCTATAGGCTACAGTTCACCTCTCCCAAATGAAGCGGACAAGAAGGTGGGCATAACTATGTCAGTGACGCCTGACTTTATTACAAATAACGCACATTTAATTCAAAATATTACTTAGGAAAAAAGAGAAAAAAAATATAAACACAAACCAATAAGTAGCACCTTTTTATTTTTTTAATTATGTGAAATTGCTAATAAAAATAGGTAGGCCTAATAAAAATGATTATGATGTGGAGGTGAATAGGTTTAGTCTTGACAAATGGTCGTGAGTGACTGCAGATGGGAAATCTGGTGATTGTCGATGAGTAAACAGCGATGGAGAAAAAGGCCAAAGCTATCAGGTACCCAATTTAGGAAAAGAAGAAAAGAAGATGAGAAGAAACGGGCAAAAGATAAAGGTATCCAACAATGTCCTCTCTGTATGATTAAGGTATTCAGTGGTGTAACGGGTAGGCTAATTCACGGTACCCTAGCCACCGCCAGTGTGTAAGATCAGAATGCAGAAGTTGCCGACATTGAAATATCGTGAAGGTGTCAACGTTTCTTGAATCGTAGGCTAAAAGGTAAATTTGAGGACTTGTGAATTAAGCAGGGGAGGGTTGCTCAAAATATTACATTTGCCAAGGGAGGGTTATTTAAATCCCCCTGCCTCATAGGCTAAGTTTCTACGAGGTGACTGTCATCCTCCGGTGGACCAGTTCAACGGCCCCTTCTTGCTATGCTTTTTAAAACACAATAAAATCATAATAGGCTATACAAACCATCACAGAAATTCTAACATTAGGCCTATTTAGTGAAACATACCAATCACTTATTTTAGTTTTTTTTTGACAGTTTTTTTTTTGGGGGGGGGGGGGGGCGGGCGCCAGGAGGTACTTTCGCCCAGGGCGCAATTCAGTGTAGAACCGCCACTGATCTCACTTTTAAAATCCTGAATAAAAATGTGTTGGGGCAGTTTGTAACATGCAGATATGGCGGAGCTAAAACCTCAGTCCTGTCCAGCAGTAAAAGTATAGCTAATCCCAACCAATTGGCATCTCCATCGCCACAATGTTGGCACAGGTCTGGTGAAGCCATTTTAAATAATGCATTTCTAGCGTTATTGTAATGATCATTTCTAAGAAGGTTTTTTGCTTCTGTATACATTCAATGCAGACGTACGGACGTAACCACGGTTAACTCAGTTCAAGAATAGCAGCCTAGCCAGCATAACTGTGTCTTGAAACACAAATGAATGTCCTTTTTGTCATCAGCAAATCCATTTTCATCTAATACACTTTCTCTGATTCTTCTGGTGCACTTTGAAGATTTGAATGCAAAATCACATGCCCCAGAATAATAAAAGCAAATGATCCATGTAAGGCTTCATAATGCTGTCACTGTTTTATGACCAGAGGGGCTGGATGTGTGTGGAGTGGGAAGTGATAAACATGTAGATGTATTGATTTTTTCCCTCTATCTCCCTTTCTTCAGGCGATCAAGGTCATTTAAATGTCTGTTAAATGGAAGCATTCTCAGAGGTGATAATGGAATATTATCAGATGGGTCAACACTCCTGGTCAAAAAGGCAAGATGGACTTTGTTCATGCAAGCCTTGATTTGCTCTCATCTGAGCATGATGATGCTTGTGCAGGTAGTGTTTGTAGACCATCGGGAATCTAATGCTTTACTGAAATCACATTTCATGCTTACAGTTGAAACATAAATCTGTGTGTGTGTGTGTGTGTGTGTGTGTGTATGTGCGTGCCTGGGCGCATGTGTCTGCTTGTGTGTGTGTGTGTGTTTGTTTGCATGTGTGCTTGTATGCATTCTATCCTAATTGGATTTGACATCTTAAAATATGCCTTTGGTCCTCGTAAATAACAAAAGGTTCTTCTCTATCTGTGTCCCTGCATATAGGCTACTTCACAGCAGTTAACGCAGATGTCAAGTGTTTATGACTTAAAGCAGTAATGAGTCCACACGACGTGTGAACCATTTAAAATGAGTGCTGTATGTAACAGGTTCACATGTTTCCATGGAAACGTGTACTTCTTTTCAAATAGGGCACAGTAGTCAAGTTGGATGGGGGCGGGTGGGTGTGGTGGTTGAGTTTGGCTTGGATCACCGGAACATTCTGTGCTATACTCGCTCATTAGGTACAGACCTTCTCAAGAGCTGCCGTAGCACTCAGCGGTGTTGGCGAAGGGAAGATGAATGGGTTGCCATGGCCGAGATTTCTTGGATCCTCCTGCGTGTGTGTGTGTGTAGGCACCCCTTGATGTTTCATGTCATTTCACTCGTTGGTTTCCTCTGGCAATCACATGTCCGGATGGAATGAACAAGCGACATTCACCTCCGTCCCTGTCAGAAACAACCTTGACAGCCAGGGAGACCAGCCAGGATGTTTACTCCCTGTTTCCACACATCTGGTCTTAGTGAAATCATGTTAAAGAAACTGTACAAAAAGACAACAAAATGAATTAAATGAAGAGTGGGGAATACTTTCTAACATTTCTTACCAAGCTTTTATCAGCCAGTATAAACATGTCATTACATTACTATTCCAGTAAATACACAAATGTTTACAAACAGTCAAAATGTTCTTATTCTCTGTAGCCTAAGATTTTGCCCCAGGCTTCTAGATGGTGCTTTCGTCTACCTCCAGATTGTGAGTGTGCTTGTTTTTGCCACACACATAAACATTTGAGTCACTCCAGCAAGAATAGGTCAGCTAATCCTGGCTCCAGAAGATGTTAAATTGGAAGGATTTCCCAGGCTTCCTTCTGTGCTGAATTGGATTTAAAAAGGACATGTTTTTTTCCCCCCCAACAATCAATGGACTCAATTAAGGGTCAGTCTTGGTCATTGTTGTGGTAACATCCCCTGTGGGATGCTGCAGTGGCCTCCATGGATTATTTTGAGGTAGCTCATTTTCAGTGGCATCCATGGCCTCTGATGAAGGGTACAGAGAGAACAATCTGAGTAATGCTTGGAGACCCACTGTTTGTCTGTTTCTCAGGGGTAGAACTGCATTCACTCCTCTTTGTGTCATTTGAGATAGGCAGCTTCAGCCCTCAGGAGATTGTGTGATTTGTGTGACCGGAGTGATTTTGTAGATATTGTGTAGTTTGTCCTAAAATAGGACTTCGGGTATATGACCTTCTGGTATGGTGCTTTACCCAGACGTTGTTCTCACATTGATTTATATCAACTGTCTCTTTTAATGCTAGTGTTTCATCATTGTTTTAGATGTGGGTTGTACAATAGAATATTGTTTTATCATCCCATATAATTCAGTCTGCATCACCTACATATAAGTGTGGATAATAAAGTAATAGAAGAGTGTATCATTCATTCAGAGTGTACCTAGTAATACCTAGTAATAGGACCATCAGAATCTATCAATCACAGAAATGCACACACACAGACACACACACTTGGGCTGTTGTTCTGCTGTAGCTATTTCCTTCTTTCTTGCCTACGGCAGCTGTAAACATCTGAGAATTAATCATTCTGGCAACCATGTAAACAGACGCTGAAATCTTTCATTATATATTAAAGAAAAAAGTTTGCAGTCAGCATGTGTATAATTAGGAAAACAGAAAAAAACTAACCTTTAACCCCCCCCCCCCCCCCACAGAAGTTTTGTGCTCAAAAAGACACATTTCCCCAGGTAAAGCGTTTGTTTCCTCTACCTTTTAAATTGCGTATAAAGTTCATATGAACACTGGATGAATAACTGATTACATTTGGATTAAATCCCTGAATTTGGGATATAAAATGTGAGCATTTGGTTTGGTCTGAGCATTAAAGGAAGCAATTATTTAACCATTTCATTTAAAATAATTGCAAACCTTGAGGCTCAAACCTTCCATATTTGAACCAATTTAATCCATGTCAGACAGATATATTACTGTGTGCAATATTCAGTCAATGTAATTTCAAAAATACAAACCACATCTGAAAACCAAATTAAGATGTTTTAAAGGCATGACCACTCAGTGTTGGCCACAGACATTTCTTCCCTTTCTGTCCAGCCATTACTACACTTCATCGTCATTCTGGGATGGATCCAGAGACCCAAGCTGATTGACTATAATGTGTCTAGTGATCCAATTTTAGCAGCTGTTTTCAATGTTATTTTTTAAAAAAAAAAAAGAGTAATGTGACCTTGCGTGTTTACGAGAAGGTAGCTCTCTGTACCCTTTTTTTTTTTTTATCAAAACAGGCTCTTTCATGCCTTAAAATATAAACTCAAAAGTATATTTACCTTCTTCAAAGATTTCTTTCTTTGTTAAGATTTTACTTTTTGAGACTTTTCTTCTTCCTACAAGGACTCCTTGGGTGGCTGCTTGCTCTGCAGCTCAAAGAAGCCTGGGAGAGTTTGTGGGAGGCCAAGGAGAGGTAAGAAGATAAAGCCACCAGGAAATAGAGCAATGAACCCGTCCGTCACACAGGGATTTCCAAGGTCCTCCAGGTGGGACGGCTCAGTCTTTCGCTGCTACAGGTAAGAGCACTTTCAAGCTTACTTTGTTTCCACCTCTCTTTCTGCACTCCCTCTCTGTGTCTCTCATCTCAAACACACACACTCACACACACACACACACACACAAAGTCAGTATTTAGACTAATAAATACATCAGCATTTGAGCAGAATTATATATAGACCTAATAGTACTTGAACATTCCATTCATCCTGTATGTTTGACTCTGTGTGTGACTGCCTGTCTGTTTGTTTGTTTACTGATTTGATGGCTTGTTGTTATTTTGGTATATACATCAAAATAACAGCGCCAGCAATAAGACTCAGCAAAACTGTGTTTGGTTTGTGATCTGAAATGGATTCCATTTGCTCATCAATGATTCTGTCTTCGCACTGGGCTCCAGCCTCATGTTCTGTGGCAAGATCACTTCAAAGCACCCCCAGGAGCTTCCAGAGAGATGCTCCAATACAAGATCTGATAGATGTTGCATTTCTTCTCTCTTTCTTTCTCTCTCCCTTCCTCACAAACACAAATAGGGAGAGAGAGAGACAGAGAGACAAAGATGGAAAGATGGGCTAAAGGAAAAAAGAGCATCTACGGTTCACTAGAAATACACTGACAGGGGAAAGACATCAGCACTTCAATATTGCGAACAATCTGGGATGCAATCTAGAGAGCACATCTCTCTAATTACACAAATTGCCCAGCACCAACAAACACAGCCACCTCCAGATGACTAATGACATCCCATCATTCATTGTAGCGCTCCCCCACGAGCTCTGAAGGGAGGACACAGGTTTGCCATAGCCTGAAGTGCTCTTCTACGCGTTATTACACGATAGCCACCAAACACGTGCACACACACAGATGCACACAGACACACACACACAATGTAATTTTATCTTCAGCTGCAGGCCCAATATTCCACAGCACCTACTAAATTATAAACAATGTTGGACAGAAGGCTCTGAGGCTGCTACTAATCCTGGTTTTATTTTGGTTTTATTGTTGCAATGTGTTCATTACAGTCACATTCCCCTGAGGACTAGGGTTAAATTATTATTTGTGCTCCGTGTAATTTTTGTTTTCCTTCCCTCATTTTAGTCAGTGTCTCCATTTTCTTTCTTTTTCTTTCTCTGTTTCTATTTACGATTGTCCTTGCAATTGGTGAAGTTCTAACAAATACACATTATAAGTGCCTCTGTTTTCAGAAGCAAACTTTGGATATTTAAATATCAAACAGTGTGATGTCTTGACCTTGTTTTCTGTGTAGACAGAATGAGGCTTTTATTCCTGATTAGAACTTGTATGTTTAAAGCATTTGAATTCCTAATAGCAACTTGCAGCCTTGTATAGAGGTAATATTCAGGTTTCATTCTGGCTTTGTTTTTCAGATTGTGTTTTACATGTGTTTTGTGTGTAACAGTCTTGCAGAAGATGGATTTCCTCACAAATGTGGCATTTAATATTAGTGTACACAAAATTGTTTAGTGACAGATGTACCAACAGCAAACGTGGCTTAAAGGGATTCTCCGGAGTAAAATACAATTTAGGCCAATTTACGGATGATTGGGAGTATATACATTGAGTTGGCATCAAAATCACGTCATTCGGATGTGTTTTGAGAAAGTTGCATTTTACCGTTTTGAGCCCAAACTCTTTAGCCTGGACGTAACCAGGGCATGTCATTCCCGCGGCTACAAAGCGCTATTTATACCTCTTCTACAGTTCCAAACAACATTACACTTACGTGGTAATGAGTAGAGGGTCCCTATATCCAAACCGAAGTATCCCGAGGTCTTCATGTGGTCGGATAGAGAGTCCAGAATGAATTTCAACAAGCCAGTAACTTTCCGGAAATGTTGTTGCTTTAGCCGCCATCTTTAGGGGAAGGAGGAGTCGATTGCCAAGTGTGCAGTAACGCACTCTGGAAATTCACAATTTTCACAGTTAAATAAAATAAAAAATAGTCCAGTATTTCTTTCGAATTTGATATGAAGTTGTATGCATCAGCAGAGCCTAGCTTACTAACAGTGGAATTTTGAAATGTCACATGACGTGATCTCGCGTGAAATAGCTAAAGATGGCAACTAAAGCAGCACCATTTCTGGCAAGGTACTGGCTCGTTAAAATTCATTCTCGACACTCTATCCGACCACATAAAGACCTCGGGATACTTCGGTTTGGATATAGGGACCCTCTACTCATTACCACGTAAGTGTAATGTTGTTTGGAACTGTAGAAGATGTATAAATAGCGTTTTGTAGCCGCAGGAATGACATGCCCTGGTTACGTCCAGGCTAACGAGTTTGGGCTCAAAACGGTAAAATGCAATTTTCTCAAAACACATCCGAATGACGTGATTTTGATGCCAACTCAATGTATATACTCCCAATCATTCGTAAATTGGCCTAAATTGTATTTTACTCCGGAGAATCCCTTTAAGAGACCAAGAAGTCTTAAGAAATAAGGGATTTCTGTGTTATTACACCTCACAGTCTGGGCAAAGTCTATTGGTCTTTTGTACTGCACTGCTGCCTATAAAACCGAGGATTTTGGCTGTGAAGTTAAAGCTATGCTGGATTGATTTGATGCAGCTGGGAAAAGTTAACGATTTAATAACAGGTAAAAACACATTAACAAGCTAATCTAACTTGAAACATTGAAACATGTTACACGAGAATTGTTATAGATGATGATTTATATTGTAAATGAATGTTAATAGGTATATGTCTGTTTACATGGAATACTGTACTGTAATTTGCAAAACCATAAAGTATCAAGATCTAATCATGCAACCTTGAAAGAGGAGTCATTGAACAACTTGCGTTCATTGACATTTGCACACTAAGGTGTCTGTATGTTTCTTGTCTTTTTTTTTCTACCAACATAAAGAGAAATAAAATATAATGCAATATGTGTGCATGCAAAAAAATGAATGAACAGTACATTTAAATGCAAGACCAAATCATTCTTTTTTTTTTTTAGAAATAAGACCATTTGATGGAAAAAAATGTTTGCACCTAGTAAAGCAGGTACAAAATTCCACTTTTGTCTTTTTATATTATGCTTTGCACTTACACAGTTTGACTAATTTGCCAATAACTCCAGTAATTGATAGAGCGAGATTTTAATGCTGCTTCAATGTCATCATCCCAATGCTACTAAAAAGACATGGGTGCTTGTGTGTGGTTTGAGATGAGGCTAATTCAACATTGTTATAAAAGTAGAGGTGAGAAGATACAAAACAGGGAAGTAAATAAAAAGTTTATCCTGCATTTATCCTGATACTTAGTGTTTTCTAGCTAGTGCACAGTGCACAGTCAGACTCCACACTCAGGCTAGCTCAAAGTTTAATTTGAGGACGATGTGGAATGCAGAAAGGAGTTAAGAAGAACTAGTAGGTGTAACTAATTACTTTTAAAAAGCCACTTTCTCAAAACTGTTGGTAAGTAGATCTGATTCAGATCACAGTCATTCTGCAGAAGCATTATCTTTCCATAAATTTCCCATCTTTGCCTGCTTTTAATGTCAGATGATGGGGTGTCAGGATGGAACTAATTTGTCAGGTTGATGATTTTTAGACTTAGGGATGGAGTGTGCACACTGTAATTAGGACTGATGTTGGAACAGCCTGTGCCCAGAGAATCTGTGAATAAACCAAAAGTATGTGCATAGCCTGCAGGCTGCAAACGAGATACATAAGAGCACCATTACGTATGCCATTAGCCACAGTAAGGAGCCATCACTCACTAACAATGCCAACTGAGATTTCAGCTCTCACCCTTTCACGACGAGTATGGAGGATGATTAAGAGTTCAGTCATTTCAAACTTCTTTCTCTTTTTCTTCCTCTCTATCGCTTTCCCTCTCTTTCTCGCTCTGTCTGTCTTTCTCTTTCATTCTCTCTCTATCTGTGTCAGGAGGCAAAAGACGTCATTGTCTTTTTCCCTCATCATTCTCATGGTAGATTTGAAGGGGCGCCTCCAGGATATCCGCCGTCTCTGTGGCCCTGCCCTTCACCCCCAGTGTCTTGTATGTGGGGAAGCTGCTTCCAAGAGCCGTGATTGGCTGAGAAGAAGGGCTGTGTCAGGGCACTGGAACCATAAGAGGACTCAAAGACAAGGGAGACAAGAGAGGAAGCCTTTAGATGGGTAGACAGTAGAATTCCAAGGTGGGGATATTAGACATTTTATTTTCGAACGCCTCTTCTGTTTCCTTACACTCCTTTTTGTTTTTCTCTCTCTCTCTCTATTTTTGTCCTATTTTGCCCTCTTCAACTTTTCCACTGGAATTGGAAGTTGAGGGGGAGGGGCTATAGCGAGAGCAAGGATGTGTGGGATGGGGGGGAGGTGGAGCTTGGGGTTGGTGGGGGGAGGAGACAGAAGCTGAAGAGGGTTGCCAAGTCCCCTACCAAGTCGGATCCATCATCCGCAGCTGTCACGCCAGAAAGCCCCCCTACCCAGTGTCTGCATCGATTCAATCGGGTTGGTCTGGAAGCTGTCAAACCCCCTCTGCATCTCAATGCCAGACAAAAGACCTCTGCGGCAAAGAATGGAGAGGGGGGGGGGGGCTGTATGCCAACCCAATATGTCACAATTCTATTTTCTTTTGTCCTGTACTGTCATGTTGCTATAATTGGGCTTGAAAAGAAAGTTGTTCGAGGTCTGAACTGGATTGAAAATAAGGCTTAATCAATGGTGCCGGAGATATGAGAAAGGCAGAGATCACTTTCCTGCAACTGCTCTCTAGAGATGAAATACCTGATCGTACTTTACAGATATCAACCGCTTGTCAGCATGATCAAAAAAAAAAAAAAAAGAAAGTCAATATAAGAGTAGAGTTAAAAAATATTCCCCAACTGATCCAAGGTCTGTTTTTTTAACCATTTTGTCCTGATTAGTTCCCGCTCTCTACTACTCTCTCTCCCTGACTCTGTGTGAATGTCTCTGTCCGTCTGACTGTCTGTTGCTGTCTCTGTGAGTTACCCTTGCTTAGGACGACTGAACATTTTAGCTCATTTACGACGGAGCCTGTGATAAAACTGTGGGGTTCAAACTTGAAACAGAATTTCCCCGCCCTCATCTCCGACTGCCCTGCGAGCAGTCCTTCTGTGTGCTTTACTTCACCTTGATGCTGTGCATTTGCTTACCATTCAGAGCCTGAGCCCCACTGTCCTTGGAGACACCCAGCTTAGTTCTTCATGAGTAAAAAAAAAAAAAAAGGTCTTTGCGGAGTCCTTATTAGTTAGGCTTTCTTGGAACGGTGAATTTTAACAGTTTCACATGTCCACCCAGATCTGCTCCAATGCTTTCCCAGAGGGGCATCCATTTTACCCAGTAGCTATAGCTGCTTTGTCTGCCATGCTCTGGTCTCCCACTGTCAACAGACAGCACTATCTGCTGCAGTGGCTGCCAGGGCCAGACATTCTCACTTTCAGGTTAGGCCTATCGCCAGCAGCAGCTGAGGTGCACATTTGAGTCTTTAAGCCAAAGGGAGATGATAAAATAAATGCTTACTTATGTATCTAAATCGCATACGAGCTAAAATTGAAACTGGGCAGTAAGAATAATGTTTTACTGTTAGGTGAGCCATTTAGGCCATAGGCCATGCTGTCCTGTGGCAGTGGAAATTTGTGTGTGCAGGGCAACAACACGGCAACAACAACAGTTACAGCAGCAACAAAGGCATGGCTGATTCTTGTTTGCACAGGGTCGCATTTGATGTGGAAGATAAAATGCATTGAGCACACACACGGTGGCCACCAGACCTGCAGAGTCTCTGGCCCACTGTAAAAAGCCACGCCACAGACTTCTGCCCATGAATAATAGAAGCACTGCTGCCCTCAGCCCAGTGCATATGAGACAGCATTTGGTGTTATTTTAGCCTGGAGCTTCCATAATAATCTCACAGAAACTGTTCACAGTTATTATTGACAGAGGTGTTTATTAACTTATATAAGCTGACGGAGGATGCAGGCCTGAAACTGAACTTGCTGTCAGAGCTGCAAAAAGTGTGAGGTCTTCCAGGAAATGTAAGATAAGAAAATACTATGCTAAAACTATCTGTGGAAAAGTACAAATGTTTTTAGTAAAAATGTTTTTATTGTTGTTGATATCATAAAGAATATAATTTATTTCAATGATTTTTCCAAATACTATAGGTTTTCTGTAGTATTGTTAACATTCTGTTAATTCACATTCATATGTCAGTTCCACATCACAGTAATCAAATGTTGACAAAATACAGTGGGGAAGAGCTGGTGGAATGTTATACAGATATACAGCAACATATCTGAGGTTAATGTTAGAACCAACATGAATTAGTAACAGTTGAGTCATTTTAGTTAGTTCAGAATTTCAGCCACAAAAACACAAAACATTGTCTAGGCGAGGAGAAGTCAATGCTTTTCTTTTCCTTTGATCTTTACCTTTGTTATATGTTTGTAGGCCTGAGCCGAGGGGCCTTGTGGCCCTGTAATAAGGCAAAATCCCAGCTCTGAGAGGACCGGGCTCCATAACCAAGCCTGAGCTTTAGTGCCGCCACATGCTGGCTGTCTCTTTGAGCTCTTAATAGCCCAATTACCGCTGCTCTGGAGCAGATCAATGGAGACGGTGCCCGGCTCTGCTAGCTACACAATGGGAGGTGGGGAAGGTGTCACAAGATGCAGCAGAACCCTTTGAGTGAGGTGGCAGGCGGTGCTACTTTTGCAGAAGTCTCTCTCTCTCTCTCTCTCTGGCAGAGCATGGTGGCATTTGTGACAAAAACCTGTCTGCAGAATGGCGCTGGTCCACTTTTATTCGGCAGACTTGACGGCTCTATTAGACAGCAGACACCCTGTTGTCATGGCCAAGACAGCAGAGGAGAGAGAGAGCAAGAGTGGAGGGAGGAAAGATGGAAGATAGAGAAAGAAAGAGGCAGAAACATGGACGAGACGGAAAGATTGAGTGAGCAAAAGAGAGAGAGAGAAAGAGAGAGAGGTGGGGGGGGGGGGGGGTGTCCTTTTTGCCAGAAGGATTAAGGTTGCTTAGGAAGGAATACAGATATTCAGCACCTTTGAAATCCTATAGACAGACATTGGCAGGTTGGAGGTGTGCGAAGAAATAGAGGTAATAGAAAAAATGGCATTCAGTCAGGGCAACCCAGGGCATCATACCAGGGGTGCATTTCTCGAAAGCCTACTAGCTTACTTGGTTAGCTACTAACATGTTTGGAACCATGAAACTGTTTCTCGAAATCATTGTACAGACCATGGAGGTGCAACATACATGTTACGATGTATAGTTCAACGACACAGGTGTTTCTCGAAGCCGTGGTCCAGACAAGCATTCGTAAGATTGATCGTAAACTTAGCAAGTAGCAACTATGACTCTTGACCTGCCGTAGCAACCTTGTATCTAGTGCTTCGACAGGTTGTATCTAGTGCTTCGGCTTAGAAATGGCAGACAAACCGTGGCCTAACTTTTGGAATGTGGCAATATGCGCGCTTTTGCAACATGATATTGCATTGCATAAGTTGTTGTAGGATAAATAGACCTCCTGTTTTTCAATTGCGATGGTTAATAGTGTGCAAAACGTAAACCATGGTTTAAAAGGGGATGTTTGGTACATTTCTTGTTCTATGTTTTTTTGTAGGCTGTGAGAATTAAGTAAGGTGCGTCTTATGATTTGCAACAGCTGGTGGCGCAAGTAGTTTTTAGTAGTTATTACATGCAGTAAAACATTCTGTTTTCATAGTATCTGAATTATAAAGGTATGTTAAGAAAGAACTAAATGATGAATAAATACTTTCATCGGGCTCTGGACGCGAACCCGCCAACCTTCCACTCAGCCTTCCATTCACCGCATTTATTCCACTACACCACCAGTTCGCAACACTACTGGGAATGTAAACTAGTCAAAGACAACCGTTTTGTCCAGTCAGGTCATTCATGAATGATTTTCGTTAGCTTGCCAACTTACGTCAACAAGTTGGTTCGATATCAATTCTGAAGTGTTTCTCAGTAACACGGACCACTTTTTTGAAGTTAGCAGGTTAAGGTTCTCGTTAACTTTTGACTTATTTTGGCATAAAAGGGTGTGTGTTTGCCAATTATACCGTTAAAAGGCCATAATAGTAATCAAAGCACCGCCATGTTTTATGGTCCAACGTCAGGCGAATATACCCGAAAGTATCTGAACGTTTCCGACACATCTGCAAACATGATGGTAAGAACAATGCTGGTAAACCAACATAGTAGTGAAAATACATGTTAATATTCATGTTACGATGGTGTTCGAGAAACACCCGTACGTGGCATGCTATGTAGTAAAACCATATATCGTAACATGATGGTCCAATGCTAAGGTTCATAGTTGTTTGAGAAACGCACCCCAGGTCAGTCCATACTGTAGCACCCACACCAACAAATAATAATTAATTAATTAACAAAAAGAACATTTTTCACTTTTAGTTTATCTTACTCTAATACTTACTCAATAATATCTGGCCAGATGAGGTTGATTAAAATAAAACCTATAATATTTGCTATCAAAAACGACAATTCAACAGATTTCATTACACTATCACCAAAGATCAGCCATACTGCTCAGCTTGAACCCTCTCTGCTATCACTTCCTTAATAACCTCTGCGTCAGCCTGTTGTTGTGAGAATCCATGCTACATTGAGGGACGCGTTTGCAACTTTTTGCTGCGCTGTAAGTGCCTGATCCAGGATCTTGCAGCTCTGTATCCAGCCATCAGCGCTTCAATTAAATTAAACTAAATTCAATTCAATTTTATTTGTACAGTATAGCGCATTTTACTAAAGACAGGTCTCGTAGCATTTAACAAAGAACACCAATTAGCAAGTGGATATATTTTTTTGGCCATGCATCGTCGCGTGGTGCCTTCCAATTTATTCTTTGCAAACGGCTACAACCTCCTTGCAGGATGAGATGTTGGATGTTCATAAATTCAGGTAGGCTGAACGCAGACCTTTCCTTCCACTCTTCTTTTTACGTCCTACATTCGCTAACAACTTTTCTTTTCGTCGCTTTGGACAATGACATTTTGCTTCACTAGCTAAGAATCTTGAGTGTTTCACACATCCCAAACAGAAACAACATAGATAGATAGATAGATAGATAGATACATATTTTATTGGTCCCCAAGGGAAAATTGAAGGTCCCAGCAGCTTAAAAAATCACACACAACATACACTGTAAACCCGAATAAGTTAGCAGTACTCAAAAAAAGTGAGGCAATCAGCTGCCACAATTTTTTTGAGTTCATAAACTCAAACATTTGAGTATATCAGAAGTTATATATTTGGAGTTTATGGTAAATGTAATTTTAAATTATAATGAAATTAAGTTTACTGATTAAGCCAACTCAAATATTTTCAGGTTCTGCTACTCAGAATATTCATTGCAATAACTAAAGTGAACTTAATAAATTCAAGCATGAAAACTCAGATTTTTTATGTTTCATGAACTTAACATTTATTAGTTTTTTAAATTAATCTTTTGATTACTCATAACTCAAAAACATAGACTTGCTAGAAATCAAAATAATTTACCTCCAAACTTAAAATATTTGTGGCAACTGATTGCCTTAAACATAGTAAGTACTGTTTACTTAAAAGTCAAACAAAAGTTTTTTTGTTTTGTTTTTTTTTCATTCAAATGTTAAGTATAAACCTTTCTTGCCCAGTCTCTTAGCAAAAAATAAATTAAATAAATATCTAAATTAAAAAAAAAATAGTAATAAAAATGAACAAGTGTACTTCTGGCCATTTTGTTTATACTTTAAGATAAACCATGTAATAGTAAAAAAATATTCAAACTCAGAAAAGCTAAAATTACAGTTAAAACAAGCTGAGTAGAACTGTAACTTTAACATCTGAAGTTGAGCAGTTAACAGTAATAGGTAAACATTGACCTGACATGACATATTGTCATTGTAGAATGTGCTCTAACAGTGAGCCATCAGAATCCACCACTCATTTCTGGATCTTGAGTTACACATACAACATCAGGTCATTTTTAAGAGTCTGCAGCTTGGGTGACAGTTTAGAGTCATCAAGACCAAGTAAGATTTTCTGAGTGAACTCAAAAGTGTTTGTCAGTCCCTTAGGATAACTGAGATGTAGTGCATAGATCAGGCCAAACATTACCAGGAACGCATCAGCAAGCCTGGGGAGGCTGACAACCACATCACCCTCTAGGACAACAGAGACTCTCACTGGGTGGTAGTGAACTGGGCTTGTTGCATCACCGCTGACGGTTGTAATAAGGACCACTGATGCATCCTCCAGGTCTGGCTCATCCATATCTTCCTAAAAAATGAAAAGGAGATCATAATCACCATTACTGATGACTGGGGCAATTTAGATTACAGTGGGATGTCAAGAAGACAAGAAATACACAAGTGCGAAAGATTCCTATTCATTCAGTTGCGTTGTGCATTAAATGTAAGATGACTTTTATGTGTTCCACTGTTGACTAATGACGGCTACTTGATTTTCTTTGCAGTTGATTTTTTTGATGCCATAATGGGCTCAAAATGACACTTCACACTTATGAACATCTTGCTAGAGGTTTGAAGTTGAAATGCTGGTACATTTACAGGAATTCTAGTGTGTTGGAAATTAAATGAAAATATGAATTGGTTAATTTACAGTACAATGGCCACGAGACTCACGTAAAACATGAGTCACGGCATTACGTGATGTGTCAGTGCAGAGACACAAGACCTCTCTAATGATTGCACAACATTCGGAGAGTCAAGCGGAGCAAGAGACGTTAGTTTACTTCCGTGTTCTATTTTTGCAATATGCAGTTTGGTCTGATATGGTTACATTTTTATGCTAGAATTACTTTACAATTTTGGACCCTATGGCTTCACAAGCAGCCTGCGCCAAGTAGCAAATCCCCAGCTTTATTAGGAATTATAACACAAAATAGCTTACCGAGACATCATTTCCAAAGAGAGACACAGAAAACACGACTGTTCCTTGCTCACAAACACACATGAAAAACGTTATATAATAACATATATAAATATAATATAATAATAAAATGTTAATTTGTGTTCTATTTTCGCAATATGCAATATAGACCTAAATGTGCCGAATGCGGTTTGCCCTCTGCTCATATTGCGTTCAGTAATGCTGCTCCGGGCCAGCGGCATTTTTTATTTTTATTGTAAGACAGGCATTTTTTTATTCTAAGTTCTAAATGAGCACGTAGTTCATTTGTTGAGAGGCGCGTTGTAGCAGAATTGTATACCGAGTGACTGGAAGCCACGGCGGGCAACTCACAGGGCAAGCAACTCTTACCCTGTCCCATTTTGTTCGCAACAACTGCACATTGCAACCTTTGCCAGCTTTTTGCCCTCCCATCCAATTGTAGCTATTCTCACAAACGTGGATATTTTAATTTACTGAGACAAAAGGCACAGTAGGCCTACTAGGCTATATGTTCACAGCGAATGAACAATGGAATCATTACCGGACTCCCGTTACTACCGTACTCCCGATTATATTTTCATATTTCTAGTTGGTTTCATGCTTTATACTGACAATATGTGACAAAGACCCCTTTTAGTCAATGCTGCTCCTTAGATGCTGTGAAATATCTGCATGCCTTCGCGACATTATGTCTGAATATGCTTAAACAAGCGATGTGATGCGGGTGACAGTATCAAAACAAACCCATGCAATGCCCAATTCACCCAAAAGAGTTGCTAACGTTAGCCTACTTCCAAAAGGGTCACAAGTCATAATTCAGAACGCCAGTTTTGTATATTTAAGTAAAGACACGCAACCATTGCTTTAGTTTCTGTCTTAGAAATAATACACTGGCTACCTGTACAAATTCATATTGCCTTTTTTCGTTTCCCATGTAACATCCACAATCCAATAATGAATGAACGAAAAAGTACATGGACCAGATCATAAATTGCACTTGCATAACATGTTCGTTCAATGATCATTGGTCGCTGAGTAAACTTGTTTCATTTGCTTTCAACGTGCCTGTAGCCTATGCGTCAGCATAGTTCACTGTATTAATTAGGCTATTTTTATTGAATTGAATTATTAATTACTATATTTAGCCTAGGGTTGGTTAACACAAACACGAAAACAACACTCAAATAACAGACTATTTACTGTAACAAAATAACAGTAGGCTATTCAGTATAACTAGCCTATTTCAGCTCAACTTTATTTCCTGACAGCTGTATGCTGTTAGTACACTCGCGTTTTTTTTAACGCGTTTTATTAAACTCCCACCATCACACTAAGACTCGACCTGTAAAGTGTACTGTATCATGGACTTTGAAAATGTCTGCCAAAGCATCTGCCGTCTTTCCAGTTTTGGAAGCTTTCTGCCTAAATAAGGCCATCAAACGAGGAGTGTGGCGATCAAGCTCTGCATAGAAAGTGTTAGGTAGGTTCTGGTTAGTTATCCGTTGGAATTCTGCATACACCTGTATGGGGGAAAGGACAGTAACAGCAATTATTTATTTTATGATTAATGAAATTAGGCAACATTACTGATAATGTGACATACAGTAGCAAATGGTATGACCAGGTGCTTCTAAATGGTACTGGCATTACCAATGGATAGTTGCGCTCTATAAATGTCTTTCTTCGCTTATGAGGACAACTCTGCACCTTATGAAATAAATATGTTCTAGTGGTAAAAGAAACAGAACACAACTTACACTGCCAAGTCATATTCAGGAACCTGAAAACACATACAAAAATATATTTTGCAGGACACCTGTCATGAAATTTAAACATCCATCAGAACTATCAAAAACTGCAGTCATATCCTTCATACGAAAAGACTACAACAATATTACCAACATTGAATAAAACAGTTGAAAGTAAGACGCCTGTTAGGACTATTCAAATAATTTTATTACACACAAGTCAAAGTTATGTAAAGGCTGGTAGGACTCAAATTATTATCCTAGCATCCTATCCTTACCCTAACAAATAAAATTACACACACACACAATTAACCTGCTAATTTTACTTGCTGAGAATGACTTTCAGCCTTACTATCCACCACTGCATGTTGGTCTCCATCAGAACTAACGTTACACATCACAGCAACCGCTCTGCATTAGCCTAGCCATGTGGCCTATACAGCTAACTTTTGATTTTGCATGTTAGCTTGCTAACCTAACAGTTAACTGTTTTACATTGCAAACATGACTCACTTCGTCCGTTTTAAAAACACGTTGAACCTTCAGAAACAAAAATTCAAGCAAGTTTTATGTTGACTACTTACATTTATAACTCAGTGTTACTGACTGTGCAGCGGTCGGTTAGTCTCCCGCTCTCCTCCTCCGTACGAATAAAACAAAAGGGAAGATCCCGCCTTAGTCGCCCCTGATTGGCTAGAAAACAGTCTATGGGCTAGAAGGGCTGTCCTCCGATTGGCTTTTTTTCAGGGCACTGATGTATTTTACCCACAGACCTAGTTATTCTTCAGAGATCAGTGGCTGTAGCCTCCTTTCAATCTTTACTCTTTCAGGCTGCAGTTAATTCAAATATATCTGATTGATTTAATTCTTAATTCATTCTTCATTTTATTTATTAATTTGTTCTCTCAAAATCCATGCTTAATCCATGTCGTTTTAAGTAACTCTGAGTTAATAATTCTAAGTACCAGTTACATAAAAATTCAGGAAGTTCATATTAATAAAAAACTACAAGTTTGATCAACTCAAAAATCAGAAAATTGCTATTGGAACTCAATTTTTTTTAAGTAAGTACAACTTTTAAGACGATTTTGAGTTTACACTACTCATTCTAATTAATTATTTTGAGCATTCGGGTTTACAGTGTATACTACAGGGTAGGATGATAAGAAGCAGATCAACAAAACAACATGACTAGATCAACATTACTAAAAATAACAATAGAATACAAATACTATGGGTAGAGATGCGCATGAATGTACTGTGGTACAGTATGGGGTGTGTGTCAAGGTAGTAGTGCAAATGAGTCCAGTAGTGCAACAGTGCAAGGTTAAAAGTCTATTGACCAGCAATAAATATGTGCATATGAAAAATGGACAATAAAAATATAAGCATAACAATTTAACAGTCCTAGTATAAGTATATGGACAATAAGATAAAAATAAAAATAGCCTAGTGATATAAAAATTACAGCATTAGTGCAAGGGTAAGTCTATATAAGTAATATACAGGATCATGCATCAGTGAAGTATGCAGGTAAAGTATCAAATTACAGTTAATGTTATTGGTCAAGTATGAAGTTACAGTGTAAGGAGGAGTTGTGCATGTGGCCTAATGTAGCCAGTAGGGTCCCTAGGCAGTGTCAACAATACACAGTATTGTAGAAAAAAAGTCTTGTAAGTGTATAAGGGGGTTCAGGTGCAGATAGACTATGCAGAGAAGTCCAACTCTCCTTTTCCTTTCAGTGAAGCATTGTAGAGTTGTATGGCCCTGGGTACAAATGACTTCCTAAGTCTGTTGTGCATGTCAGGGAGCGTAGTCTCCAGCTGATCAAGCTCTTCTGCTGCACGACAGTGCTGTGGAGTGGATGGCAGTCATTGTCCAGGATGTTGAGCTTGTTCAGGGTCCTTTTGTCTGATACTGAAGTGATGCACTCCAGTTCAGCTCCCACAACAGATCCAGCTTTCCTTACCAGCCTGTCTAGTCGCCCAGCATCCCTCTTCTTAGTGCTTCCTCCCCAGCATGCCACAGCATAGAAAAGGACTTTGGACTCAATTATATTACGTCACATCTGTGACCAGAAAAACTTTGGCCCTGTCGTAAAGGTGAGAGGTGAGCGGAGAGCAGGACGAAAGCTGACAATGGCGGACGCGGACAACCATAGGTTTTCTGTAGTATTGTTAACATTCTGTTAATTCACATTCATATGTCAGTTCTACATCACAGTAATCAAATGTTGACAAAATATAGTAGGGAAGAGCTGGTGGAATGTTATACAGATATACAGCAACATATCTGAGGTTAATGTTAGAACCAACATGAATTAGTAACAGTTGAGTCATTTTAGTTAGTTCAGAATTTCAGCCACAAAAACAAAACATTGTCTAGGCGAGGAGAAGTCAATGCTTTTCTTTTCCTTTGATCTTTACCTTTGTTATATGTTTGTAGGCCTGAGCCGAGGGGCCTTGTGGCCCTGTAATAAGGCAAAATCCTATTGATGTTAAGTGGCTTGTTCAGGGTCCTTTTGTCTGATACTGAAGTGATGCACTCCAGTTCAGCTCCCACAACAGATCCAGCTTTCCTTACCAGCCTGTCCAATCGCCCAGCATCCCTCTTCCTAGTGCTTCCTCCCCAGCATGCCACAGCATAGAAGAGGACTTTGGACTCAATTATATTACGTCACATCCGTGACCAGAAAAACTTTGGCCCTGCCGTAAAGAAAAAAATTTAAAATCCAAAGTATGGACACACTTATATGACCAAAGTCGTATGCAAACTTTGTCACAGACAGGTATCGTACTGTTTTAACACGACAAACATGAGTGCTCATCTTGTGCGCCACCACTCAGAAATGAAAACGGACCAAGCCAAACAACCAACAGTAGCAAGCCAGCGGACCCTGGATGGATCACTGAACAAACTCCCAAGCACATCAGATAAGCTAAACTAATAACAATGTCAATTGCACATTTTATACAGGATTTCGGAATATGGTCTACAATTTGGAGCTGCGCTACATGATGCCGTCAAGGAAGTTATATTCAGACACTGCCATTCCATCCGCTTTATCAAGAGGATCTTGGCAGTAGTGGAGTAAATGAGGAAACTGAGAAGAATGCAGAAGAATCCCCCCCCCCCCCCTGTGGATCCTGTGCACTGGCTGAGTTACTGGGCAACACCTTTGGAGATGCCAGACAGGCGCCGTGTCTGGTACCACCAGAGAAGTCAGCTTTTGACAGAGCAGAGCAGGAGGTGAAAGATTACAGCACCGCTGCTTCTTTGCCACTGTCTGAGAACCCATTATACTGGTGGAAAGATCATCACCGCAAGTATCCTCTCCTGGCAAAGCTGGCAAAACAGCACTTATGTGTGCCAGGTACAAGTTTCTCTGCTGAACGTGTGTTCTCCACAGCTGGGGACATTGTTACAGCTCAGCGGAGCACCCTAACGGCAGAGCATGTTGACCAGCTCTTGTTTTTGCACAAAAATCTTGAAACTCCTAAGCACTAGCTCAATTAACAGGAGCAACCAAAAGTAGCAGTTGCCTGTTTACCTCAAAAAGTATTGTAAGTTTTGATTATCAGTGTTTATCTTCAGTCCAGGGTTTTGTAAAACAGTTTAATTTCAAGGCTCACATTTGTGCTGTGTTTTTTTTTTTTTTTTTTTTTTTAGAGGCTCTATTTTGGGCAAGTGTCTTATTTTACTACCTTACAACACTACCTCAGAGAGTAGTGTTTATGTGGAGTACAGGGTTTAGAAAAAACTGTTTAATTTGAAACATTTTAATCCATTTAGCCCAAAACTACAGCCCATGTACCCTGTAATTACAGAAAATCCCGGCAGCATCAATGTGAAATGTAAAATGATCGGTAGCCAACATGCACCCTTAGAGTAACATTAGGTAGCTTAAAAATGACCATGAAATACAAACCTAAGTACCCTGTAATTACAGATGTTTCCCGTAAATACACTGTAACATAGGTAGCCTAAAAATACTTACCATGAACTATAAACCTAAGTACCCTGTAATTACAGAAGTTTCACTTAACTACTACACTATCCCTGGGTGTATGGGCAGTAAAATGTAGTTGCATTCAACATTGCCTTTGGCAAACTTAGCCTTTTAGCCTTGCCTAAAGACAAAATTTATGCGGACTAGGCTACAGTAGCCTTCGCTGCAATTACACACATTTCCTTCAAATCCATAACTTACATAAGATCATGCATACATGCAGGCAGTAAAATAAAGTTGTACGCATTTACGCATAGCCTACATTTAAACAACCATTAGGTTGCGTAATATAGGACTGCAGACCAAGTAAACTATAATTACATATATTTCTTACAACCACATTGAATGTGCGGCCAGTAAAATACTCATGTTACCAAGCATAGTGTAATTAAAGGTCCCTTTAAAGGTGATCTAAGCAATGTGACACGTTTTTAGGACTAAAACATGTGTTGTTACATACAGCAAACATCTCCTCACAATCTGCTAGCTGCCTGTCCCCTGAACACACTGTAAAAAAACGCGGTCTCTGTAGACAGCCCTGGCTCCACAAACGGCAGCAAAACACAGTGGGCAAACCTACCATAACAAACGAAAACGAAACATAACAGTGTTCCAGCCAATAAACGACAAGGTTCACGAGTCTTTCGGGAGGCATGGGAGGGAGGGGGAGGAGTGAGCTATAACTTATAACGCTTGAACCCTCTCTGGAGCTATCCTCCGTTTTGTTTAACAATACTTCGAACGTCAACAAGAAGTGACGTGAAACAGCATCGCTTAGAGCGCCTTTAACACACCAACAGTGAATGTATGGATTTTCAAATAAAGTTGCACATCTACCACTGCCTTTTCTAAATACAGTATACGTACACTTCACAACCTTTTGTAACCAAAACATTGGCCAGGAGGCTGTAAAATAAAACCGTCCCACAGTAATCAACTTGACGAAATGTTTTTCAATAAAAAAAAAAAAATGTAATGAACATTTTAACTGTTGAAGAAAAAGACAAATAAGGGGTGCATAATGGCCAAAACATTCAAATGCAATAAATGGTGTGAGTGTAAGCAAAGGATACACACCTTTACTCTTTTGTAGGCACTCCTCCAAAAACTGTATTTCATTTTTAAGATATCTCAGTTTTTAATTATCTGATGACAAGAGCTGAGGGTAAAAAAAAAGATGACATACTTAATGAAAACAATTACTGCTCAAGTAGGCTAGGTTAAGCATTCTGCATCTGCCCATTCAAGTGATGAGGGCATTGCTCTGAATCTGTGGGGAATGAGCCTATTGCCTGCCAGTAGGAAATAAGTAAATCTGGTACATGATAGAGCAGATATTAGGCCTAACCACGCGGTATAGTACATTTCTCTATGGTTCTGGGCCTTACCATGTAAGCAAATCGACCACAATACTTAATTTCATATTTATTTTGGTATGCCACATTCAGTTTCAACATTGGTTACTTATTTGTTTCTTCGTCTATGTGATTAGTTGTTTTTTTCCCCCAACAGACAGCATAAAAAGTACTTTATTATTTTTGTAACTTGCTGAAAGTCCCTTTCTACAAACTAAAGCATTCACACCTGGATCAGCTGTCACACCGATGCTAACTCTCATGGGACCATGTTTCCAAAATAATTCATAAGAACTGGCAGGGTCTACACAACTTCAGTCATACTGAATATATTTCATAGCTACAATATGTTACCATTTCCCGAAATGGGGTAAATGTTATTGCTCCAGTCACACATAATTCCTTGTATGGGCATGATGTTAATGGGTGATTAGCCAGTAGCACAACATAAGCACAGTTCCATTGACCAAGAACTTGTGATAAGGGTTGGTTGCTTTTCTTTAAGTTGTGGAAATGTTCATCAAATTTATTTTTGCCGCTCTGCATATACTACAAACGAAATTGCTACAATAGCTCTGCAATGCTAGCTTCACAGTTTACAGTTAATACCTGGCTCTGGTACTCCAGTCTTCTCCTGCTTTTTTCCATGCTCACCACTGTCCCGAAATCGTTTTGGCATGCGCCGTTTTCGGATGGGCAAGGATTTCAGTTTTTCTATTCTTTTTTTGGCGGGGGAATGGGTGTAAATTTATAGTAGGCTAGGTATGTTCACTTGAAATGTCTATCAAATCCAGCGAAACACGGAAGTAAAGCACCCCGCCGTATCCATCATACAGTCTATGGTATCTATCCGGACGTGAAGTCATCCAAGATGGCAATTGTCAATTAATCAGAAAGACTCAGATGCAGGATAGACTCAGTGAAACAGTTCATTAGGGCAGCCAGGAAACCTCCAATGGGTCAAAAATAAGCCGTCACAAAAATAGAAACAAAAAAACACATCACCGAAGGCATAATCTCCACAACAGAAAAATCCAAAAAATTTAAATAAAAAGCTCTTCAAAGAAGGTGTTATTCTCAACAGATGAAATACAGTTCCAGACCTTAACTGGCAGATCAACAGTCAAGCAGGCAGAGCAATCCAACAGACTTAATAAGTCCAGACTGGGCGTCAGGCAAAAAAAGGTTTAACAGACAGGTAGAGAGATCAAGCCACATGTGCTGGCACCATTGAGAAGTGACAAACAGACAAAGACAAGGGGAAAGACAGTATTATAAATGCCCTGACCAATAACATCAATTGGATCCTAATTATCAGGTGTGAGTAGGAGTAGGAACGGAGGGGTGGCACCTTTGACACAAAAACAAGGAAGTAACCATACAAAGAATGACAGATATCCCCGACATACAGTCAATGGGATATCCATATCCAATCCTACTCTGCAAAATATATACATTTATGTATACCGGTAAACCTGAGTTTCAACTTTCTGCAGATACAGAGTTATGACGCGTCTTGCTGCTACACTTGTTCGCAAATTTGAGATGGGTGGAAGACCCCTTATTAAACTTTTGCAGAACAAACGGCTTCTGGCATCACATATGATATGTCCAGTGGGTCATAGAAGGATGAAAATGACCAAATGTGCATCAAAAGACGGCTATAGATGGTATCATAAATTAGGCCAATTATTATATCAGTTTGTGTACATTTCAAAAGCTGGTGGATGTTTCCACAATAAGAGTTTCGGTACTATTCTGGGAGGGGATAGAGTGGGTAAATCGCTGGCTAGCCACTAAACGGCCATTTATTGCCACTAACGTTTTTCTTTTCTTTTCTAACGATTCTAGAGCGGAGGACTTTAGAATCTTTGTTTGCAACCTTTTACACAGGTAGTACACAGTGTACTTTCTGCTTGCCAAACCTACGTTTGTCTGATTTAACAGTCAATGTTTCTCATCTCGTTTTACAGATTATCAAATTATAAAGCCTAAACCTTTTAGTATACAGAATAGCCGTCGCTGCGTTAGTTCCGCCATATTGGATTTCTATATTCAACAAAAAGTTTTCGGCTCTATAACCTCATCATCTGTAAAACGCGACGGGAAACATTGACTTGATTCTTTTTTTTTAATCTTTTCTTATGTGTCATACCAATAATATTTTTAGACACGACGTGTGGTGTAGTCACGATTTTCACGATTTGTTTTCCTAAAAAAAGCTAGATAGTGTAACTCTATTACGAACTATGTTGGAAATACAGTGTCAAATAAATGACTGGAGTGGGTCTTTAATCAAAAGGCTATAAATTCACTGTGTAATGCTATATCGCTCTGCTACAGCTCACTTGCACACTGGTTGGCCCTGCTTCAAAGAGCTTTTTTGCGTATTAGCCTATACTAATGGTAGACTTTTTGTAATCAAGGGATAAAGTAGCCTATGACCTGTCTGCCACCTTGTGGCGAAGAATTTAAACTATATTTGGCTTTTCATTCGTCCCATTGGGCTGTTGTTTAGAAGACTCGTCCTTGTTGAGTGTACTCGACAATGTCGCTTTTAATCTTCAAAAGTTTTTTTGGACTATGTTTGAAACAATTTTTCACATAGGACATGTAGACTGCAAAAGCATGACATCAGCAGGTCCATCAGAAAAGGCTCGCCGTTTGAGGGATCACACCTTGAGCTAAAGAGCTGGCTCAACACAGTTGTACCAACTGTACATAACACAGCACATTTCATTTTCTGAAAACATTATTACATTTTCCAACTGGTGATGAGACGACATTTAAATGGGAAAATTATCGGAAATATTTGTGACTTTTAAGCGTGATGCTAGCGGGCGCGATGCTACTGGTCTCATTCGGTTCAATGATCTATGCTAGGCTGGAGCTACAAGTGGTATCGCCAGGCTCGGAGAACGGCTTGATGAACAGAAAAAAGGTAAAACTCAATTGCTTAACTCGAGGGGGGGGTGCAAAATGAACTTATTTCCACAAATGGTGGCCTGACACTTTAAGTAAAAGCTAAATATTAGTTAGCTCTGAGGCTATAAGATGGAGTAGCCTACCTGAGGAGTCAATGAGATAACGGGTAAGTAATCTTCAGTTACGGTCATTTATCCATCCTGAAATCCGACTAAAAGGAGGGCACTGTCTTCCTATGCTTTTCATTTTATGTAAATATTGGCACTTGTCATCATCCCCAGACTGTTGACATGGCTATATCTATGTGTGACATTTGGAATATATTTTACCGTTTTATTATTGATATTATACATATTAATTTATTATTATTATTATGTTTAGGTAAGTAGTAGGCTACCCATTTACTCCATTGACCCCATAGCAACAGCAAAGTTCCCGGATGTTTGCCCTCATCTAACCAAGGGTAGAGCGCATACGTAGAGCAATATCAGATTGGAGGCGGCACAAAATTAGCTGGAGGCGGCCGCCACGCAAATTTGAACGCAGGAAAAACCCTGCATGCAGTATGTGATTTGGCATTGTCTTGTTGAAATAAGCATGGCCGTCCCTGGAAAAGACGTCATCACAGTTGTTCCTCCAAAACTGAAATTTACTTATCAGTATTGATGTTGCCATCACAAAAGTGCAAGTAACCTTTGTCGAAGGCACTGACACAACCCCATATCATGACAGACCCTGCCTTTTGGACTTGTATCTGATAACAGTCTGGAAGGTATTTTTCCTCTTTGGTCCGTAGCACATGGCATCCATCTCTTCCAAAAAAGATCTGAAAAAAAAAAAAAGTTTTGTCTAACCACAATACACATTTCCACTGCACAATTGACCATCCCAGATGCCTCCAAGCCCAGAGAAGTCGACGGTCCGTCTGGACAATATTTAAGTTGGGCTTCCTTTTTGCACAGTACAGTTTTAGCTGGCATTTTCAAATGTTACAATGTACTGTAGTGCTTGAGTGTGACCTCCTGAAGTAGTCCTGAGCCCATTAAATTATATAATTTATTGTTGAATGACGTTTTTCAATGCAGTGCCCTCTGAGGGCTGGGAGATCACGGCCATTCAGTTTAGGCTTGCGCCCTTGGCCTTTGCACAATTTCTCCTGATTCCCAGGTTCTTTTCACTATGTTATGCACTGTTGAGGGTAAAATGCCCAAATATCTTCCAATCTTTCTTTAAGAAATGTTTTTTGTCATCATTTCAAAGATTTTTGCCCACACTTGGGGGCAAAATGGCGACCCTCTGCCTATCTTTTTTCCTAAAGTTGTAGGCCTTTCCTGCTTTTGTACCGAATCATGATTGCAATCACCTGTTATCATCACCAGTATCAAATCACATAATTATTACCCCCATACCCCTAAATTAACCCCATCCCAACTTGTATGGAATATGTTGCAAGCCTGAATGGCAAGGATGGATGTTTCTTTACAAATCAAATGATATTGACCAAAAAAACACAAATGATCTTGTGTTCATACTGTTGAGTGAAATTTGTAAATTACTGCTGAATTTTTTTTTCACATTTTACATCAGGTGTGACAGTACAAATTAGCTTTGTTATTCGGTGTTACAACACCCATTGCATGTGGAGTGTGTGTGTGTGTGTTTTGGACTCATTTCAAATCTATTTTAGAAGAGGCGAGGTCTCTTCGGACAGACATGGGCCCCACAACGGTCATGGGTGTTTGGGTTGCTGGAAGTAAGAGGGCAACATCGGAGGCCAATACACCGGCTGACACAAGGCCGGTCTACAAGGAATGAATGAACACGTTCATTCGTTCATTCAGTCGTATGAAACACGTTTGCCCCACTACATGCATCATAAGTGACTGTTGTGAAGCCTACCAATCCTTAAATCACCAAGGCTTTGTTGACTTTCAAGTGAACCATCTAAGATTTTTTGTTCATCCCCGCACTGCTGCTCATACCCAGCATATAGAGCGAGCTTGGAGAACATACAAGAACACTGTTTATAGATACCGTGGGAATTTGTCTGAGGAGTCTCTTAAAGGGGCTCTCAGGTTAATTGAGTGGCATTACTGGCTCGGCAAGAGCCATAGTCATGGGACTTTAGGAAGGCTTATCTACGACATAAAAAAGTTTTATGTGGTGTAATTAGTGTGTTTTGAACACTAATGGTTACGGCTGTGGTCATATCTCTTAGACAGTATCCAAAGTTATTTTAAGGCTTTATTTGATAGACTACACCTTCAAAAATGCATAACATGAAATTGTGCAAAAATGCCTTGGGGTAAAGACTCAGTTTTTCAGATATGTGCAGTGCCTTTTCTGATAATCATTAAAAAATGATTGTAGAGAGTTTGAGTTTACTGTATGCAGCCCTCGAATTCTCCTGAGAGGCTGCATGCAGCCCCTGCTAAAATGTATCTGTTTATTTTTACGTTCTAGCGCGAATAATGCACTGATGTCTGTGTTCCACTGTGTGTTGTGTCCTCATGACAGATTTATGAATGATAGACTTGCTGTTTGAATAAAAATATTATTGCGACAGGTTTGAAAATTCATATTTTTTATTTAGCATCATGCTAGTCATCATCATCAGCGAGTTAAAAAAAAAAAAAAAAAAACAGAATTTCGGCCAATCACGTCCCGAATTTCAGCCAGTCTCATCTGGTCACCGTACGTTTATAATGCCAAAATGCAGCAGTTGACCACGACCAAAAATATAATACATTTACTTGAGTATGGACGAGTCTGGGGAATTGGCCCTGACATTTCTTCGAATACAATTTGGGAGAATACAGATGACAGGGAAGAAATGTCAGTGGAGCTATCCCGGCATCCCGTCACACACCGTTCTCCCAGTACTGAGTCCAGCAGACATAGAACGGCTAGCAGAAGAAGTTCTCCTTTGCCTGGCCCTTCAGCTGCAATGGGAAGTGAGGTAAAATTCCTTTCTAGGAATAAAGATACTGATGTCAAGACTATTTACATTTGTGTAATAAGAACAAGTTAAAGTTTTAGGCAACTTTTTGCCTTGCCTTCTTCTTATTTTCCTAATAGCGATAGATTGTATAGAACTTTATATGCTAATCTTGGTTGTCATGCTGGCAGAAATGCAATTTCAAACGTGTGTTGTAAAAACAACAATTTCCTTTTGCAATTAGAATTCAGGGTTAATTGTTTTTTGTTTGTTTTTTTAAAGACTATGTCCACAGTAGTTGGAGTGACACGTGTTCTGAAACGTCTGTCTTCCAGATCATATTAGCCCTCTTTCGGCTAACCAACGAACTAACATTGACCCAGCGATAGGAAAAATGCGTGTTCTTAACAGCAGAAACACATATACTTCTTTTTTCTTCCAATAACACAAAAATTTAGATAGCTTTGACATTATTCATAGGTAATTAGTAGGTTAAGGAAAGTTAGTTTGTCACTAGCTCTTTGACATGCACGGCTCCTCGACACGGGACCTCTGCTCTCACAAAATGGCGTCACCTGCCCTCTACCAAATTCATTTATTCTTTTGTGGGTAATTTTCTTATACTTAAATAGAGAATGTAAATGTACAACCACTGAAAATAAACTGACTGCCATACCGATGTTAGTGGCAGGGTTGAAGAGGCTTGCTGGAACTGTTGATGGCAGGGGGAGTAGGGAGTTGCACTTGAAACAAGTGCAGCTTGCAGAAGACATGGTGTAAGCGTTCAAGTGTGGGGGGTGTAAGGTTGTGTGTGCCTAGGAGCGAATGGTCAGTGGTCAGTATAGTGTTATACTAGCTTTATTTACAATTCTCTTGTGTAAGTCACTTTAGACAATGTAATTGTTAGTAGGGGTGGGTATCTCATTTCTATCAGGGGCCATATGAAAAATCTGAGCTATGTTGAAGGGTCAAACCAACAATAATTTGAACTTAATTCTGTTCAATATCATTTTTCCCATTAAAGGATATTCTGTAAATATTTGTGTAAATTTATGCATTATGTTATATAGGTCGAAGTAGAAAACACCAGTCACTGTACAGACACAGATACATTCATTCCAATGTAAATAATATGGAATGTTTTATTTTTATTTATTTTTTTTTTATTGGCAGAAGGTAAATGTAGGTAAATGTTCCAAGACATGTGGCCAACCATAGCCATTGTGATGCCACACCCTCGATCACATTATGTGCAATCAGTTCCAGTTCCTTAATTTTGGATATGGGTTAATGTAGGACTGTACTTTTTTTTCTTAATTAGTATTTCCGAATGTCATATTGACACATTCTTCATAATTTCTGTTTTTGAATTACTCTCCAGGAAAATGACAGTGATTTTCAGCAAGACCCAGGTTACATGATTTTGGGCCTCTGTTTCCAGAAATGTTATTTTATGCCCCTATTAAGCTCAAGTACCCATTAAGCACACTTGTAACTTTAAACACAAATTGTATATAACGAACACATGTAATTTTTGTGCTTGATATCTTAAATAATAAATGTAGTTGTTATTAAATATCCCCTGTATTTTTCAAGCTAATCATGCTGCTGCATCATCACTCATCCTGGCAACCATTTCGAAAGTCGCATAAAAACCCTCAGAAAATCAAATTGTTTAGATACTTAAACCTTTTTCTTAGGTAAAGGTCACTATTTTTTATTGTTTACAAATTCAAGAGATTAATATTATTTTAGATTTACAGACTTTTAGCCAGTGCTACAATATGTGGTTAGCATGCTAGTCATATTAAATTGTGCACTATGATGATGTAACAATGATATCTTGTGTTTTACCTGTTCAGTAAATAATTTATTTCCAAATTTTATAGAAATAACATTTGTAGACTGCAGTGTTTTAAAATTTTCATATAAAGAACTTAATTGAGCTTTAAGGGTACCGTAGCATAAAAAATGGAGCACATCCGTGTGATTTCATTGAGGAAAAGCTTAAAGCAACACACCACTGTATTTCAATATTGGAATATGTTCTTCCCCTAACTTCCCCTAATACACTATTAAATGCACATTAATGTATCATTGTAGCTTTCCATTTCTCTTTAAGAATAATGCATTTTACTTAAAAAATATTCAACCAAAGATATGGGTGAGCTTAATTGGTACGTTGACCCAACGTTTCACACAATGCCCCAAGGATCCGTGCTGCTGCTCTGATGCTCAACAATATGTGTCCAATCTTGACCGCAGTCTCAATTCAAATCTTAGCTAGTCGCTGAAACATATTCATGTGGGGAAGCCCAACTCTTCCAGCTAAACCTTTCAAAAACTGACTTTCAAAGCTGACTCTTGCTTCTACCAAACACCTAAAAAACACCTGTTTGGTAACTGGTATTTCTGCTTTGCTTTATTCAGTATCATAATGATTAGACCCACCACCTCCTTTCCTAGAACATCACCTGTACTTCCCTTGCACCCACCCACCTGAGCACTCTTACTTTCTGTAAGTCCTTGTAGTGAAGTTCTTTGGAAGACTTCATCTACTTCTAGATCTAGGTCTCCTTCATGTTTATCAGAGAATACTACACAACCGTTTAGAAACATTAACTTTTTGTAGTTGTTGAAATGTTATTAATTGTATGTAGTTAATTGCATATATATATTTTCAATTAACCTTGTTGCATTTGTTTTCAGTCTCTTCTGGCCTAGCCCCTACCGGGGAAAACTTAAGTCGGCTAAAAAAAGAAAAGAAAAGAAAGACTTGGAAGATAAGAAACAGCTTAAGAGAAGCTGTAAAACAAATTGTGAAAATTTTGAGTAAGTTTTGTTATGTTGTAGTGCAAAATAATTTACGTTCTTTAGAAAATAGACAATCAAATACAAATATTTTCATGATTTATCCATTATTCCACAGATGGCTCTGCTAGCGTTTCTTTGTCTTCCTCGCCTTACTCATCCCCCCCGTTTTTTTTCTCTCATCCGCCGCACCTTCAATGACATAGGGGAAACACTGAAGAAGGAGCACAAAAAGAGCCCCCAAAAAAACTGAGGAAATTTGTCAGGAGATTGGCCTCTACGAGGCATAACTGAGTCCCAGGCACAGGTAGTTTACAAAGGCAACACATTTATTAACAGAAACACAAACAAAATAAGGAAATAAACTTACAAAGCTGGCGAAAATCAAACACTAAGCAAAACATGAGTGAACACGAGACGCCACCTGACACAAGACAATGATCCAACAGACACAGGAGTGTAAATACAAGAGGTGATCAAGGAACAAGACACAGGTGTGACAAGGCAGGGCTAACAAATGATACAATAATCACAAGACAAGACAGAGTGCAGGTGAGGGGTGAAACCAGGGAACTGATTGACACAGAAGGGAAGACAGAATCACATGACCACATCAGGAGAACAGGGAAAGACACACATGGCAGGAATCACAGGATCACATGACAACAGAAACCAGGAACTAAAAAAGGAAGCACATGATACAAAGACACCAGCAGAGAATTTTCAATATGGGGAGAATGTTCACTCTCAGAATCCTTCCGGGTGGTACTGCCTATGGAGCTAAGCGGCTAAAACTTGTTGTCACAGTTGACAACTTAATTTCTTAATATACGTTATGGTAGTACTGTAGCTACCTGAGTATAGATTTTCCTCTAGAAATGAAATAAAAAGTCGCTCGTCCTTTCTGCTTTTCATAGGATGGGCCGCTTTCCGTGTAACATGCTAGCATTTAGCTCATAGATGCTGGTTGGTCAGCGAGAAATCACGACCGATTACGACCGTCATGAAGCTGAACCAGGCACCAGCTGCCGACTGTCACAGAGGCAGAAAGTAGCGATTGCTGTAAAGTGGTTCGCTTTTGTGTAACGTGACATGTAAACTTTAAAAGGGTTTTTAGGAATAACAACACATATTAAAAATTGTATTGGTCAACTGTCAAGTCAAGTTATCCTGCATCGCATGCATTAATGCAATTTTAGGAGAAAAAATTATATAAAGATAAATGTGGTATTGGGGGGTGCAGCTCCATTGCCACCCATTCATTCATCACTTGCTCGGGAGCTCCTTCTTGTTGCAGTACCAACCGGAAGGATTCTGAGAGTGAATATTCTCCCCATATTGAAAATTCTCTGACTGAACTAAAACACAAAACACCCAAAACCCTGACAGAATTTGGAAAAAGATGTAAGTGAAGTCTAAAGTGTAAGAATTTTAATTCCCTCAATAAGATTCATTTGTTCCTTTCTGCCCAAATTTGGACATACACTGGTGGAAAAAACAAGTATACCCCTAGCATATTAAACTTACAGCAAGTTGGTCAACAGCATCAGGGAAAGACTCACAAATGGACATGTTTGTAACTAGCATAAAACTCTTAATCTTATAAAATCTCTAATAACATATGTTGAGCACATAATATACTGTATAGGTATTTTGAAATGAATGAATGATTGATTGTCTAAATACCCTTGTGTTTCACACAGCCAGACCAAGTGGTCCTGCGTTACAGGGCCATCCTCAAAACCTTTCAAAGGTGCTTGTCGTTGCTAGTAAGCCTTAAGAGGCATTGTGTTGATAAGGCAACACTTTTCCTAACAGCCGTTATTGCTGAGGTAAAGCAATATTTTTGTGCATGTTCCCCTAAGTTGTGGGCCTACGGTTGTGGGCCTGCCGTTAACAAATATTGGGGTGTGATGCTGATGTAGTTAATGCTGCTTAAACAAGCAAACTAGGTACAACCAAAATGCTTCCCTCTAGTGGCAAACTGTATAGTTGGTGATTTAATGCATCCAGTGTATGCCCTTAACAACTGGTTATGTGTATGATGAAACTCTGGTAAATTTCCATTATGATGAAGCTGTGATAGATTTTTAAGACCATATGGGCATATTACATTTATTGTGATTTTAAAATATTTTACAATGTTTAGTGTTCAATAGTTTAACATTTTTTGAGAGTATTTTTCAGGGGCAAATCCAAAGCAGAAAAATAACGCAAACTTCTCACGTGATATCACCATTGCAACACTCAGCATCATTATTGCATATTACATATTTGTTACATGGTAATTAATGTTTGGTAACGTTAATTACCATGTTGAGTGTGTTCCTCTATGTTGTTAAGAGAGTACATTTTTACTGCTATACAAGCCGAACAATGACTCCTTGTATACCAGTTTTATTTCTATATAGTCATGAAAAGATATGCAAACTTGTGAGGGGTGTACAGCCTTTTGTGATATAGAAGTATATGTGATATGAAGTAAGTACTCTATAATTTATCCATAAATACTTTTTGTTACGCCATATTTACTACATCTTACACGGTACTTCACAGGCTGTAATTTATAGTGGTAACGTCAAATCATTAGCTATTCAGGTTGCTAGGCCTATCTGTTGAATGACGGATGACAGGAGCTGCAGCAGTCATTTTAAATGAAAGTAAATTATTTAATTTTTTTTTATTTTGTTGCCTATAGCTAATGACAAGCCAATAAATAGAGTAGCATATAGGCCTATGATATAAAGTTTGTTTATTTTTTTTCAGTAGGAAAACATGGTTTGCCTGATGATGATGACCTGTGATTGAATTGTCAAAAAAAAAAAACATTGGCCCGCATCAAAACTTTTTGCAGACCCCTGCTCTAATAGCATGTAAGACCACTCTGGAAACATTACTAAACTGCACTGGGCACCGTGGTTAGCATATTAGGCAGACAGCTACATCATATGGATTTAAAAACACACTACACTGTTACTGGGGGTGTAAAACACAAGGAAAAACACACCATTTTCTCTTAACTTAATGAGCACAGAACCCTAAGTAGACAGGCAGACTGGCAAGAAGACAGACAGATAGACAGGCAGGCAGATAGACCAATTGGCATACAGACAGGCAGGCAGACAACAAGCAACCTTTTAGGACTTCCAAAACCGTGGCCAGAAATTTTGCACTGGCATTGTCTCTCCCAATGACAAAATCCAAAAGAATTAATCTCCGTCTCCCGATGGCTGTCCTGCCGTCAAATGACTTTCTCACACATGAGACCAGACACAGCCCCTACTTCCTAATGCCAAAATGGCGACATCACAGTCATTATATACTCTATTAAGTCAATTACACAACCACATTATGCTGATATCCATTATCTTCAGTTATCAAAATCGTTACCACCAGTGCTTAATGGAGTTAGCTGCCAGTCTGCCGCAACCGTGGCCAGCCACTGCAGTCTGAGAGCCATTGTGAGAGGCAGGCCTGTGGTCAGTATTGATTTACCATATCTTGGGGAATATGTGGTCAGTATTGATTTACCATAGTTCTCTTGGGGAATATGTGGTCAGTATTGATTTACCATAGTTCTCTTGGGGAATATGCGGCGAGTCACAACGCCAGCATAGGCTATGCGTAGGAGTAGCTGGGGGGTGTAATATGACTACAGGGGCAGAAATGAAGCACTGCCATTTGATGGCTGCCTCCAAGTAGCCTACTGTCTTGTTTATAGAGCTCTCAGTTAGTCTGGAGTGGAGGGTTTGCTCAAAGATTGGTTTTGTGCTTCTGACAGTAGGTTGACGGTAATCCGTATAATTTGCAGCTTTCAAGTGACAGATCTGTATATATTGTATGAGCTAATTTAAATTCAGCTGAACTTAACACAAATGTTTTCTTTAGTCTTGCTGATGCTTCTGATCACCTGCTACTTTTCTGGTGTTGAGAAAAGAGAGTGCTGGCTTCACTGTGGTTTTTAAGCAGAGGGCTAACAGATTGTGGAGATAATGAACTGTCTCTCAAAAGAGTCTAAACAAACAGAAACAGTAAAGGACAAACAAGCTTTCTAGAAAAACACTGTATACAGCACAAAATGATCCAGTTCTTACATACTTTCTTACATACTTAAAATCATTGAAACACTCTAATTTTATTCATTCCTATTCCAAATAGCTATAATTATGATCAATATAAACTACCACACTAATAAAAATAGTATAATTAACTGAAGTTTAAAAAGTAAAAGAGAAAACTAGGATGGAATTTTATGTACTGTAAGATTGGTCTAGCAGAGGGAAACAAAACCAGTAGAAATAGAATTTCTTGGTTGAGTCTGTAAGAGGCTCCAGCTGTGCTTGTCTTATTTCTTATATGGCCCTGATCCAGAAGCCTTTTGGGAAGATGAAATTCATATGTCTCCCTCTTCAATGCCAGGATAATTAAGGGGTAGCCTTTCATGTGATGAGAGACCTCACTGCCCATGAGGAGGATGTTATATGGTGCCATGTGTACAGTATCTGTCCTGCGCTTGTGTCCATGCCACAGCCAGTGCCCATGTCTGTGCCAGCAATAGACTGTGGGATAGCAAAGTCAGCCCTCCCCTTAGATTTAAAAGCCAATTGACATCAATGAGCTTCCCTCTTCAGAGGAGAGTAGGGGAGGTAGGGACAAAGGGGGAATCTTCAGTGAAATACTAGCAGAAGGACCCTCAGCTCCTTTAGTCTGCCCTCCTGGTATCAGGCTCCTCTCAGAGCTTCATACTATCACCCCGGGCTCATTTTCTTTCATAGATTTTTTTTTTCATTCCTTTTTTTTATTTCCTTGTATTTCCTTCCTCTTTTTGTCTTTTTTATTAGGCTAGAATTGCTATTCTTGTGGAATCCATTTTGCTTCATTTTTGGACCTTGTGCTAATTGGCATTACTAGTTCCCATTCCATATTTCAAATACGCTCTGATTGCTGCTTTCACCCGACTCTTAGTGTTTGATCCTCTACATGTCTTTCTTGTGGCCTTTTGAAAGCAGGGAAGCCTTCTACTCCGCTCTGATAAATGACAAGGATTGATTTGGAGCAGAAATTATCACCTCACAATTTTTTTTAAGGTTTAGGACACATACAGTAAGGTCATTTCTTTTAAAGAGCACCAGGAACCAGACCATTATTCAAGTAGGCATTATTGACATGACAAAGCAGAACAAACAAAGTGATTATGTACACAGTATGACAAATATATTTAAACAGTCATATATGTATCTGTCAGCAAGAGCTGCTGCCTGATCCTCTTGTCCAAATAAGACAGACTGTACCTCGTATTCTTTTAAATTATTGAACCCTGGAATTTACTAGGTTACCTAGTTGTTTAAGATAAGAGAAAAAAGGTTGTCTGTGTCAGTTGTGTTGTCACAGGTTCCCCAAACCTAAAGAAATGGTCAACGTTTGTGCTTTCACCTTTCAAAATATATTTCTAACTGATGCAGCAATTTAAGATACAGCTATGACATATTTACATGTAATGCTATATTTATTTTAATTAATGTAAAAAAAAAAAACATTTTTTTTTTCACAGTTATCTATGGCATCTCTGTGCTTATTTTCCTGGGAAATTGACTGAATGTGATTACTTGATTATCAGTGCTTAATTCAATGATTAGCTTGTATGCAAAAATTGTGCAGAACAGTTGCCCCCGTCTAAGTTGATGAGCATTTTTTTTTTTACATTGAATTGACTGCAGACAATTGTTTAAATTGGCAGGGTACACAGTTGGTTACCTCTACCAGATGTGTGATACAAATTGATTGTCTGTGAAAAGATGTTCATAAAAGGAAATATGTATATGAGGCGTGTAACTGTGTAATTAAATACGACATAATCACTTAAACAGCAGTACTTTTAATTGGACATACTGGTAAAATATCTGCTGAGTATGAATAAGCTTTACCCAGTATTTTTTTTTTTGCTCTGCCTGTCGGAAAATAATTCAAGTTGTGGATATACTGTAGCACTGCTTTGTCAAGTGAACATATAAATCTTTAGGCAAAAAAGATGTTTCCCAAAACAGCTATCTGAGATAAGCATATAAATATATATATATATATATATATATTCCATTAAACACCAGTTTTACTTGCTCAGTGCACAAAATCAACCCAAATCAGACCAGCTCTGTGTTGAGTGTAGAAGCTGTGAATGTGACAGCCCTCATGCCTGTCTGCTCTTTCATTAGACATGCAGATGGACCCAGGGGAGTCCTCCCCTACACCTGACCCCTCAGTGTGTCAGCCACCATTAGCTCTGAAGCCTCTGCTCATTCAACACATGACCAGGGTTCCCACGGGTCAGGGAATTCCTTAAATATCATGGAATTTCAGAGGAGGCATTTCCAGTCAGGAAAAGTCAGGAAATTAGGTCAATTTGCATGCTCAGTCAGGGAATATCAGGGAACTTTATTAACAGTAAATTATGTAATAGCCAAAACCTGCTGTGTATTCTCGGTTCATGTGTGGATGCACCTTTAATGTTTTTGTTTTGCCCGAAACATTTCCCGCTCTAAAAATGTGTAACATTCTACAATGCAATATTTTGGCTGCTAGCGACACTTGACAAACATGCCGGGGAAATGCCGGTTTCAAGAAAGTTGGCTGGACAACGAAGATTTCCTGCCACAGTCCTCTGTATACAGTAGGCTAGTTGTACATACAGTAGTGTATTAAATATACCCCTTATTAAAACAAGTCAAAGTGGATTGTCAGTGTGGGTGTCTCATGCAAAAATGAATGCCATGCGCTGCAGAACCTTAACTGGACTGAATTTACACTATGGCTGATTCATGCCAGTTAACTTTTAGGAGGTAGGCTCAAGAGTGGACATTGGGATCTGTTTGACTGGTTTAAATGCTCTTTTCTGCTCAGCATCCAATTAAAATATTGGGCAATTCTTTATATTGGAGGTCATGGAAATTCTGTTTTATGGTCAGGGAAAAGTCAGGGAATTTTAAGTCTGACTTAGAGTGGGAACCCTGCATGGCAAAAGCAGCCAACCACCCACAAACACATGGGTATGTGTAGGAGTACTCAAAAGATCAGCTCTAATTTTCTCACGTCTGAACTACACTAACCAAGTGCTTTTGATTTGACCTTCAATCACAGGAGCTTTTTTTACTGCACTGAAATGTCTGAAGTACAATTAACCAGATTTACTAACACATCAAACAAGGACATCTATGAGGCACGAGGCACTGAAGCAACAGCCACATCTAGCTCTGTAGCAACTAGCAGACATTAAGGGGCAAGTACTAGCAGTGCAGTGGGCCCAACTGCCAGTTAGTCGACACAAACGTCCATGGGAGCATTCAACCACTACAGCAGTATAAGGTCGTGAAAATGATCATGATCGACCTACAACATTTTCTGTGGTTGAAGATAAGGGCTTCAGAGCTTTTACACAAGAGCTACAGCCCTGATACATGTATGTCCTTCCCAGCAGGCCAAGCCTTTAGGGAAACCATTGCTGGCCAACGTATATCAGAGGGTTAAATCAGGCTTCAAACAGGTCATCCAAACTGCCCCTGCTCTTTGCCTTACCACAGGCTCTTGGGCAGAGGCACCCTTGTCAGCAGGCAAGGCAGCAAGCTACAGCGCTTGACGAGAATGCGCTTGACGTAGCTTAGCTATCAGGCAGAAAGAATGTAGTTAGTATGTTAGATATTGTTGTCTAAATTAGCATTTAGCCAATGAAAACTGCACTAAAACTGCACTAAAATACAATTCCTAAGCCAACTTATTAGGAAGCATGGCCAACAAGACAAACGTTTCAGCCCAAGCCATCCAACATTTTTGTCTTGTTGGTCATGTTTCCTAATAAGGAAAGGGTAGGGTATTTCCAATAGGTCCCTTTGCAAATGAGCTCTGGAGTTATGTAAAATATATGTAAAATATATATTGTAGAGTGCTGAAGAAGAAGAAGGTTGGAAGCTTTGCAAAAACTTAAGTTTTTTCACAGCTATGTGATGGGCTCAAAAGCCATTTTGGCCTGCAAAGAATTTTTGTCCACAGAGAGAAATCCTCATCCACTGAAGGCTGAAGTTTTTTTTGTGAATGAGCAGCATGTTATGTGAATAAGGATGCTATGTCGAGAGTGGAAGTCGCTACATCACAGGCCTCATCCTTATCGTGCCGTCAACAACCACAGAGAAGAGCGAGAGTGCTTGAGCTGAAAGCTCTCAAACTGAGACTGTACCCCTAATTTGGCCTGACTTTGAGGAGAGAGTGACACACTAACATCCAGGGACCTCATTTCTAAAACTTAACGGAGATTTCACCCTGAAAGATTTTGTGCGCAAAATGTCAGAATTTTCGTACTCAAAAAACAAAACTGATTTGTAAAACCATGCAGCGCAAACATGTACGCACTTTTCTCGTTATATGTAAATACGGACTTGCGTTACCTTGTACGTTGTGCACGAGCCTCATTCTCTTCCCAAGGTCGTCCCATATTTTACCAAATAAGGTCCATGTTAATCACTCAATAAATGAATTTTAATCATTCTTTTGCGAGAAATGTTGCGACCGCAAATTTTACCCTGCTTCACACAACTTTTTCTTGCATAAAGGACTTCATGAATGAGGCCCCAGGTGTGCAGAACCTAACAGAGTGCATGCTGGAACCTGAAGAGGTTCACATCAGAACAGCTCATTGCACAGCTGAATCGTGTCACCTGTCTACATAATATACATAAATCCAATATATTGTTTTTGCAGATATTTCACTGTAGGTCTTTTCCTATTTGGATGTGTGAGTCTGGAATCTGGCATTATAAGAATCACAGTGGTGGAATATTGTATGAGTATGCAATTTGCAAAAATATATGTACAGACAGCATTGTGTTTTATTCATTTTCATAGTGTAGGCTATTCATATTTTATTGTGCAGAGACAAATGGGTGTGCAAGATTTAAAAAAAAAAAAAGCATTAATTATAAGGACTCTCTGTTGTACTACTGGGTGCTGAAATTACATTTAGCATGTGCCCTCACTATAGGATAGGCAGAGATCTGAAGACAATTTCTGATATGGAAAAATGAGGGGCTGGGGCTTAGCCGTGGTTTGGACAGTGCAGAAATTTGGTGTGATTTCAATTTTGTTAATCTTGCAGAGAAATTATATTATTAAAAAATCATTGGAACCAGTATAGGATCTCCTTTTTGTTTTGTATACTATATTTCATACTGTAGATCAAGAGATATTTCACCAACATGGTGTGACATTGATGTAGGGTTATATTAATATTATTTGTATGTAAATTTCATAATTATTTCTTCAGAAACCATTACAGCAATTATCAGGTCACACCATTTGAAAGGTCAAGCTTGTAGTTTCATGTGATATGATATCTCTGTGCGTGGTAAAATATCAGAACAAAAAAACACAGAAGAAGGGCTGTAAATTCTTTGCATCTGTCCAAATGGGGTAATAGTATTATTTTTATGAAAATTCAAAGCTAATTTTCAAGCAAAGCATTAATCTCAACAATTAGCTAATAACATTATTGGAAAAGTCACACCGTGCAGTTTCAAAAGATAAGAGTATGATATCTACACTGTAAACCCACAATTTTCTGAATGAAAGTATTTTCGTTATCATTATTAATGTTAATTTGTTTTAGTGGATATCCAACCCATTTCTAAAAATAATTAGTTAACTGTACGTATTTCTAACACTAATTCACTGAACAAGTGTTGAAGAGTAAAGAGAACAGAGAAGTATGTGTTTTGGGTAACGTGTGGGAGTGGCTACAGTGAACCTGCTGCCAAAGACGGTTTAGTTTGAGGTGGAAGCTGCTGCTTTTCAGAGGTGAGTGAACTATTACTTTATATATGCTTTAATAATCAAATTAGAGTTGGGAAATACACTTAATACGAGACATAGTCTGTTTCATGCTTGCCTTTAAAGCCCTATTCGGACGGGATTTCATGGGGTGAAGTAAGAATTAGGTAGCTATTAGGTAGCTATTATCATTAACGTTAGCTACCATAAAGTTTAGTCCCATCTGAACGTGCCATGCTAGTCATGCTTTTAAGATCCCAAATTAGCTAACTAGGGAATGACTGCTAGCCTAGTTGGCATGGCAAGGTTACGCGGGTATTTTTAAATTTAAAAACGCAGACATGTCACTTTGTTTGTTCTCGTCTTTTACAAAATGGCAAATTAATCACTGAAAACGAATATTTCTGAAATCTCTTTCTGAAGTGTAGATGTGACAAAACAACGTCTTTACTTTTGGGTGTAAAGTGACAATAAGCACCGTGCTACGTTTACATCTGGCTATGAGAGTAATTAACACATTTTCTGAAGCCAGCCTGTGGCACTGCGTGGTCTGCATTCCGTTAGTCAGCAGTGAATTCATAAACATATGAATATAGATATTTGTAATGATTTTTGAGTAACATGCATGTACAACGCAATCCTTCAGGTTTTGTTAAGTTCCTTTACTGATCTGGGGTGCGTTTCTCGAAAGCCTACTAGCTAACTTGGTTAGCTACTAACAAGTTTGGAACCATGAAACTGTTTCTCGAAATCATTGTACAGACCATGGATATGCAACATACATGTTACGATGTATAGTTCAACGACACAGGTGTTTCTCAAAGCCGTGGTCCAGACAAGCATTCGTAAGATTGATCGTAAACTTAGCAAGTAGCAACTATGACTCTTGACCTGCCGTAGCAAGCTAGTATCTAGTGCTTCGACAGAGGGCGCTTAGAAATGGCAGACAAACCACGGCCTAACTTTTGGAATGTGGCAATATGCGCGCTTTTGCAACATGACATGACATTGCATTGCATAAGTTGTTGTAGGATAAATAGGCCTCCTGTTTTTCAATTCCGATGGTTAATAGTGTGCGAAACGTAAACCACGGTTTAAAAGGGGATGTTCGGTACATGTTTCTTGTTCTATGTATTCTTGTAGGCTGAGATAATTAAGTAAGGTGCGTCTTATGATTTGCATCTTATGATTTGGCGCAAGTAGTTTTTAGTAGTTATTATATGCAGTAAAATATTCTGTTTTCATAGCATCTGAATTATAAAGCTATGTTAAGAAAGAACTAAATGATGAATAAATACTTTCATCAGACTCTGGACGCGAACCCGCCAACCTTCCACTCAGTCTTCCATTCACCGCATCTATTCCACTACACCACCAGTTCGCAACACTACTGGGAATGTAAACTAGTCAAAGACAACCGTTTTGTCCAGTCAGGTCATTCATGAATGATTTTCGTTAGCTTGCCAACTTACGTCAACAAGTTGGTTCGATATCAATTCAGAAGTGTTTCTCAGTAGCACGGACCACTTTTTTGAAGTTAGCAGGTTAAGGTTCTCGTTAACTTTTGACTTATTTTGGCATAAAAGGGTGTGTATTTGCCAATTATACCGTTAAAAGGCCATACAGTAATCAAAGCACCGCCATGTTTTACGGTCCAACGTCAGGCGAATATACCCGAAAGTATCCGAACGTTTCCGACACATCTGCAAACATGATGGTAAAAACAATGCCGGTAAACCAACATAGTACTTAAAATACATGTTAATATTCATGTTACGATGGTGTTCGAGAAACACCCGTACGTGGCATGCTATGTAGTAAAACCATAGATCGTAACATGATGGTCCAATGCTAAGGTTCATAGTTGTTCGAGAAACGCACCCATGGCTAGTTAGTATTAGTTTGTTTCTATTGATATATTTTAAAATCTGATTTCAATTTTGTTTTGCAGATTCAATGTGGACATGCAAATACTGTGAGTATATTTTAAAACCTACTCCATAACCTCAGCACATCAAAGTTCTGTTATGCTTTGTTTAATATGAGATTTTCACTTTTGGTTTCTTATGTTAGGATAAGCAGGCAGGCAAGCAAGCTCATCGGCACCCCACAGAAACAGCCAGCAGATCTGCACATTCAAGCAGTGGAAAGGAAGTCCAACTCCATCCTTCTGGATCCATCCCACCCACTCCACCCTTGTTTTGAGATGCTACCTTCTGGCAGAAGATACAGAGTGCCTTTAGCCAAAAAGGCAATTTACACAAAATCCTTCATACCAAATGCAATACACACACAGAACATTCATAGTACACAAACACCTCACACACAAAATAATGCACTGAATGATTTTTTTTTTTTAATTCAGGTGTTGTATTTTTTCCAATAAAACAAAAAATGTAAAATGTTGTATTTTCTTCATTTAAATACAGCAGAATATAGAATAGCTGTATCCTAAGTATTTATTTTATTTAAGAATGACTAGTAAGAATAAACATAAAAAAAACCAGCATCATTATTATAGTATAATATAATAATTATAATATATTAACTTTTTCTAGTTCAGGTTACAATTTTATTGTTGTTTTGCACATACCATCCAGATAAAAGTACAAGTAAATATAACTTAAAATAGTTTAAGATGGGAGAAAAACTAAAGTTCTTTAGTTCAGACTACTCATGTTTACTTATTTTGGGAACACCATGCACTAATAGTTATTTGTTCACACTACTTAACATGATTAGTTCATGCTATCTCCATTACTAGATTGGTTTGAGGCAATCGGTTTCCCAGAAAAAAATCTAGGGCCACACCAATAAAATTAGTTGGTTCTCGGATTTTTTCAGGAAAAATATGGAGCGAGCAAACGAAATAAAAATAAAAAAATGTTCTGAAGGTAAATTAGCACATTCACAGTTAATGTTCATTAAAGACATTTACTGATGTGATTAAGAAAAACTAAATGTGGCCTAATTTATAAACTTAAAGTGTGCTGTGAGGTGTGAAAGTTATGTTATGCAGGTTTTAGGCAATGTACAAAAATTCATAATTCTGTTATTCTATGTTATGTAAAGGTTTGACGGTCATTTATTTAAGAGTTTGTGAATCTAAGCACCAAGCAGGCTGGCTGTGGAATTGAGGTAGGGCTATGACATATAATGTAGACTAGGCTACCTCCTGTAGCCTACGTTCAAAATCATTTTGTCACAGTTCATCACAGGGCATTAGAACGTCAAAATCGCTTTGATTCACCAGATAGCAATTAGATAGTGACTAAAACTCAGTGATCAGCGCAACGGAGATGAGTATTCATCAACGTGCAGTCACGTGAATCTAGAAAAGAGACGATTTTTTTTACATGAGAAACAGAAGCGTGTGTGTGCGCGCGCGAGGATGTGAGTGTATAGGCACATGCTATTAATTTATTTATTGAATGATTTTGATGGCGAAATACTTTGAATGGGGTTTTTTTCGCCTCTCAATCAATGAAATATCAAACTCACCTCCACAGAGTTGCACAAGCAGACTGCTCTCGGCACCGTGAGTACAACTGCGCAAAGTTCTCATCCTCTTTAATTTCAATGCACTTGTCAAATGTTTTTCTCTTCTGATCAAATATTCTAATAATTGCAAGCACTGGCCTAGCAGAATCCCGTTCCACTGGAATCTTTCCTCATATCATGTCTCTTACGCTCTGAAGTGAAAGGCGCGTTTTGGTTTTCGACGTCACGTGAACGCAACATGATGTTTTTTACAGTATTATAGCTATCAGCCACAGAGTTTTTTATGTTCGTGTGAGTTCGAATTCAATTTTATTTTTATTTCATTTTGCATTTTTTTCAAGCGGCGAATCCGAGAACCAATTAATTTTATTGTGTGGCCTAGTAGTCTGAACTAATTCGGGTTACTATAACTCTGTGGATAATCTGATAGAGTATAATGGGCGTATCCTCTCAAAAGGACATGGCATATGAAAAGCAAAGGGCCAGGAATAGAGCACTCAAAACACGTCCTCTGCATGTGCCTTTTGTTACACATATTTAGGTTGCAATACATCTTTATTTAGCAATTTATTTGGCCAACTACTGATTTTGCACATTTGTTTCTGCAAATAGTTTACATTTTATAGAAGAATTTGCATTTTCTTACGCACAGTTCCATATTTGGCTTAATGTTTCTTAGGCTGTCCTAATTTGCAGATGTTGCATGTCACACACCTGAGTCATTGACTCAGTGACTCAAAAGTGACACAGAGGGAAATGAATCCAAAAAAGTATCCAGTTATTACAGCTCTAAACCAAACAAAGATGCAGATAAGCTAAAACCATGACCTACTGTATCACTAAGCCTTACCCTCTACCGCATCAATGGAAGCCATTGTCTCGTGGAAAAAATATATCAGGAAATTGAAAGCTATGCGTGACAAATGGGAGCCAGGACTGGATAGCATTCAATGAATGCCATTCATTAATGATATGCTAAATTAAGCATGTTTGACAATGGACACTGTAATAAACAGGGTAAAAAAATGAACAGTTCAAACTGCAACTTCCAATTTCTCAGCATATGGTAAATAATTCAACTGATGTGGGTAAACTTGATGTTGGTTTTGATGACGTTTAATGTTAGCCCATGTTAAAATTATGGTGCTATAGGGCAAGGAAAGCACCTCACTTATTTTCTTGATCACTCCCCTTTTAAGAATTTCTCCTAGAGACTTTGCTCCTTTCAGACAAGATCTTGTGCCTTTCTTTCCCAGTCTGGAAGCATTTGCAGAGGGTAGCTAAGTATGTGATGTGAAAGAAAGACTTTCTTCAAGTAATACATACCTACCACTTGCTTGCTTTATTTGAAAATAAATCACTATTTTACATGGAGCCATCTCTCTGACTAAATGCACAGAAATGCCAGCTCCACTGCATATGGTTTTGAATCAAAAGAAGCTGCTTTCTACTGCCTATGGAAAAGCCCTTGATATTGACCCAGGGGGAAGGAATTTAATAAAACTGAATGTAATTCAAGCCATTGTACTAAATGTCAAATAACTGATATAGTGTTTCACATTTGGTTGTAAAATTATGTGAAGAAGATGTGACCACTGTTTTCTATTTAATAATTTCAGAGAAAATTCATGACTCACAAGGCAATTAATTCTGAATTTTAATTTTAATCTCATTTCATATAGGTGGTGGCTTAGTGATAGGTCAATTTAGGTGTATGTCTTACAGTATAAGATTCTTTGGGAAAGGGTTCCATTATCAAACAAAGGACAATAGACAAGACCACTAACATGCTGAGTGAGTATTTTCTTTCAGAGTCTGTGTTCCCAAACTACTGTACTCTATGCAGGGATTTGCATGTGCTTTTGTGTGAGTGAACCTATAATTGTTCATCACAGAGGGCTCATGCATGACAGGTGCCTGGTGCTTTTGAGTTCCTACGGGTGTGACATCATCCCATTGGAGAAACAGAATTATGTTGGTGTCAACGCCTTGCCATTAGAGAGTTGCGGTAAAAGTCCCAGCAACCCAATGGTAAAGATAAGAATCATGCAGATGCATGAACTTCCCTTCCGGCCATTTATATAAAGGCAATTTAAAAAAACACTCATTTGAAACTCAATACTGGATTCAAGAAGTTTGTGGTGGATGCTGCAAAAGTTAAATACCCCAACTCAAGAAAGAACATTTCAGTTTATATTATAGTGCCCATAGAATGTCAAACCACATTTACCTTGTTATTGTTGAATTTAGGTAGCTTATACGGTATCCAATGGACCATAGCAAAACTTCAACCGCCATCTTCCGCCTCATTCTACACGTAAATTTCAAGCTAATGGCCAGGCTGTAACAGGCTAATCTGAAACAAGGTGGCTCTTGACGTCGGCAGCACTAAGATACACCTCCTATATTTGCATGGTCCAACCAAAGATCGTTTGGAAATGTCTCTGGTCCAATCCCCTGTTGCTTCATGAATTTGCCAGGGGTGGCGGGAATTAAGAATATTTTTGTTCTAAGCCTTTAAATGAGCCTGTAAACAACGCACTAGCAGTGCTCCTCGGTCACTTTTAGCCACACAAATTTACATACACTATTATTGAGGTTCAAAGAACAATTTATGATGGTCATAAAATGTGTTCTATGTGCTCTTTAACTGCCAACTTGAATGTGTAAGTAAATAGACCTTCTGAGAGAGGCCAAATCTTACAATTGATGCCATTGATGTGGAGGTATTCATTATTAATTACATAAATATAGTTAATTACCAAGATTGCTAGAAGATTCAATTCTGAAATAAAAATCATTGTGTTGGTTCACAAGACCATAAAAATGCCTATTGTCTATTAACATAGCCTGACACTCCAACCAAGCTAGTGTAGAACTTGATCATGTAGATTACTTTACATTTTTACAGCTACAGCTACTGCAGCTACTTTCATTGTTTTCTTTTGTCTGACTTCATGTGTTTGTGGGTGGGTGCTGATGTCCACTGCATTGTGCTTTGTTTTCACTCGTCCGAGAGTCCCAAGCTCTGTTGACTCAACATTAAGTATATAAAATTTAATAATAATGAATTGTAACATTTAAAAAAGTAGGGTTCTCCTTCATTCGTCCCTTCCGACACACAATTGAGATATCGCAACCCCAGTTGCGCGCGTGCTGAGCATAACTATAACCAACCCTTTGAAAAAGGGAGCATGCAACTTTGCAGCTGCCTGCAGCCCGCGCAGTCGCGAGCTCTAATAAAGGCACCCCATATAAAAGTTGCAAACATTCTAATCACCTCCTCTTTCGCCTTCAGCAGCTGTGCGCTCTAGCTAACTTATGCCAACCCTTGGCTAACAACTAGACTTAGCCAACCAAACAGCCTTAAGGCTACTACTTCGAGATAAAATATTAGGATTGCTTCACTTACCGCGAGGCTTACGCCAGTACGCCACGGCAAACCGTCTTCGGTGCCCAAGGATTACGCGATGTCGTCGGTGAAGCGGTGTGCGAGTTGCCTCAGAGCCATGCCGCACGAAGATTCTCACAGGAAAGACTGCAGAAACGCTGTTGGTTCGGCGATGGAGGATTCTTCCACTGAGCTAGCTCCCTAAGCTAGCTCCTCACTGTCTGCAGCTAGCCAGCTAGCTCCTCTCAGGCTAGATTGCCTGTGGCGCTCAGGCCCCGGCTTCCCTCTTCTTCCCCGCTAGCCTCTCATGTGGTCAGGCCCCCGAGTTGCTAGCATCCCAGCGGCTAGCAGGCCTTGTGGCTTAGCCCCTTTAGCCTTGTGCCGCTCCAGCAGACTCTGAAGAGATGAAACCTCAGTAGATGCTCACCGTTCGAAGACGACGATGCCTACCGTTCTATACATCGATGGAGATTTCCTCGCCAATTCATCCCTGCTACGGTGACTAGCGTGCTCTCAAGGCAGCTTCTGTAGCTGCTGTCTGTGTCCCCTGTCACAGCGTGGTGGAGCTCAGCTCGCCCTCATGTTTGACACAAACACAGCGCACTCTCTACACGGCTTAGCCACCGTTAATGAGCCCCAGTGCTTGCACTCTATGCACTGGTGGACGTTTTTTCAGACGGTGATGAAACAACTTGTTTATCTCCCAGTTCAGCCCGTCCGTTGGCATGTTTACTTAGCTGTAGCAGTCATTGAATGGGGCTTCCATTTACATGAAAATTCTACTGTCACGTGGAATTCACGATAGCTCAGTGGTAACGATGAGAAACTGATAATTTGACTATGTAGTTTCAACTAGAGTTGAAAGCCGGAATCCTCTAACAAATGGACTAATTTTTCAAATAAGACGTGGTGTAAACACCTTAAGCATCCGGATGCACTGATTAAGCGGATCCGATATCGCCTACCACTCAAGAGTCGCGGGTTCAAATCCCGTCGTGTTCATGAAAACGGTGTTGTTCAACAGCTTGTACAAATACTTTGAATTGTGTTTTCTCAAGCTCTAGATGCTCCTTCGAGCCATAATCTGGCGTTATGTGCTTAATAGCCCTAATGCCACCTCTATTGTTTTTTATCTTGCTCTCACTGAAGGTGTAGCTGTGTTAATGTGGCTGAATGCATTAGCATCTGTTTATGCAGGGGATCTGGGTTCAAATCCCGGTTGATGCAAGGGGGTAAACTCACCGTGGGCTGAGAGTGGAATTCTTACTCCTTTGATCTGCAGTTCTAGAAGGAGTTCGACAAGCGCTGTTCAGTAAGTAGACTGTGCAGCCTACGGCGAGCCTGGCTCTCTTCCGGATGGGACCCAAGGGCCGTCCTGTGTGCCTACTGCCCCCTAGTGGCCCTGAGGTTATGTGCTCTCAGGCCTTTCCCCCTGCGCCAATCGGACATCTGGTCCAGTGTGTCACCTCAGACTTCCGAACCACTCCGCAACCGGTTAGCACTGGCCGTGTGCATAATGCACAGCTGAATGGGGGAGGAGAGTGTTCTGTTTAGGCATCTGGATGTCGCCTTAGGCGCGCCTCCAGCCCTACAGAGCCACCCTCGCTGCGTCTTGCGTGCCTCTGCTCCTTCCACCTGCTTGGTGGAGGCTTGGACTGTTGCTCCAGCTCACGGCGACCTGCGGCCTGTGAGTAGAGCCGACGTCAGAGCGTCATTGGCATCGTGAGTGGGCGCAATGCTTCTCCGCTTTGCCTTCGAAGGCGGAGCGTTCGAATGCGCAGCCCTCCCATTCGACCTCTCTCTGTCTCCCCGTTGCCTCATGAAGTGCGTCGATTCAACCTTCACTCTCTCCCCTACGAGACTGATAGGCATAGGAGGGCGTCTGTGACATTTCAGACTTGGAGCAGAGGTCACGACAGGTCTGTGCCCCAGGCTTGTGGTCGGCTGTGCGCTGCCAGATGCACCACACCACTGAGTCTCCTACACCTCCGCCTGCTACAGTAGCGCCCGGTGTGGAGGGACATGTCCTCATGCTTGCATCGGACTTGCCAGGTTAGAGTGTCCAGTGAAATGTGGGAATTGTTTAACCACTGGAGGCGCCCGTCTTCCTTGTGCACAGCAGCGCTTACGTGCGGTCCCGCCAGGGAGTGGTTACCACGGTCGTGTCTAACAAGGCTGGACCATGGGCTCAGGCCGCTCAGCCAGATGGCTTCTGGCCCTCCCAGGGCTGGAACGCGGGCCTGGCCTCACTGCTGGATGGTCAACCGTTGTCGCTACCGCAGAGATGAGACCTGCTCTCCCAGGCATGCGGGTTGATATAGCATCCCCCTCTCGACTCCAGCTTCACAAGGGTGCCAGGCGTCTAAACCACCGGCGGTTAGGTCGGCTTATCCCTGGGACCTCTCAGTAGTGGTCTGGGGTCTGGTAGGCTTCCCCCTTGAGCCGTTAGACTCAATCGCTCTACAGTTCCTCTCTCTGGAGATTGCGTTCTTACTTGCCTTAACCTCAGTTAAGCGTATGGGCGTTGCTGTGGCTGACTCAAGGGTCACCCTCTGCCCGAACCCGTTCCGTCTTCCTGTAGTCTTCTCCTGAAGCGTTCGCTCCAGGGTCATCTGCTTGGGTGCCCTTGCCCAGGATGGGTCAAACGAGTCTACACAGCTCTCGCACTGCCTGAGGAGACCGCACGTTGGCAGATACCTGTCAGGATGCCTCCGGGGCCTTTGATTACACTTTTGTCAGGTTTACGCGCTAGACGTGACTGACACGGGTGTCGCGGGAGTGTGATCCGCTCCTCGCCGGTAGCTGCCTGTTACTTGACTCTACGACTCCCTCATGTGAGTGGAAGCTCCTTGAGGTTGGTTGTATGCTCTCAATTGTGTGTCGGAAGGGACGAATGAAGGAGAACGTCTCGCTACTTTCGTAGCTTCGGTTCTCCGAAGAGTCCCGACGACACACAATACACCTTGCCTCAAGTCGCCAGGTCTGGATGTTTCGGGCGAAAGAGGAGGTGATTAGAATGTTTGCAACTTTTATATGGGCTGCCTTTATTAGAGCTCGCGACTGCGCGGGCTGCAGGCAGCTGCAAAGTTGCATGCTCCCTTTTTCAAAGGGTTGGTTATAGTTATGCTCAGCACGCGCGCAACTGGGGTTGCGATATCTCAATTGTGTGTCGTCGGGACTCTTCGGAGAACCGAAGCTACGAAAGTAGCGAGACGGTTTGTGTGTGGGATTTCTGGTTTCATCAAGGGTTGCTAGGGAGTGCGTATTACTTTCATAGGTTAAAGCTGCCATTTCAAGTTTATGAACAGTGGGGCATAACATAATTAAAGATTTAAATGTATTTTGTACCATAACATCCCCATATGAAATTATTACTGAGAGACAGTAAGAGAAACAGCTTTAGTAATACCTCCTTAGACAGATTAGTATTATTCCTTCGCACCACATACATTATTAATCAGAACACACCACATGTAACTAATCTTTGCGTGGGATAGAAAACCCTAAATAAATGGGAGACAGAGGGCAGCAGAACATAGACCAGGGCAAGACTCAAGGCATGCAGTTATTCAAAGAAGGACAGACATTGATGAACACAAAGGAACAAAACATACAGTAATCGATACACTAAACGATATGTTTCTAATCAGTATCTTCAATATAAATATTAGGTTGACTTTCTTCACTGTTTTAGAGTTGTTGGGTTCCAGGAAAATGTAGGCAAAGGGAGGGTTTAAAGACAAAACTCCCACTGAAGAGATGGCTGTAATCATAGGTCACTCTAAAATACACCCCACAGAAACAGGGCATTAGGAGGCTGGCTGTACCTGTCTGTCTGTAAACTCTGGGCCTGTTAAGTCAACAGTAACTCAAGTTTTTAAATGGTTTAGTTTGTGAATTTTGATTAATAGGCCTATATATAAACCTTAACAGAAGATAGTTAATATGCCCACAATTTAATGGATATGTTGCTTTAAGGCCAGAACAATTGTAATGAATGTTGTAATTGTAATGTGCAGCTTCTGGGGTGAACCAATGCCATTTTCCAAACTGCAATTTTCTGTCAGAAAACAGGTAACAATAGCTCTACAATTGTACTAAGTATTATATACAATGTTACTCCATTAACATGTACATTAACATGTAATAAATCCCTTTAAATATGGTGGTATATGCATTATATATTACACTTGAATTCAGAGATACACAGAAAAAATACTTAGTAATAAAGAAAAGCTGTAACAAGACAGGTCTTTTCTCTCAGTTTATGTTACTTTTAAGGTATCAGTCGCCCTTGTATTTGCTCTAGTATACAAACAATCATGCAACATATCCATGTTTTAGACATCAAGGTAACTTTGAAACATGTAGCCTCTCTGCCGTCAGTAAATCCTTGCAGGCTTCAGCTGTATCCTT
>JAGFZM010001713.1:49593-102322 GCA_017657215.1 Limnothrissa miodon | reverse complement strand
GCTTCATGAATAAGCCTCTCTGCCTCCTCCAGCTTACACCCAGCAGCCCATGTTTTCCTGTTCAGTATGTTCCTGTTCCTGTCCTATCAGTCTGCGTCTTACCATTAGCCGTATGTTTCTCCTAGTGTGTGCTCTGCCTCCTGATCCACCTGTGTCCAATGTTGTCATCTTGTTATTCAATCATTGTCTCGTTTCTAGCTCCGCCCTGCTTCACCTGTTTTGTGTTAATCTATCCTAATGTGTATTTAAACCCCTGTGTTAGTTCAGTCGTTGTCTTTGCATTGTCGCGTTACCCTGACCCTCTACTCTTGTTCTCCTGTGGTGTGTGCTTAAGTCTTGTTCCGTTCCATGTGTTATCCTACTTGTCAATAAATATTATCTACGTGTCCAATCCACCTGCGCCTGAGTCTCATCATGCCTTCTAAACGCCGCACCCGTGACACACACAGCACATTCTGATTTTAATCATTCTAATTATGTGATTAACTCTTTGGCAGAAGAGCTTATGACCATGCTAATAAAATGCATAGCAACTACGGAACGCCACAAAATTCAGTTTCCTGGCCCATCTTCAACATTCCAGTCATGCCAGTTTAACAGCATGTCTGACTAGAGATATAGCATAAGGCTCATCAGTGCCTCTGCATCTCACTTATCACTAAAAACTCCACAGAGCAGAGGAGCTTGGTTAGACAGCTCATACTGTCAGTGGAGGCTGAAAGCCAACTGGGATTTCCTGGAGGATGTGCTGACTAAAGAGTCTCTCCTACAGTATAGCACCTACAGGAACCACTGACTTGATAAACAGACGAGGCTCGTCACACTTAATTCGGAAACCTGGCTTGGTCTGTTCGATGATTATGATAATTCGAGACACTAGTTGGGAGGAAGGGGGGGCATTGAGGGGATATTGATGCGAGCATAATACAGAGACTGTTAACCTTTAAACTTAGATCCATGCAGCTAGTCAGACAGCAAAGTAATTGGAGCTCTTCTGGAACTCTCAGAGGCACCCTTTCATGGTGATAATTTCTCTTCAGTTCTCCGGTGTTGTGTCGACGGTAATACATCTTCTCTTTAATCAAACCATACATCCGCTAATACGACCTTGGCAGGGTAATTTACCTCCGACTCTGCTACTCAAAGTCCAGAATAAGACATTTCTTGACCTTGTCTGTGGTCACTGGTTTCAAAGCCTTTTGGTCATTTTAGTGACATGATGGAGTGGGTTGTTCAAGTGTTTTTCTGGTCGGAATTGCCATCTGCTCTCTCAGCTATCATAATAGCATCTTGAACTCTGGGAAGGTATGAATCTGACCAATTAGCTGAAAGCTAAAATATGTCATTTCAAACAGCAATCCGAATTCAGCAATCCAGACATAATGAAAGTTTTGGTCTGGATTGGTCAAAAACAAGTTGCAGTGTGGTCGTGTCACTAACTGACCAGTCTAAACAGAGCAGCCTGAAAAGCAGGCATCAAATTGTCTAGTCTGGCTATGACCGGTAGACTGGGCTTAATCCAAGAGGGGGAATCAGTAGTTGCCTTTCAAATTGCCTCGACACAATAGGTAGCATGATAAGCTATGGCTAAGGTACGTCTTGGTGACCCTCTACAGCCATCAATGTGATTGGTCTGAACAAAATTGGGAGAAAAATGGTTTCTAAGGCCCTATGGTTCCTGCCTAGATGTACCTGCATAGCAAAATCATTCACTACCAGTAAATTACGTCTATATTTCCATTCACTACCAGTAAATTACGTCTATATTTCCATTCACTACCACTATACGTCTATATTCCATTCACTACCACTAGAGTACGTCTATATTCCATTCACTACCACTAGAATACGTCTACTGTACATTTCCATTCACTACCACTAGAGTACATCTATATTTCAATTCACTACCACTATAGTACGTCTATATTTCCATTCACTACCACTAGAGTACGTCTATATTTTCATTCACTATCAGTAGAGTACATCTATATTTCACTACCACTAAAATATGTCTATATTTCCATTTGCTACCACTGGAGTATTTAGATTTTCATTTGTTACTACTGGGGTGTGTCTAGATTTCCATTTGTTACTACTTGTTACTTACATGTCTGCATGTAATATTTCCATTCCTATGTCATGAATGTTTCCTCCAAGGAGGTTTCACCCCAGCTATATTACTATTTGTTGTTACAGTGTAATATGAAGTGTTTTTATAGTACTTTGCCAAAGTGCTGAATTCTTCAATGAAGGTACTAGACTGGCCTCAGCCCAAAGTACTATAAAAAACTTAAAGGGATAGTTTGGTTTTTAACACATTGAGCCCCTTTCACAGGTTGTCTAAAATAAAATAAAGTGGTTGACATCAAAATCTTGATGATTGTTCCTGTCTCGGGTATTTGGGAAATATAGAATCGACTCTGCCTGCCTTTAAAATGGCTAGCAATGGGCATGTGTTGTTTCTATCCTTAAAACACCGGTTTTAAAAAAAGTGCTACTCATGGAGTGATTAGTGGCGTTTGCTGATGTTCCAACCCAAGTATCGTAACAAAATACAGTTTCTGTCATGTTTTATTTGCCATTTTTTAAGTCCCATAGGGGTCTATTTGCTCCTTCATATAAACGAAGTGCCAAATAAAACATGACGGAAGCTTTATTTCGCTACGATACATGTTTTGGAACATCATTGAGCACCACTAACCACTTGGTGAGTAGCACTTTTTTAAAAGCAGTGTTTTAAGGATAGAAACAACACATGCCCATTGATAGCCATTTTGATAGCAGGCAGAGGCGATTCTATATTTCCCAAATAGCCGAGACAGAAGCAAGCGTCAAAATTTTGATGTCAACCACTTTATTGCATTTTAGACAACCTGTGAAAGGGGCTCAATGTGTTAAAAACCGAACTATCCCTTTAATATTACACTGTAACAACAGTATGTAGATACACAAAAATACATGATGTAAGTACAACACTAGTACATGACATAACATGTCGTTACACTGGTTGTACCACTGTACTTAATTTGGTAGATACACTGTAACAGTGTACCAAATTGGGTATTGATATTTGTTCTCTACATATAAAGTGGTGCTGTATTATTTCTGAAAGCTGTTCAATGTTAAGGTTCTCTACTCTGGAAAAGTATTTTGTGTGTGGCCCACAGGCTACTGTGTGTCTAGAAAATAAAAATTGTGTGTGAATCTGCAGGCTTAACTGGATAAATGGAGCAAGCCCTAAAACAGTGTCATATCACAATGTACTGTACAGCATCCCTTTCATGTCTTTGCCAGAAACAAGCCTTACTGGACAGGTATTTTATCCCCCAACACTGGCAAGGCCATTCTTCTTGCACAGTTACTACGAACACCACAGAAACACAGAAAATGAATTTAGTTTCAGCTGAAATGTAACATCATTGTTTTGAGCAGATTTTTCAATAACCCCCCCTGCATGCACCAGTGGTTTTGGCTGCGTACTTCTGATTAGCTCTGCAGTATGGATGAGAGACTCGTCTGGCAGTCCCCTCCTTATGAATATTTTCAATGGATTATTCAACTGATGTCTGGCAAAAGGCTTTACTGTATGCACACCTTTCCTAACCTAACTCTAAATATATAAACGAAGTTTGCCATGGTATTGTGATAAAAGTGACAGAACTATTGATGTGATTTTTAGAGACACATTTTTAAACACATTGGTATTTTTACGTCAGGGTTAATGTCTATAATGTATATGTCTAGTCCATGGGTTGCCTTTCACTTTAGATCCAGTATGATTGTATGCATTACAGTGCAGTACATTGTTGAATCAATTGCTAGCTACTAAGATGCTGCAGGTAAAATCTCTAAAACTCAGCCACAACCACAGCCCAAAAGCAGTTATTGTAGCACTGTTTTGGCCCCTCCAACAGAGGATGTTTATCTTTGAAACCACTTCACCCTCTTTCATTTTAACATTGCATCATACATAGGTCTATTTCTTGTGTCCTCAAGAAGAATAGAGTAAGTGTTTGACACCACAGAGAGTAAATGAAGACATATGGGAATTGAGTCATTTTTTTCTTTAGCAATGTGATAAGAATGACCATCTATTCACATTTCACCTGAACAGCTTTTGTTAGGACTAGGCATAACATTAGCACTTTATTACAATTATAGACATTCTTCACACCATACATAAATGTGGTGCTAAAACAAGCTGCAAGTTGACAAGTTTGAACACCTCAACCACATTTATTTATATAAGTCTGCTTTAAAGGTGCTCTAAGCAATGTGACACGTTTTTAGGACTAAAACATGTGTTGTTACATACAGTAAACATCTCCTCACAATCTGCTAGCTGCCTGTCCCCTGAACACACTGTAAAAAAAAAACGCGGTCTCTGTAGACAGCCCAGGCTCCATATAACACAGTGGGCAAACCTAGCATAACAAACGAAAACGAAACATAACAGTGTTCCAGCCAATAAACGACAAGGTTCATGAGTCTTTCTGGAGGCATGGGAGGGAGGGGGAGGAGTAAGCTAACTTGAACCCTCTCTGGAGCTATCGTCCATTTTGTTTGACAATACTTCAAACGTCAACAAGAAGTGACGTGAAACCGCATCACTTAGAGCGCCTTTAAAATGAGAGATGGTGAATATGAATGCATAGTTCATATTGTATTAGATTGTAACAATCAGTGTTGTGTCACACTCACTGGCATGAAATGTGAAACTACACCCAACTACTGACAACCCAAACTTTCTCTTATAAAAATAAATCCCAAAGCCCTTTTATGTAATTATACTGCCTATAATGTTGTGCAAATTGTGTGAAGTGATTTGCAATGTAACCTACCTGTATTCATTATGAGTTGCAATGAATGCCTCAATTACTGTGGTTGCTTCCATTTTCATTTATTTTTCTTTATTCCTGGAAATTGCAAAAAAAAATTAGGTCCTCATTTTCTTCCTTTGTCCACTTTTAGACATTGTCCTACTTTTCAATGTCTGTCAGAAGTCCCCCTATATTGGTGACGTGCATGAAGAAACACGTCAAACCTCAATTATGCCTCCTCCCCTCAGTCAAACCAAGGAGGTGTCAGTCATATGCATAAAGCCAGTGGTGATGATGCCTGTGGATCGAGCTGAACACCAGTCCCATGGTGCTACACAGCCTGCTTTGTCACTCACTCACAATAGGGAGTAAGTCCATGAAGTGATCATGGAAGTGCGCTGCATCTCCTTTCACGGTGGAAAAGGCACAGCTGGAATGAATTCCCAGAAAGTGCAGTCTAATGTGCACACACACATTCAAATACTCACCTATCTCATTTCATCTAATGCATGTATACTTACACATACATATGCAGATACACAACCAAGACACTTATAGCACACACACACACACACACACACAGATTCAGAACATGCACATAAGTCTTTGCGTCTTTGCCTAAACATGGATACTGAGCACTGAAAAGAAAACTTATTCACAAAGCATGAGAAAATCACCATTATTCATTTCTGACTCTGATTGGTTCAAGTGCTTGTTGCCTGGTAACCACAATCCCTTCAGAAAGGCTTTCATTCCAGCCTGAAATATCAAAAAGACACACTTGCCAAGGTCTGGCAAACACACAATCTATTGACAAAGGAGAAGATTGAATAAAGCTTCAGCAAAACATACACAGAGGAACTGGAAAACAGGGTGGCAACATCAACTGTTTCTCTCCCAGACTCACTGTTGCCTTCATGTAACTAAACAGGAAAACTGTAAAATGTAAAAATCTCATTTAAATCAATTGAAATGGCCAGGAGCAACAACTTCTGCGTGTTGATAATTATTACTAGTAGGTTGTGGAAAGAAATTGTGCAGTGCAGGAGGAAACTGGCTCTGTTTTCCATTGACTGGACAGAAAATAGGCTTTGCTGTTTTTTTACCAGCAGAAAAAAAAGAAATGATGAGTCTAATTATCACCTTTACCCAAACAAAAGAAAAGACACATTAGGAAGACAATCAATATAACTATAGAGCAGAGTGCCAAACATTGCAAAAACAAAAAGCAAGAGAGAGCGGGGTGGTGAGGAATGTTGAAAGACCTAGTTCAGTCAATAACCAGCATTTACCAACACAGAGAAATTCACAGTCATTTGTGCAGTCCTAAGCAAGCCGTTTCTTGTTGCTTCACAATCACTTCCTCAAAGCATTGAAATCAGTGGCGAATAAGTGATGTGTGAGATGGAAAGGGTATCAAAGGAATCATTATAGAATTACATGTACATATATCATCTAAATTAGGGATCTTCACAACCTAAATATTTGCAAAACACTGGAGACAGGTTGTTACAGATTGTAAAATGGCAGATTTTGAAGTGTTGCTTGTTTGAACAGCATAAAAATATATCTTTGCTCCTTTGAAAGTGTTAATCCAAAACATTTCATGTAAACATGTAGACATGGATGGATTATCATCACTCTCATGATTGAAGCTTGTACTGTAAGTGTTAACAGTTTGTAATTCACTCATAAAAGTATAGTGAACTGTTGACATAGCTTGTCATTCTTAACAAACTGCTTGCAAGTTACTCATAATAAACCAATTCTCATCTGTTAGTAAACATAGTAAACATATGTCAGGTTTTTAGTGTGGTTTTAATGATTACAGTAGAAAAAAACATTTACAAAAAAAATGTCCTCTAACTGATCAATAGACATTCAAGGAAGCATTTTACAGTTCAACATTTTCTACATACTGTGCTTCATTTGGTGTTACAATCTAGATTGAAACCAACTGAGCTAATGCATTATACATGTGTCACAATGTAAAAGTCCTGCAGAATCTCACAGGGCACCTTTCAGCATTAAAATCTGGTTTTGGCTCTGTGCTCTGTGGTTTTGGAGAGTAGGGCAATAAAAGTTGAAGATGATCACTGTGTTCCTATAAGAAGTTATCAGGTATCGGTATTAGAATCGGTAGCAGGTGCCAGGTTTAGTCTATTATGCAAAACCTATGCCTCGGAATTGGAATCCAACCCGAAAACATCTGATGTTCATCCCTACTTAAAGGCGCTCTAAGCGATGCTGTTTCATGTCACTTCTTGTTGACGTTCGAAGTATTGTCAAACAAAACGGAGGATAGCTCCAGAGAGGGTTCAAGCGTTATAAGTTATAGCTCACTCCTCCCCCTCCCTCCCATGCCTCCCGAAAGACTCGTGAACCTTGTCGTTTATTGGCTGGAACACTGTTATGTTTTGTTTTCGTTTGTTATGCTAGGTTTGCCCACTGTGTTTTGTTGCCGTTTGTGGAGCCAGGGCTGTCTTCAGAGACCGCGTTTTTTTACAGTGTGTTCAGGGGACAGGCAGCTAGCAGATTGTCAGGAGATGTTTGCTGTTTGTAATAACACATGTTTTAGTCCTAAAAACGTGTCACATCGCTTAGAGCACCTTTAATTCACCATGTGACACACCTACTTACAATAAACCTCATTACATGGGGATACCAGAGCAGATCCTCTTTGATAAAGAGCGACAGTGATATCACAGTGTCAACAACTCCTTGATCATTGGCCAGAGCACATCCTTCTTCTCCAGTCTTCAGATAAGGAGAGCTTCCTCGCCATTAGAATGGGCATTTGCCAACCACTCACAGCTAAGTAAGAGAAGGAGAAAAATCAATCGACTTCTGTCAAAAAGTATGAAGTGATTACAGTGAACACAGAGAGTTGCATGATTGATCAGAAGCAGCAGGGTTGAAACTTCTTAATATTGTGGGGTTTTGCCTCCTCCCCTTCGCTTAGTCAGAAAATGATTTCCAAATAGGTTTTTTTCCTTCTCCCTTTGTGTTTCATGAGGAGAGAGGGTGTGGAATGAGCCTCCAGTCATGTGAGGCTTGGTTCTGGCAAAATTGGAAAAACCGGCCAACTACATAATTTGTTTTCCGTTAAGGTTTGTGTTTGATGATGACGACACGGTGTGTGTGTGTGTGTGTATGAGAGAGAGAGAGAGAGAGAGAGAGAGAGAGAGAGAGAGAGAGAGAGAAGAATGAGTTGTTGTTGTTTAGCAACTCATTAAAAAATCCTTGCAGCAGACAGACTTAGGAAGTCATTTGTACCCAGGGCCATTCAACTCTACAATGCTTCACTGAAAGGAAAAGGAGAGTTGGACTTCTCTGCATAGTCTATCTGCACCTGAACCCTCCTATTCACTTATAGGACTTTTTCTACAATACTGTGTATTGTTCACACTGCCTAGGGGCCCTACTGGCTACATTAGCCCATATGCACAACCCCTCCTTTTACTGTAACTACATACTTGACCACTAACAGTAACTGTAACCTGATACTTGACCTGCATACTTGACTGATGCATGAACCTGTTTATGACTCTGTTAGACTTATCCCTGCACTGACATTGAAATTTTATATTATTAGGCTATTTTTATTTTTTATTTTTATCTTATTGTCCATATTCTTTATTGGAACTGTTGAAGTGCTATGCTTATTTTTTCTGTTGTCCTCTTTTATATATGCACATATTTATTGCTAGTCAATAGACTTTTAACCTGCTGCACTACTGGACTCATTTGCACTGTTGCACTACTGGCTCATTTGCACTACCTTAACACACACCCCTTACTGTACCACAGTACAATCATGCACATCTCTACCCATAGTTTTTGCATTCTATTCTTATTTTTAGTAATGTTGATCTAGTCATGTTGTTTTGTTGATCTGCTTCTTATCATCCTGTGTACGCTGTAGTATATGTTGTGTGTGATTTTTCTAAGCTGCTGGGACCTTGAATTTCCCCTTGGGGATCAATAAAGTATCTATCTATCTATCTATCTGATTGCAATTTCAAAAAGGTTTTTTTCTTTTTTTTTTGCGTAACTCTCAAATGTGTGGGACACACGGTAAAGTAGGCCACAAGCACCTGTTGGAAATCATTGTTATTTTTGCTTTTTAATTTGGCTGACAGATTTATGTGGGACATCTTACAGCGAAGACCATTTAAAATTCTGGGCCAGACCACACTAGGTAGGTGGAGGCTGCTAAAATGGATTACAGGAGCATATGGCACAGGAAATGACATCACAGCTCTCTCTAGCTCTCCCTTTCTTGCAGTGGCACCAGTCTGAATAGCAAAGGTAGCAAAGCCCAGCTCAAATTTCAATAAATGGATTCACAGAGATAGACTAATGACCTCTTTAATCTTTATACAGGCATGGTTCAGTCCCAATTTCTGAGCTATATAGCAGATTTGTGGTTTTGTGGGCCTTGGGGTTAAGAGTTACCTTAATACTGAAAAAAAATATTTTTAAGGCTTCATGTGCTGTCCTGTGTGCAAAAAGAAAGATGCACCAACGTATGGACATGCAGGTGGCCTGGAAGACGTGCTCCATCATCCATCTTGCACTGGAACTGGATGTTGCATTTAGACTAAATGTTCTACAAATAAGCAGCTGCTTTCAGTGCTGCAAATATTAACAATTTGCTTTGGTGCAGTGTGAGATCACATGGTTTCATACATTTTTACTCATTTTTTTCTAATCGGACCCTTGCTTTTTTTTTTTTATTGGACCCTTGCATGCTCCGTGAGGAAAAAGCACTGACTTCATAGGGAAATTGTGTTGTAGCTGCTGTAAAAGTGTGAATGCTAGTGTGAATTTATAGTGTTTATAAATAAACACTAAAACACACACAATGGTCATTATTATTCTCTCTTATTGTTTAACTATTTAGATGTATATTTATTAAAAACTGGAATTCACTTATTAGGCAACAGTGCAACAGTGCTTTTGCAAGAAACATTTTTTATCAAACTGGCAAAGGAACAATAGAAAATTTAGGTCAGTGTCAAATTACACCCCTCTCACCTCCTGATCATTTGTGAACATTTAAGTACTTTTTTGGACAACAACAGAAGAGTCAGTCAGCCTAATGAGGAAATGAATGCTATGGTAATAATGCCATAGAGCCTTAAATCCGCTCCTTCAGTCACTCACCCCTCCTCACTCATCCACACTCATGCAGCTCATAACTGAACTTATGTGCCCGTTACCATCTCTAAACTTTACTTTTATTTGCTTTTGGGTATAATTTTGGGCATCATTTCAACCCATCAATCTCTGTCTTTTACATTAGAACAATAATCAAAAAAAAGAAAGCTCCATTACTTGCACTTGATTTGACAAGTAAATGCAAATGAATGGCTTGCTGCCACCTCTGGTTTCAGTTGTCGGTGTTTTGGAACTACTGATCATTTTACTTCATAGATTTTATTTCCTCTCCTTTTTTTTCATCTATTTTATTCATCTTTTTATTATCAATTTTCTTTTAAATTCTTATTTTTAACACACACGTTTGTTGCCTTGTATTGTATTTTGTTTTGGTCTCTGTACAGCACATTGAGTTGCCACTGTGTATGAAATGCGCTTTATAAATAAAATTGCCTTGCCTTGCCTTGCCTTGTCTTGAGCGCATGAGACCAAGATCAACTTGTGTGGCACAGATGATGTTCAGTGTGCAGCAGCAGCCAAGAAAATGGTCCCTTGGCTTAAGACAGTGTACTAGTGTTTGTACTAACACATGAACCCACAGGCACACACACACATGCTCATTCATTTATGCACTCAGTCACATTTTCTCAAATGCATTTTCATGGCAAGATCGGCTTCACTAAGAATACTACACATATATTTCTCTCTCTCTCTCTTTCTCTCTGTCTCTATCTCTCTCTCTCTCTCTCTCTCTCTCTCACACACACACACATACACACACACACACACACACACACAAAATAGAGAACAGAAGCTGAGCTGCTTGTCTTTTGAGACCCGCATGGGAACAGATAAATGAAGTTGTTTACAGCATGTAGCTGCAGACAGAAGACGTGACAGGATGGGAGCACGAGGACCACCAATCTCGCCGCTAATCCCTGTCATAATTCCTGCCCTGCTCAGCACTATGCTTTTCAATAGGGCTGCCATGGCACTGCAAATGGATGGCGGGTTTTCTTTATGCTGACAAAAAGCCCAAGGTGTCAGCAGGAAAGTGGACGTAAGGCATGATAATATGGGTGGGCCTGCAGTGGGTTTGTAATGCATCGACCATTTTTTCCCCCTTTTTTCTTTTGGTCAAATGCATATTTATTTTTCAATAAAAAAATCAATAAGCCATTACGGCTAGACCTGTGCCATTATAGTACAATTTAGACACATACACACACACACACACACATACACAAATACACACAGACAGCAGACACACTAACACTAACAACTTCAATACAAATCAGTAATACACAAATTATAAAGCGATTTTTTTCTTTCTGTGTGTCTCATTTCTTATTTTCCTGCTCCCTGTTGCTGGGTGATCATTTGTTCAGATGAACAAATTTAGCGTCAGATTAGTCTCGGTGAGGAGGCTACAGGTGACAGGCAAATATCACAGTGAATCCTCAGAGGCCTCTCTCTTCAAACCCATCAAGGGCTGAATTTGGCAAAGAGGGAAGGAAAGAGGTGACCCTAAGGCCTTACAGCAGCAGTTGTCCCAGCTGTGTGTGTGTGTGTGTGTGTTTGTGTGGGTGGATGTGGGTTGTGCTGTAATTGGAGAAAGCACAGGGGGATTAACTGATAGAAAGGCTTTTCATCTCGTGAGAGAAGACGGCAAACTATGCAAGCTTATGTGTCAGTAACTCATGGGGTCTCATGGAGTAATCCATCACTATGATGTTTTGGGAAAGATGGAAGGGTGGGCTCATTGACAGCTGTTTTATTCACAATTAAGGCAGGGAGGTGAGGGGAATTGAAGGAGTTTCCATCTCCCCTGTAGGGTTTAGGCAGTTTCTCCATCAGCTCATCAGGAGCCACTGGAAGGAGCGGTCTGATAGTTTGGGTGGGCTACGAGGGCAGTGAGACGAGGCAGCTCACTGGGCTTGTCCCACCTCTCCATCAATCTCTCATGGGCAGAAGGGCTGCCACCGACCACTCAGCCAGGATAACCATTGAACCCTGGAGCTCTGGGTGGGGGGGGGGGGGGTAGTCACAGGAGTGTGTCATGCTGCAAAGTGCATGGGTTATCATCTTGGCCATAGCAGGTTTATATCAGTACAGATCACCCTAAGCCAGATCACACTGCCACAGTGCTGTGGTTGAGGTGTTGGCTGTTCTGTTTTTTTATCATGACAAAGTGAGGGTATGTGTACAGTTATTTTTGTTTACATCTTCCCCAAAAGAAACATATGCATTTCTTTATGAAAGTATCCACAACTAGAGATTCTTTATTCAAACAATACAGAGAACAGAGAAGCAAAACAAAAATATTTTGTCAAGGAACCTTATATTAATGAACTCTCTCTCTCTAGCAAACCTTATAATCAAATCTAATACAAAAAAATACTGTTTGGTCAAAAAGATGTACAGATGTAAACATGCAAACTGCTTCAACGAATGTCAGCTCCACTGTCATCAATGAGATTGAGGGTAATTCTGTGAAAGCTCATGAACATGAACATGAATAGGAACAAATAAGGCTAACGACAACAGTGAGGAAATCACAGCTGGATATTCAGATATTCAGATATAACTGAAGTCGTAGTCCTGAATATTTAACTCAAAGTAACTGTGATTTAATGACAGTAGTACAGTAGGATTTTTCAAAGTAATGTAACTGTTTACTGTTACTAAGGTTAGCCAAACCATTTTAGAATCAATGTTTTCGTTTTATTTGTTTATTTGTTTATCAGTATTTATTTAAGACGTGCAGTGTGGCAGTATGGTAGAGAAGTACTGAGTAAGACTGCTTAAACTCAATCAATCAATCAATCCAACAAGTAATACTATTGATATTACACACTCTTACCTACCAAGGTGAACTGAAAAATCCAGCAGATAATTCCTTTTTTCCCTGAGTGAGGCATAGGCAGAAGGCCCCATCATGCTCATGCAAATGCTCTGATGATTCCTCCAGCTCATCCTCAAGCCATTGATGAGGGCATTGAGGAGTAAGCTTCTCTCATTTTGTGTGGTGACCCCCGCAGGTCAGGCCTGTAATTATGCCTCATCGTAGGATGAGTGGGAGCCAGACACAGTGCTGTGCAGGGTCCAATCATTCCCCATTGTCTGACGCTCCCATGGGCGCTGGACACAACAGCTCCAAGCCCATCAAGGCTAACGCCACCCGCCCCATATCCATACTAAAGCTAACCCTTTACTGCTTTTCCGCAGATGGGTGCGAAAGCGTTTTACAATGCTGCCATGTAGTGCACATACACACACACACACACACCGAGAGAGAGAAAGAAAGGGAGAAAGAGACGGAGGGAGCTCTATCAGAAAAATTGTTACACATTCACGACACTGTAAGTTCTTATTCAGTCAATTTCAGTCAATATTCAAGACAATTTTTACACCTCTTGGCTGAGCTTGGTTTATGGAAGGCCTTTTTGATGGGAATCTTTATTGTGTGCAACATACGTGTTTGTATCCCTCAGCATAATTTGCAAACCAAGCCCATTCCTGTAATTAAGCTGACCAGCAAAAGGTCAAAAGCCAACCTTTGTGTCACAGCCCATTTCTCATCCTTTCTGTTGCTTGCCATGTTGTCAACAGATAGGCTCACATGAAAAAAACATTGATTTTCTTCAGGGAATCTCAGCTGCCAGATGACTGGACATAGTCTGAAGTCTCTGGAAAGCACTGGCCCCTGGGAATTGACTCTTTATGAAGAGGCCATTACAACTGTCCCCTCAAAACAATAAACCTTAAGCATTACAATCAGTGTCACTAAAGACATTTCAGCCTCTGAAAAAAAGAAACAGTCACTAGTATTGATGGATCATGGGTGTATAGTGCTCAGGGGTGAATGGATGTATGATATCTATATACATTAAGGTTTGAAGATAATAAATATAGATCTTTGGATTTGAAATTTGATATATCATTTTGATGCCTTTTTGTGAGTCAGCAATCATCAAAGATGAGTGAAGTTGTGTGAAGTTGAGTGAAAAGGTAAAAGTAAATAAATATATTTCTTTATGTGTTCACATGCTGATACTCAGAGAGCCCAAAAGAGCCCCTTAAACATGCACAAGCCTAACTCTCTAACTCTTCTGGTGCTGTTTGAGGACATGGAAAAACGAACTAGGCAGGCCTAAATGATGAGTCACTGATGTCAAATCACACAATGAAGGATAAATTATTCATGGTGAACAGAAGATGTGGGGACATGATTTGTTAAAGAGTAAATACTGTAGCTTTGTACAGTTGTTACTAGAACACGCCGGCTTAATTTGAAGACCCTAAATAAGATATGGGTGTAATGCCTGATGCTCATGCTAGTAAAACAAACCAGGCTTGTGAATAAAGTTTGGTTTGGTTTTTTATTTCAATAATTTTCACTTTTCCATCCTAATTCTTACATTGGGACAGTTTATTCTTTGGTTCTATGAAATGGTTCTATATTCAAATATGTCCTGCTCTTTCTGACACCTTAAGTAGGTGTGTTTCCAAAGGGTTGCCTTTTAAAGTATCTCTCTAAACCTAAAATGATCTAAAATTTTGATAACAAAAAAAAAACAAAAAAAAAACAAATGCACTGGATGGTAAAAATGGCAAAAGTCATTTCCACAGGTTCACAAGCTTCACAGGTAATCAGAGGCTTATTTTATCTTCAAGCCCATCTTGCACATCTTTAACTTTGTCTCCACACCCTTAAACTCATTCGATGCATTGAACCCTCATTAGGGCCACAGATCTGTGTGAGAGTCCCACGTCACTGCAAGGTGGTAGGACTTAAATGTGTTGCGACACCAGTTGTGTGCTAACATTGACAGCGTGATTGATCATGTCTCTGTCTCTGGCCTTTAATGAACTGGTGGGACTCAGCGTGGATCCCTCTGCAGCCCACCAACCCCCACCCTCGCTGCAATAAATAAAGGATCCGGGGGGGAGGTCCTCCCTCCTCCTCCCTTTTCTGACTCTCTGATCGTGTATTTTGGACAGTGCAAGTACAGAGACGCATGGTGTTGGCTAACACCAACAGGCCCCGAATAACAAGCTGTAATCTCCATGTTTACCACTTGGCTTTCTCTCTCTCATTGTGCTCCGGATGTCCCCTCCGATTTCACTCTGTGAGTGGAACACAAGCTGAGCCGTCCAGATAAATGAAAAAAGAGAGGAGTTCTGTGTTTCATTGGGGGAGGCCTTTCACACGCAGAGAAAGAGAGAGAGAGAGAGAGAGAGATTCTAAACACTCATAGGGAGGAAGAGAGAGAGAGGGAGAAAGAGAGCTATAAAGACTCACAGACACAGAAAATCTTCTTGAAAGATGGTGGAAGAGGGGATGTTTGTGGATGGTGTGTTGAACACAGTGGGGATTAGACATTAGGAAGTGAGCTGAATCCAGTGACAGGGCTGAGAGGAGCTGTCTGGCAGAAGAATGCAAGAGGCTGGGTGGTCTGAGTCCAGCACAGAATAACTTTTGTTGACAGAGGAGAATGCCACGAGGCATCCAGGGTTGGATGAGGAAAGAATGCGGCTCTAGTGCCCTGCACTTCTGTGCAGGCTTGCTGCATCACATATATATGTAGATGATATCAAACATATGAACACACACAAATTTAAATGCTACAGACATGTATTTGGAAGTGTGGCACCGTAGGGGAGACCCTAATTGGCCATGAGGTGTCCCTGGTTCTAAGGCTTTCCATTTGCCATGGGTGAAGCATTTGAGTTGTTGGAAACATGTTTTTTTGGTGACAGATGTGAACAGGTATTGATTCTGGAGTCATGTGTGTGGGTAAAAAGTTAGTTCCAGCAAACATAACATTGTAACATAACATTGATTTGTCCTTGTCTGATATAGAGACTGCTTGGAAGTCAGACCATAATCCTTGGGAGGACGAGTGGAATTTTCATTGACAGCCACAAGGGAAGTTGGAAGTTAGTTCAGCTGGTGCAAGATTATCATCTAAATTGTATTTATGAATTGTAATAATATTTACTGCAGCTCTGCATCCATCGACACCCTTTTTTTTCTCAGTGCAACAACTTACCACTGTACCATACTGTATATACACCTGTACAGCCATTTCTGACTCTAACCCAATATATACAGTAGATCATATAGGACTTGAAACTTGAAGTGCATTGATAGATATGTTGCCATGTTTTTTGATTTACACAATTTTTTATCATTTTTTGGCACAGTGCACATGCAATGGGAAATGACATAAAGATATTAAAAGTCTAGGAAATATAAGACTTCTGTTTTTGTTCCTTTTATATCTTCTAATATTTAGGAGTGAAATTTGAAAGTGTTTCTCAGTGTTTTGGTAATTCATGCATGAAAAGCCTAAGCTGGGATCAATTGTCTCTCAGCTCTCTAGCATTTCATCAGGCCTCCATAAGAAACTATTCTGACTGAAACCTTTGCACACATATTATTCACCAACATTGCTTCCATACAGAGAACCTTTCAACTTGTAATGAGAGAGCATGCAAATACGCTGCCTTTTCACCCTGCTGTGGTGTCTTATCCCTCCTCCTGCGCAGACTTTGGTATGTGGCCTGCAGAACTAGACCCAAATAGTGAAAAAGGGAAACGTTTAAATGTAGGATTACTTCTACATTGTGCTGGAAGAGTGAAGAGTCTTTTCTGTTTGAATGTTTTCTGTGACTGTCTTTGCCTTCCTGTCTTTGCCTCCAGCAAAAAGATATGGGATTCCAGGAAACAACATGTTGGCCTAACCCTAAGTCCTGAAGATAAAGTTGAAGTGTGCCCCTTTCTTCAGATCAGAGCAACTGCCCCTCAAAATTCTTGTGCACGTCCTTGCTGGTTAGTGTATACATCACCTCACCCCACACTCACTGCACTATACTACTGTACATGTACCATACTATAAACTAAACTGGCATAGTAATAATAGATTTCATGTTAACATTTGGCCCTTTTGTATAAGCTGCTGCGGCTGCTGTAGCTCACGGTTGATGTGATGAGTTGCCAGATGCTTTGTCACAGTTATGAGCTGTCTTTGGCCTGCCACATGTCAGATAAAGTGCGGATTAAATGTTAATGAAGACATACCCGTGCCCAGGCTGTCTTTCAGATGTCTGTGCCGATTATCAGGACTGATGAAAGGTTTGATAAACCTGTCTCCACAAAGATGACTTTACACATTATCCAGCCGCCGCATCTCTGTTTGTGGATGGAAATTGAAGTTGGCGAGGAAATGATTCATATGGAGAACGAGCATTAACACGGTGACCATTTTGCTGTGCATTTCAGGTGTAATTTTAGCCTGCTGACAAGCAAATGACTGGGATATAGGCAGGTGACCACACATATAAGCAGGTTTCTCAGCGTGTTGTTGACACTAATGTCAGTGTCAAGCTGTAAGCAGGAGGAGAGGGGCTCATTCAGAGAACCGACACTCATAATCTCTTTTTGCTCGAAGAGCTGAGTTGACATCATGCTTCCAGCTGCTGACACGTTGTGGACTTGTTGATAAAATATTTGAAGCTTTAAATGTCCCGAAAGTTAGATGCTGTATAATAACTACAGAAATGTAATTAATTGTCATGCCCACCAAGCCACTAACGGCTTGAATGCTCACAGAATCTTGTGGTTTACCACGATTTATTAAATCTTGGATTTGAGTTGTTCTATCAAATGTAAAGGCAAAGTAGAACCCTGATAGCGCAAGCTTTGTATGAGTGCATTATAGGTTTGTTGGGGAGTATGATCAAGGATGGCAATTTTAACCTTTCCTATGCTGGTGGAAGCGCAAATTAGCCATCTTGCCTTTGGTGACTTCATCTGCCTTTCACGTGGTAAGTGATATATTCATATTATAATATTTTCTGTAAGCTTACTGACCTCTTATTGATGGCTATTGTCTGATGACTATTATTGTCTTTAGTCTGCTTTAAGGTGGTTATATTTGTAAGTGTCTCTTTTTTTTCAGATGACAGTGCAATGACTAGATGAGGCACTGCCCATGGTTCTGTTTAAAAGCATGCATAGCCTGCATGGCGCGGGACTGTGTCTGTGTAAACCACATGTGCACAGGGATGGGTAGGACACTGGTCATAGATATGATAAATATGGACATTGACGTGAAGGAAGGCTCAAATAACTGTGTCAACATGGTGTCAGCCTCAACGGCACCACTAACACAATGGGTCCGAGTTGCAAAGATGAAAGAGAGATGAAAGAAAGAAAGCAATCACATGCAGTGAAATCAACATAAAAGAGTAATGCCGTTTCTCCATTTTGCTTAGCAAGGAAGTTTTGTTGTGTTTCATTCTATTCTGTCCCCTTTTTTCCCCTTGGTTGACCCATACATATTTAGACTCCCAGTGTTTCTGGACCTGTGTGCCTCAAGTCACTTTTATTTTTCCTGTTGTTTTTGTGCTTGTAGACAGAAAAGCCTGCGCGGCGTGAACTCCGCTCCCCCCTCGGCTCGTGCTGTTTTCCTTTTGAGCTCATGGGCTTAGAGAGAGTAAATGCCGATGTTTTTTTTCTCTTTCTTTCCCTCTTTTCAGTTTTTTTTAAGTGAACATTTCTTTTGTTAAAAAAAAAGGCCCAAGTCGGTGCTGGGCTGAAAAAGGAGGCAGTGGGGCGCTCCTGTGCCACAGCCTGCCCCAGGTCCCAGCGGGAGGCCTCCACCGGCTGTGAGCCATGGCACATTCCGCTCTGCTCCGTCAGCAAACCCAGTCCACAGGGGCCGCTGTGGCCTTCTGCACATGTTTACCCAGCAGCCCCTCTTCTTCCCTGTGGTCATAGCTAGAGACTTGGGTGGTGGTGGAAAGGTGGTGCGAAGGTGGCGGTGACAGCAGACCCTTGGGACAGCTGAGAGCAGCAGTGTAAAGCACATGCCACTTAAGCATCACACAGTTTTACACTGACACAGGAGGCCTGGAAAGCCGGTTATAGACTCAGTGGAACTTTTGATCCAACCCGCCCCACTATCCCAACCCTGGCCTGAAGCCTCGTTCTCTTCAAACCAACTCATTCACAGAAAGAAGACAGAGAGAAGAAACACTGCAGAGCCCCCAGGTGGAGCCATTTGGTACTGCATATAAACTGTGTTTCCAGAACCATCACAGACCAAAGGGAAGGGAAGGGAAGGGAAAGGGATGGCCACTGTATCTCCTTATAGTGATTCAGGTAAGTGAGAGACAGAGTGGAGGGTGTTACTCTTGAGGGAGGGGATAAAGTAGGGAGTGGGGACGTCCAGATGAGGACTTACAGCTGTAGAAAAAGAAGCTGCTTGGCCCCTGTCCTTTTTGATAGGGCAGACAGACAGTGTAGAATCTATAATTCCTCTATGCCCCCCTTGCTCTCTCTCTCTTTCTCTCTCTCTCTACATTTTTCTCTCTGCCTGATCTGCTGAACATGGCTTAGTTTGCTGTCATGGTGACTGCAATATAGATTAATAAGAGTTCCAGTGGATTACAATGTGAGTCAAGTGGAATTTTGTGGGATGTCTGTACAGGAAATCTCCACACTTAAAAACATGTTTCATTAATTTGTCATGGTTAAGATTCAAACATCACCAGCTGTTTTTTTTCTTTCCTCCACAGTAATACTTCAACAGGTATCAGTCAATATTGGGAGGGCACAGGCAGGCAATTTGAATGTGTAAACTTAAAGGAGAAATCCAGTGAAACTTCAGTTGTTCCAGGTCACTGAATGCTGGCAGTAGTCAGCTGTCAGTACAGCTTAGACCAAATAGTAAACCGGCCGCTAACACTAACTGAATGAGACTCAAGTTTTATTGTCACTATATGGGCAATACAGCAGAAATTTGCTGCTTTGTTATTTGGTCTTCTGTTGTTTTGAATTGCTGTGTTTTAAGACATAGAGAAGAAGTAGCACTTCAAACTGGCAAGGTGTGTGCCTGCAGTAATAGCAACATTCTATAAATGAAGACTGAATAGAAATATTAATACCAATAATGTGGTTGCGGTTGCAGTTGAGAATAGTGATCTGAGGAGGGCACAAGGTTACTCTTTAGCTGGGAGACCTAGACATTGCCTAAAAGCCATTAGAGCTTAACCGTGCAGCCAGAATACCAGCCACCATTGCAACTGCTGTAACATGTGGTTGGCAAGTAGCATCTTGATATTTCTGCTTGATATGATTCACAACCAATCAAGGCATCAGCTTTACTGTGTAATGTTTACACATTTCTTGTTGCTCTTCCAGAAGGTTTTCTGTTTCAGTTGTTATTTCAGAAAAGGATTGGTTACACCCAAAAAAAAAGGATGTGATTCATAAACCACAACTCAATGCTTGATGAATGATGAATGCTGCTAGCACACCATATATCATTGCAGGTACTGAAGATAGTTACAGCTAAAATATCTATCACTGATGTCAAATTGCTCAAAGATTGTTTTATTTTCTCTGTGTGCATAAGCAAAATCCCCCACATCCTCACACTCTATTAGAAAAAAATATTGTCACCAACTTCCTCGAAGGAACTCATGTCATTGAATATGCAAGCCAGTAAAGCACATTTCAGTTTCCTCAACGCACTAATCCATTTACTCAAGGACAAACCCATCTCACTCTCATTGAACAAAAATAGAAAAGGTTAAGAAAGAGACAGACCATTTACGTAAGTGCAAGTCAAATACGACAGCAGGTGATGTGAAAGAGTTAGGCTATAAATTTAGAGATGAAAGGCTTGATATTTTGTCATGAGTATGCCCAGTGAACAGCTAATGCGCCAGATTCATAATGACTCACAAGTCTACATCTCTCTCTCTCTCTCTATCTCTCTCCCTCTGTCTGATCAGACCTTTCATTATAACATGACCCAGTTTACAAATCCCATGGTCATATGAACTCTACTAACATGCAATAGAAGCACACAAACACAGTTCAATGTCAACATTTCTGCCCCAGAAGTGGGGAAAGGGAGATGCAATGCATCTGTTGCCAGGGGTTGAGTTAGGCTCAGATGTTCTTTGTTCTTTTTGTATGAAAAACAAAATGGAGAGCACTGGGTTGTTGGGGAGTACTGGTGCACACACTAGGCAATAGATGGCTCACATCCTGGCTTGGTGTGGGGTGAGGTGTGATTCAACCTGTTTTGTGCCTGAAGGAGAGCTCGGGCAGCCAGCTCCCGGAGGAGGCCTTTCCTGTCGTAATTCCACAAACACGCAGCGCAAGCGGACACAGAACACGGACACACAGATCGCGGTGTGAATGAGACTTCCAAGTAAAAGTGAACCGGTGATCAAAAGCTCTCGGACGTACTGCTTCTTCCCAGGAGCAACGCCCAGAGGAAGTGTGCTTTTCAGACGCACTCAGTACTGCAGCAGACAACATCACATAACTTACGCAGGTGTTGATTTTCTTCCATGAATTGTTTGACACTCTGCATACTAAACAGCATCAACATCACCCGTCAAATATTAATAAGCCTTTTACGCGCAATATGTCTGTGATGCATTACCATGGCAAATCAGAAGCAGCAGGTTTGAGATGCGTTTGAAAGTATTCCAGGTCTACATATCAATTAAGGCTCGATTGAGCATAATTGTCAACAGAGTCACTCAGCCATCATTATTGACTCATCTCAGTCAGGAAGGCTGTTCCCTTATATGGAATATCTCCATTACTTATTCCAAAGGTACACTGCATCCCTCTTGTGGGAAATGGGAGATGTGGTTTTATTTTTTAAATGTTCAAACACAGGAAGAAGTATAGTATCAGGCCAGTCTCACATCCCTCCTCCTCCCTCAGCTATCAAATCTATCTTTCTCTTTCTCAATCTTTTTTTGCTTCTCTTTTCACCCTCCCCTCCCACACCCCACCCCACTCCAACCACGTTCTCTCCTCCCTCTCTCTGCCCCTGCCTTGTCACTTTCTTTCCCATTCCTAGCCCCTCGACATCCTCCCCTTGCTCTTCTGGGAGCCTTTTGATTTGATTTTTGACGTGTAGCTGCCCTTGATGAGTCTGCTCCGCATGGCCACTTTCGCCTGCGGTCTCCCCGGGAGCAGTGTGCCACACCACTGTGTGTGAGTAGCACAGAAATACGGGAAGAAGGGATAGAGACAACAGGCCTGGGAAAAGAAGAGAGGGGGGAGGGTGTTGTGAAGAGGTGAATGTAGAGATAAGGAATATACAACAAACGAGAGAGAATGAGAGGGTACCATACTGTGCGAGGCAGGACACAAGAAAGGGAAAAGACACTGGAGTGAACTGAATGAAAGAGAGAAGGTAGGACCTGATGAAAGTGTAAAAGGATCATAGCAGAGTAAACTATGAATGTAGCAGGATTGGGTAGATATGATGCTGGATGACGTCTTCCATGAGAGACAAACAGAATGTTAAACCACGGGTCAGGCCAGTGTTGAGGCCGTGTTTGAAGTCCCCGGACAGCTAAGACATTCTAATATGCAAACATAACTCAGGCTCTAGATGGAGTAACACTCTCTTTCTCACTTTGTTTCCAACTGAATGTCTCTCTTCCACCTTTCCTCACGGTGTTAACTCCACTGTGACAACACCGGCTATACACAGCTGGGTTCAATTGTATGCAGGTGCAGAACTGCATCTAGTGTTTGTTTTAACTATTAAACTTATGCTCCCATTGTGGGAATAACAATTTCTGTTGGCCAGCATTAAAGGCCCACTAAGCAACATTTTTCAGTTAATTAATTCGTTTCATACTGTTTAGGATGCCAACATGAGTCATTACACGGCGAACAAACGGTGTAGAATGCGCCACTGTGTCCTAGAACGGTAGATACAGCATTTGCAATGTTCAACAGCAGTGGTCCGCCTCCAATAGAATGCAGTGCAATACAATGCAATGCAGCGGCCTTTAGAGGGAGCTCGTGAGAGAAAAAAACTGAATGTTGCTTAGCCCTGCTTTAAAACTGGTAATGAGGCAAGAATGTCTTCTGTGAGGGTTCACTCCCTAGGTGAACCCTGACAGTCTTCTATGTATGTACATGCAATGGAAAGACTAACAAGAGGAAATGGAAGGCTTTTGTTAGACATTTTCTAATCCTACAAAGCCTGAACATCTTTGTCAGCTTTCTGTGTCTGGTTTTTCTATGTTCTAGTAGTGCCTCGCACCAATAAGAGCGGGTGTGATTATTCAGAACAAAGAACAACTTAGAAATGTAATTTCCCATTCTCTGTCACTTTGTTGACTTTGATATTGCAATGCGGTGGAGAGAGTTTCCTCGGCAAACATCAGGGCCAGAAATAAAGTGCTTGTGCTCAGCAGCAGCAGCCAGTGCAAGACTTGCTCTTGTGTTTGTATGAGAGACAAAACAGCAAATGGTGTAAACATCAACCCTAATCGCTTACTAGATCTCTGCACCTACTCCTCCAAGCATGGAACATCTATGGGTGAAAAGTTGCCCCTTGCACAAGGAATGGTTGATGATTACTTGTAAAATATCTTCTATGCTTTTTTTCTCTTTCTTTTTCTGCATATATAATTGTCGACTAGTTCAATCATTGTGGTTTTGTGTATTATGTATATTTTAGACACATCCAAAATTAAACAAATGTCAAGGTGATGATTTAAAATTCTAGTTTATCAGTTTTCCTTTTTGCTGAACAGGACTATGTGAAGAATTTTGACTACCACAACATTAGCCTACCACACAGTAGCCTAGTAGCCAAGTTTTCTTTCAACTTTACCTCCAACTCAGGAGGAATTGGGCTTGCAGTGGTAATGTTTGCTTGAATGAGGTGTTGGTAAACTTTTTATTTGGGTGTTGGTCTTTATTTTGAGCGGGTTGGGACTTTTATTGTGGAATTTTATTACTGCTATTGTTAGAAAATGGTCGGATGTGTTTTTAAGTATTGCAGCTGTGGGTCGGAACTGGTTTACAAAATTGGACCAGTGCAGTACTGAGTGGGGTGCCACTTAGAGTCTGTGCTTTTCTATTTCAATGTGCCGAGTAGCAGGATGCCCGAAAGCTTATCTCAAGGACAATCGATAATGAATATGGGGCCCTTTGATCCTACTGGGAGCTAAATAGAATGGGCGAGGGAGGCCAGCCAGACATTTTCCAGCCCAGTTGTTACTTATTGGTCATCAAACATGCTCTGGAGCTCTGGCAGGTAAGGCTAGCTGATTGGGCTGCAGTATTAGTTGTCATTCTGAGCTCAGGGGGAGGGAGGGTTTGGGGCGTGTGTGTGTGTGTGAAGTGGTGGGGTACAGTAATTACCTGACCCTGTCAACCTGAACTTGCCAGAGGTGGTCTGAAACTGTTGTGCTCAACAACATCACCAGCACACACAGGCAGACACAAACACAGCAGTCTGAACATGCACACACACACACACACACACACACACATGACACTGTTTCAGATTGTATCAGCATTTTTCTTTCGAGTATAGGCTTACTATCAGTCTCAAAGGCCCTTGGCCTCAGGCTTGCCAGAATTGCTTCCAATTCTCTGCACTACTGGTGAGTGTTGGGAAAGGTAATTTTTGGATGCATAGACTGCTGAATGTGTGCTCAGAGCTAGGATGGGAATTGTTTTCCTGAAGTACATATATTGCGATCCTGTTGCACTATTGCTTAAATCACCCTTCACACCTAGAATTCTACACACACCTTAGCGATGTCATAGCAGCTAGCAGCTATGTCTGGCCATGCACCATAGAGCCATGTACATTAGATCCTCTACCAAGTCTACCGAGTCACTGGGTGGACTTAACATGAATAGAACACCCCTGCAAAGGTGCAATGACAAAAATCAATGGCATTAAGCTCTGTAGTAACATTGGAAAAGCGTACTTTAAAAGGTTGTAGAAGTAGTTCATAGTTTTTAATCAGTGTTTGCTTGTTTCTTGTGTAAGCCAATTGACATTTGTCAATAAAAAAGAACATTTGCATTTTTCAGTGCTCTGCTTTAATTCTTATCCAGACTATTTGATGTCACATCCATAAGAGCAATAAAATGTAATTGCATTTTATGATATGAAGGAATATATGATTTGAGGATGGCTGTATTAGCTGCAGAGCTACAGAAACTGAACAGCTACTTTAAACTTTAGAAAGGTCTGACAGTCCTACTTAATACAGATGTTTATGATTCTTCATGCATGCAATGCAGTGGAGTGTTTTTAAACTTAAAGAATAGAATTATATCAGCTGGGTAAAAAAAAAAAAACAATCCTGCTGGTCATAACCAATCTTCTCTCATTTCTCTAAGCCATTAATGGGATTCCACTATAGTCTCCATGCTAAATGTGATTATAGATACAGTGTGATGAGGCTCCACTCTTGACATTGAAGATAGTAATATTATTATATAAAAATATAGTATAGTACGGTAGAGTATTTGTATTTGGTCTCTGAATTTAACCTTGTGTTGAACATATTATAAGGCACTGTGAACTTGTGAAAAAAAAACATTGGAGCCCCCCTGCAGGGATTTGTACACAGAAAGGATCAGGAAATGAGCCGAGAATATCATTAAACAGCCCACATCCTGCACAAACTCTCGTTAAGTGCCTTTGCTCTGGCGTGAACAAAAGCAACCAGGCACAGTTTCCCTTTCCACTGCCATCATTCTCCAGAAACTGCTGATAAGTCAGTTCATTCCCACCCTGGTCATTCACCTACTCTCCAACACAGAACATACTGTATTAATCATTCACACAATAAATTAACACTACACACATTATCAATCCAACTTTGATCTTGCAAACTGTACTTGAACTATTACTTTACACTTTGCATTCCATGTGTACTTTATATTATTATGTCACTTTTATTAAGTAGACTTATGACTATGTGTATATTGTTGTCTCGCGTAGGGGCGTACTGAACCAATTCATTGTGAGAAGTAGCCAAACCCGAACCTGAATCCTAGAACAATTATCTGGATATGGTTGAAAGCCTTGGCTCAAAGCCTTCAATTCTATCCCTCTGATTTGCCTGCTCACCTCTGAAAATCATACTCAATGAAAATCATTCTGTATCTTCTCTACCCGGCTTTCTTGTAGGATAAAGTCTCTCCTGTATATTTATACCTATTTTTTCTGTTACTGTTATTTGATTGATTGGACTATTTTAGCTCATATATGCATGAAAATTTCTACACATTGTCTATGTTATTAACATTTCCATGTGTTAAAAATACATGAATTTACCTCTGCTCCTATGATTGAGGTAAAGGTATTAAATGAAACCAGACAACCAGTGCATCCATTAGAGCTATACCTGTAGCATAGGTAAATTTTAAGAATAAGATAGCGATATTTCTAAGTGAAAAAGGAGAGATGGGGTACAATAATTTCACTACATTTTTAAACCTTTTAAAAAAGTATGTGACAATAAAATCCTTGAATCCTTGATAGCTTTTATGTAGTTTGTGTATTCCATATAAGTACTCTATAATTTATCCCGATACTTTTTGTTATGCCATTCTTACCCACTCCTTACACAGTACTTCACAGGTTGTAATCTAAAGTTTTAGCAATTTAGCCCTTATCAGTGGACATCTGCCATATTGTCTGCTAAGGTTTCTACATGAACATAAGCTAATTGTACCATCAGTAATATCATTTTGCTATAGATACAACTAGGACGGCATTCTTAGACTCGATTGTATAATATGTAATCTATGTTAGAGCAACATCTACCAAAGTCAAATTCCTTGTGTATAAGTATATCATGCACAACATTTTCCTCCTGGGGCCTCATTTATAAAGCCCTTTACGCAAGAAAAAGTTGCGTGAAGCAGGGCCAAATTTGCGGTCGAAACATTTCTCGCAAAAGTCGGGATTTACAAACATTTTCCATGCGCAAAAAAGTTCCCAGGTTTCCGCAATCTTTTGACCAAACGTGTAATTTTGCGTAACGCTCCCGCAAAGTTTTCTTGACTAGCACCCTATAGGACTCTGTTCTAGACTGTGTTTTAGTGACCTCCAATGGTAAAATAAAATATCACATTGATAAAGTAGCCGGATGCACAGCGTAGAGGCTGCAATCGAGCACTTTAAAATGTAATGTAGTCTTCATAACATGCCCAATTAGAGAAATATTCTATATTCATAGTCAGTCCACTGGTTCTTGGCGCTGAACTTACTTTGTTGACAACATCAGTTGTACGCTGCCACTCACTTTTGTTATTTAAATTTGATGAATACTCTGAATCGTGTTTAGTTTTCACATTTACCGTGTCATGATTGGCTATCGAAGGCACCTTTAGAAGTTACCATATTCATTGAGTGATTAACATGGACCTCATTGGGTAAAATATGGGACGACCTTGGGAGGAGAATGAGGCTCGTGCACAACGTATAAGGTAACACAAGTCCGTATTTATAACGAGAAAAGTGTGTACATGCTTGTGCCGCAAGGTTTTATAAATCAGTTTTGTTTTTTTGCATACGGAAATTCTGACTTTTTGCGCACAAAATCTTTAGAGTGGAAGCTCCGCAAAGTTTTATAAATGAGGCCACAGCTGCCCTAAAGTCAATTGAACTCACCATCCATGGCATATTTTTCACATTCTCTTCAGGGATTCAGTATCCCATACTTTAATGAGTGAGCCAACAATAAAGTATAGTATAGTAAATATAGTTCCAACCTCCCTCCTCCTCTCTTTCTCACACACCCCCTTGAACCCCAGTCTTCTAGAGTCTAGGGCCTAGTGTAAAGGGATATTGGGATTTAGCCTATGCATTTGTTGACCTACTGAAAAAGACGTCCTGTTTCTGACTTTTCTGCTTCTGACTGTTGAAATCCAATTGTCTCGGACATGCCACAATACTATCCAAACTGTCAACCCAAAAAGGCTTTTCAAATCTCCTCAGCTGGATAACAAGGTTCTCAACTTGGCATTACGCTCAAGAGAAACACATTGTTTCGATGAGCACAGAGCATTTGAACTTTACACCTCCCGAAAGCCAACATCACACAACCCTTGTGCCTGTCATGGATGGGGCTCAGAATCCAGTGTGCTGGAGTGGCACGCTCCTCGCTGTAAATCACTCCTCCTTTTGTCTTCCCTGCCCCCCAACATGCCACCGATCACCTTCAGAACACCTCAGCTCTGCATCTACTGAGATGACTCTGCCTGAGGGGAAGAGGATATAGAAGAACCTTTTGTGTATGTGTGCTCTCTCTCTCTCTCTCTCTCTCTCTCTCTCTCTTCCTTCCTCTCTTACACACACCTACACTGAAACTCACCTGCTGTGCCATAATCCCCGTCACTGTGGATAGAAATTTTTTCTTCCGCTCTCCTTCTACATCCACCACCACACCACCACCTCCCCCACCACTCTCCCACCCCCCAACCCCCCACCCCCACACACACGTTTGCACACATACACACACACATCTTACATCCTGTCAGAGAAGGGCACCTTCACAGAGCAAGAGAATGGCTCTCGATGACACACTAAAATGACATCTGTCATTTAGAGCTTTGGCCCTGCAGGGCCTCCTGTGGATATTGGGGTCTGAGAACTCATTCACTGCAAGGCCAGGGAGACTTTGATTGACAGCGATGAGAGTGCTTAAGTTGGCATGTGGTTAAGCATGTGTGGGGCTGCCAGACCTCAAAGTGTAAACAGGTCTCGAAAAAGAGTTTTGTAGTAGGAAAGGGGCCTCTGGGTGAACAATTCAATACTCTGCACATCACACACTCTCAGCACAGGACAACACAGATTCACAAATAGAATGTTTTCCAAAAACAGAAATTCCACCAAAACCTGAGACTACCACCATCATCATTACTTTTCTGTCACTTGGACCGTCTTCCGCCCTTTTTCCCTGTTTGCACATATTTCTCAGCGCAGAGGGGTGTCAATTCATTCCTCCTCCTCACTTCCCACCTCTCTTCTTCTGTTCACACTCCTTCTTTCCTTCTGTTATTTTAAAGGTGTGATAGTTAGTGAGGGGAGTAACAAATAAAAGGTGGAGTCCAACAGGAAGTCCTGTAAAAACATTTCACACAGCTCATGCTTGCATGCGTGTGTGTGTGTGAGAGAGAGAGGGAGAGAGAGCCTGCATGTGTGTGTATTTTTCTCATGCACACAGAGAGAAATTCAAAAGGCACTCCCTGTATATACTCTCACATTGGTGTGCATCAACAGAGCAGACTCTGCAGGGGAGAAAAACAAACTGTATACTGAAGCAGAGATACTCAGAAACGAGTCGCTACATTTCAACTTGAATCAATGTCAGTACAAAGTGTATAGGACGACTGAAAGTGACATAAAACTAACATGTGGTGTATATGTTTCTCTCCCTCCATCCCTCACACACACACACACACACATACTGTAGGGAGCTAACAGTGCAGGTGCTTTTTCTCAGAGGTGTTATATATTAATGGTTTAATCACTGGTGGTATGATTTATTTAAACCACCAAAAACATTCTAATAGAGCCTAGTCATTTTATTTGGAATTTTCATTTGATGAAATAAATATTTAGAAAATAACAAAGGACCTAATCCTTGTCAAAATGTGTGTTCTATGAAACTAGGACACAAGCAGGTTGCAATAGTAATATTTCGAAAATAAAAATATTGCCTTTACTACAGTAGCTAAAGGAGGCTCATGGCATGATAAAAAAAACTCAAGCTTAAGAGTGACACTTTCACTAGCCTGTAATTGATTCAGTGGCTTAAAACCATTGGAAGCTTAATAGTTAATGGTGTAGACTGCTACCCACATCACACAAATTGGTTCAAGACCAAACATGACAATATTCAGCCAATACGTAACATTTATACGTAACAAGTGAGTCCTCCTAATGTTAAGGGTCAAGTCCTCAGTGGTCACTGGGTCAGCTTTGGCCTCCTATTGCTCCAAGCCTCACACAAGCCAGTCAAAATTGGATTTTAGTCATTTTTGCCTAGCCTTGCCCTCGCCAGCCCCGCCCTGTACTTTCATTTCATTTTGTACGGAGGGTCTGGAACCGCTGTATTGAGAATCGTTCTCTCATTAGAGATGTGGTTTCTGCTGAAGTTTAAACCGATTGGATCTGCCTTTACCCAGTCGCTAACACCTGGTCGACTTGTGATAACAATAGGCTTAGCTTCTCTACCATTTAGCCTTGCCACTTCTTTGGAAACTAACAGAGCAAGCTGGAAAATCAAACTTTCCCCAAAGGCGGAAAGGCGTGGGCAGTAGGGCCACAACATCTTTTTCGCAGATAAAATTAAATAAACATTGTTCTTGTTCCGAAGTGTCCAATAGAATGCAGTGCAATACAATGCAATACAGCGGGCTTTAGAGGGAGCTCGTGAGAGAGAAAAACAGAATGTTGCTTAGTGCCGGTTTAACTGGGCCTGCCACTGTGTGGGATGCATGTACCCCCTAAGAAGCCCACCTCTGATTGTAAATTCACATATGATAAATCATAGAAACCTCCCATATGCCCATTGGAGATCCTGTTTTTTTTCCTTCAGAGCAGCGTCTGCCTTTACCCTTGCAGCTAATTCCTCTCTGTGTCACACATTACCATAGATGCATAATGTATATGGGCAGATGAGAGCTTTTCCGAAGAGAGCCACACTATTTTTAGCATGCACCTGGCATCCTGAGCACCGGCCAACCGGCCCAAGTCAGCTTGGCAATTAAAAAAGATGGCACCTCAGAAGTGATGGAGGGTAAGGTATGAGAGTGTGTGTGTCACTGTGTGTGTGTGTGTGTGTGTGTGTGTGTGTGTGTGTGTGTGTGTGTGTGTGTGTGTGTGCATATGGAAGATTTTAGAAACAAGAAAAATTAAGGGAGATCTTGTTGATGAGTGAACTTGTGTATTCAACATGGAGTTCCCCTACTGCCCATCCATATAGATGTATCAGGCATTCTGTCTTATGGGAAATTTATGAACAATACATGAATATGCATGAATTTCTTTGCTCAGAAACATTGATCAGACCCACTCTACAGAATATTGTGTATGTAAAGGATTACACTTTGTTTGCTGTAGTAAATATACACACATTATTCAAGCTTTCAAGACAAACCTCCAGTAAATACCATAAAATAACATAAATTACTGCATTTACTAATTTGCATTTACTAATAAAAACATTTTTCTCACAGATTTTACACGACACAGCTGTCACACTCTGACTCAGATGGAAGCGTTAGGTAGCTAGCAGAGCAGCATAGATTAATTCAGCGCATCATTAAATCTGTCAAATGCATATATCACATGGACAAATTTTGCAAATACTAATTCATCTGTTGCAGTTAACATGGGTTTCGAGACTGATTGCTGTTTCTATATGTTGTTGATGGTTCGCTAAAGACAGAATGTTCTTCCTAAATGGGCCAATGACAGAATGACAATATGTCACTGTTTAATGTCTAAGGTGTTTTCTTTTAATATAGATCACACAAAATAAAGATTGCAGTGTAGTCGATTCATGTTTTGTATTTTGCCGCAGCTGTGTAAGTTTCCTTGAAATGGACTACATGGCTCAATTTCGTTTAGTGCTATGGCCTTGAAACTTGAATATATTAGTTTAAAATCTGGCCTGTCAAACTATCCGACTAAGTATCTCCAGAGTGGGCCAAGCCACTGCAGTGTTTGGAAGACCTTCTCCCCTCACTGCAGAGACACTGAAGTCTATTCCCCCACACTTATATGCATGCAGAGTGCAACCTGAGACAGTCCAATCCGAGCAGCACAGACAACTTCCAGGGCAATTTCAGAGGTGTCAGCCACAGAGCCTGTTAGCCCGCTAACATAAAGGAGGGCCCCATTTTGACTGACATTATCTGGAGCAGGCAAAGGTCCGCCTTGCTGCAGCCTGCCAATGGATTCTTCTGCAGCTCAGCACACATTATAGCCCAGGCAACTGCAAGCAATAAACAACACAGTGTGATTAGGTTTCTAATCAAGACAGAGCAAGTTCAGGAGAGTTTTACATATCTTTTTGGCACTGAGAATCAATGCAAGAGAGGCTGCCCAGCATGGATTTTGGCCATGCAAAGCGACAAGTTTTTTTTCCCCATGCATGCAGCATTGCTCAGATAGGAGAGCAAAGGTAGATCTTTATCTTTATGATGGATTGCCTGCATGGAACACCATTTGAAAGACACATTATCACCTGATCCAAAGCCTGTGTGAGTGTGTGATCAAATCAGGACAGACTGAGCCTGGGCATGCAAGCTTTATGAACAAGACTACAAATACTACAAAAAATACATTATTAAAACACATAAACAACTTGCACATAAGTGCGTGTATATGTGAGTGTTTGTATAGGGGTAGTGGTCTCAAATATCACTTATTTGAGGTAGATAAGAGATATACATTATATCGCCTAGGTCCTACTAAATTATTTAATCCTACGTTTAATCCAAAGTATCTATAAGGCAGTATTTATTATGTTCCTTGCACATCATATGTGATATGCGTCTAAGCCCACTCCAAAAGTATTCCCGTATTTCCATAGCCTACTCAGCTAAAACAAAAAATAGGTATTACAATGTGCCTATTTCTACATGTTCTCACAAGATGCCTTTTTGTGTCAAGAATACAATATTATTTTTGTGCTGCCATCCTCTAAAGCAGTGGTCGGCAAGCCTCCATATATGTAATTCGAACTGTGCAGCACATGCCTTTTATACATGTTTTTATATTAAAGTTTGGGCGTCTTATCTACTGGTAAAGAGACACTGGCCATTAACCCTATAGCCTTCAAATGCATATTGGTGTGCTACTCTCTACTTCTTTCTGATATTTCCCCACTTTTCCAAATGTTACTTATAATTTCTTTGGGCACAGAAGAGCTAGACATGAGTGAAAATATATATATTTTTTTATTTAATGTTGGGAAGGAAAACTTGTCAGACCTAGTAACAGCTGCTGTGGAAGGGCATGTGGAAGAGATAATTGTGGGGTAACGTGAAAACACCTCTTGATATGAAAGCAGGCATGCTAAAGGCAGGTAAGCCAATGATCCATAGTTATTAAGGGTGTAACGGTTCACATGAATGAATTGAACCATTTTGGTTCGGCATGTTCGGTTTGGTCTACTTGCGCACCGTTTCAGTTTTATCTTTTGCATTTTTTTCATCTATATCTAGTGCAATGTAAGCTCTCCATGCGGAACTAAAGTCTCGGGTGAGTTTCCGCACGGATGCCTCTGAGTGTCGGACACTTAAGGCAAATGAAGTCTGTCGCTGCCAGCTCATTACGTTCTCCCTCTGGTTCTCCTGTCTGAAAACACTTTGGCTTCCCCGTTAGAGTTACCGATGGACAACGGCAAGTGGATAAATCCAGAGTTTTTTGTCGACATTGTTCCACGGAGATACGGGTACGCTGCAGGAATCACGTCTGAAAAAAAAACGTTACCTCTGTATTCCAGCTACCTCTGTTGCTAGTAAGCGGGTCCTCTCCACTACTGGAGATGTCACTGCAACCTGATGTGTGCTTTCTGTGCAAAATGTGGCCAAATTAATCTTTCTAGCCAAAAGTTCACGTACATGTGTTACTCGTTTATTTATCATTTTTATTATAAGATTTTTAAATTGTTACAATAGTTTTAAAAACTCAGAGCCTAATTTATTTGAAATATCTCCTAAATGGGTTGCTTTAATTTATTTATACAAATTCTATTGTTTATAGGCCTTTTTTTTTTTTTTTTTTTTTAATAAAAGCAAGCATTTTTTCATTTTTTTGCACTGCAAATTAACCGAACTGAGCACCTCAAGAAAGTGAACCAAACATAAATTACATTTTAGTGCACCGTTACACCCCTAATAGTTATGGTATGTTTCCCGAAGTGAACTGAAGGACTATTTTAATTATTCTGTCTTTTTAAGATATGAGTGAAGGCCAACTCAAAATCAAGTGTTTTTTTGTTTAAAATGATCTTGACTTGAAAAGAAAGGAAACCATTTGCTGAAATAATTCTTAGACATGAGAAGAGAAGAGAATAGTGAACTGATTTCATGCTATGTTATGCTAGCTAGATGGGAGGGTTGGCCCGCCGCTCTGCAAATAGAGTTGTATGAGGTGCCTCGCCAAAATAGATTCACAGGAATCACTCTCCGCTGGCACAAAATGAGCAGACACACGTTCTGTGATTTTGTGTTGTTCAACGCAGCAAACATTCTGTTCCCAATTAAAGCCTAAACAGATAGCACCGCAGAACAACAGTCCCCATTTAATCCCCCCCCCCCCTCTAATGACATTGCAGTTAAGTGGACTCCCGTCCCATGGGGGAGGGCGCCAGAGAAACCTCATTAAACCTGTTTTTGTGTTCTGTTATTTTTGTCATCTCCTCCAGAGCGTCTCATCCTCGTCAGCTGATTAAATGTGTGTTGCCGGGAAAAGCGACACACACATAACCAAGCCAGCACTCAGCAGGTACCTCTCTGGAGCGATGCAAATCCTCCCTTTTTTAACTCTGCGCTGACAGACACACACACACACACACACACACTTACACACACAAACACACTCTGAATGAATGTCTGTGTGTGTGTGAATAAGACAGGGGATGAGATTGATAGTAAAGGGGACAGGAGGAAGCGAAGGAGAGACAGGGATGCAGAGAACAAACAAAACAGTGGAAGGAACAGAACAGAAGAAGGAATCCAAAGAAGGAGCTCGGAGTAGAGGGGGGAAATAGTGATAGACAAAAAACTAAATTGACAGAGAGAGGGAAAGGAATTAACACTGAAAACTTACGCCCGTGATCCACTTCATCTCGTATTAGGCCCCAAAACTCACACCGAGCGAAGCAGGCAGGCAGCTTTATGCAGGTTGAGAGTGTGCCTTGGTTCTTCGCCTCCGTTGTTTTTTTGTTTTTTTTTTGCCTCTGGTCAATAATTCATCCGAGCGATGAATGATTTATCGTCAGCTCAGTCTGAAAATGTTTGCTACAGCATGGGCCAGCTATCGATCGCAGCCACTGACCAAGGACAGGACTGTCAGACTCATTAGGGAAAATCCAGGTTCTGGGAGGGTAGACGATTCTGGCCCCTGTGACTGAAATTTTACCTGTACACACAAGCCATGGCAACCGGCCATGTCAAGGCATTCAGACATGCAGCGTACGTACACTTGAAGAAGCCCTTAAGTTCACAAAAGCCAATGGCAGAATGCTCAATTCCACATAGTCTGGAATTCCTTGACCACCTTTAGGCAGGTATTTTATCATTCTGTATCACTCTGTCTCTTTGTCTTTATGTCTCTCTGTTTCTCTCTCTGTTTCTCTCTCTCTCTCTCTCTCTCTCTCTCTGTCTGTCTGCTACCCTCTTTCTTCTGAATTTTCTTCAAGCATAAATAAATAAGCAGCTGCCTGGCAACTGAAGTAAAAACTACAACCCTGACCTGCATTGATCCAGTTGATCTGGTGTGTCCATGGAGGGGGCACAGAAGCTCCTGTGCCTCCTCGGTGAGCGGCTTTTACTCAACTGAGGCTCTGGTGCCACCGGTTTTTTTATCCCTGAGCAAGAGGGGGGAAAAACGCTGGCATCAAACAGGGTCTCAGCAGGAGAGAAGAGGAGAGGATTATGGGAATCTGAGGTATGTGCCCGGCTATTGATAGCAGTATGGGAGGGAGCCACAGCAGGGAGAAAGATGGGCCAGAGAATCTCAGAGGGGAGGCTTCTCTTCACCCAGAAAAATAAAGCGGTGCTTTACACATCTACATCTAAGTGGGCTACAATTACAGTATAGGTTTCTCTTTTCCCCTTAGGTATAGTGAGAATTATTTTATTTTTTTTGACGTGCCACTAAATAGATGCGCAGACATAGCTGTTTTGTTGTTGTTGTTTTGGGGGGGGGGGGGGGGGGGGGGTGGACATTTTGTTTTTGATCTTGCCTTAAACTGAACAATCTACCTTAATTTACATGGATCCATATTTCCACTGCTGCAGTGGTCCAGCACTGTGATTGGCACTTCAGATGTTTGAGCGACGGCTTAATTCAAATGACATGTATTGGCTTTATGTCTTGGCCTGCCTGCCCCTGTCAAACCAGGTCGATACACATCTTGGACTGAGGGCTACCATGGGGCTTATTAAGGACCACATTGCTTTCAAAAGTACAGAAGGTTTGAAATTTGTTTCAGACTGGTTCATAATGTTGGTCATGCTGACATATGCTGGTACATGCTTGCTTGTTTGAGTTGACTCAGAAAAATTAACCCTCACCACATGCACCACATCAACTTATACAAGATTTTTGTGTCCTTTATTTAATTTCTGCTACAAACATAAACATCATTCTGGTGTTTAGAATAGTGACAGTTATGTTAAACTACAAATGTTAATTTATCTAAAGCCCACCAGGCTTTTGAGAGTTTCTAATGAGAAAAATAGTGAGTCTTTCTTTTCTTGACAACAACACAGTCAGATCTATAGAGAGACGTGATTGGAATTCAAACTCAGGCAACTGGCAGGGAAGCAGGTGATATTCTGTGTTTTAGTGCATTTTGAAGAAAAATGGGGTGTGTGCGTGTGTGTGTATTCAAGTTTTGTCCTGAATTTTGTCTACTGCCGATTACAAATGAATGCCCTCACACTAATTCTCCTTTTCATACAAAAGGCAGACCAATAAACCAGACTTGTGGTGAATTATTTTTTAGTGTGTTTGTTTATGTGTGTAAGGAGTAAACTCTTCTCTTGACAATTCCTTGTGTGACCTGTGATCTTAGATGTGAGGTCATTGCTGTTCTGAGGTGAGGGGGTGTTAATATGTTGTTGTCTACACACATTTTCAGTGAAAGTGTAAGTGTTTGTGAGTTGGGGATGCAGAGAACCTTTTTGCCCCGCAACTCATAATCAACAGTCATCAGTGCCAGCCTGCTGTGCCAACTCCACAGCAGTTATGCCTGGCATGGGGACACAAATAGCTGCTGCTCAAGTGAAAAAATAAGAACAAAGAGGATCAAGAATCTGTAATAACACAGAGATTCCTCGTCTCCATGAGCGAGGAGAGGATTTATTCAGTGTGTGCCCACATTTGACACAAGATTAGCAACTCCCGCCTTGGTGGTATAACTGAGGTGCTTAAAAATGCCATAAAAACACTTAAGTCATGATTAAAATATGCAGCTAACAAGAGGGCCCTATCACCCCGCATATGCTTTATATTACGGTTCAAGGCACCTAGCGATGGAGGAAAATGAATAGGGGGTGCTTAGAGTCCATCCAGGCCTGACCAATGTCATCTCCGCTGGGAGTCTACAGTCCCACAGGGGGTGAGAAATGAGTGAGAAAGAGGTCTCATCTTTCGACGCAGCGGGACCACCAGTTGCCCTCTGACAACTAAGAACCTTGCACACACACACACATACACACACAAAAAAGACACACCCACAAAGAGACAAAAATCATTTTCTACACAGACACCCTGTTCTATGAGAACAGATGAATTTTCTTTGCATACTTCTGAGCATACTCTACTCACTTCCTCTCCCTCTTTCACAAACCCAGTGTCACACACATACACAAACACACAAGGAGGGAAAGAGGACACACACACAAAAAAAAAACTGTGTTAAAGGAGAAATCCAGTGTGATTTGGACCTGGACTGTACTGGAAGATGTTACTGAGTAATAGTGTTACTCGGTAATAGTGTTGCACGGTGCACCGATACTTCAAAAGCATCGCGATTCTTGGAAATTAAAAATGCCACGATTCCTAAATGTATTAGTATCGATACTTTTCAAAATTTCCGTGTTCCAGATTTGTAAGAGACATATTTCATGTTGGTGTGTGCAGCGCCTCCCTCTGTGTTTTTTCTCTTCACGCACGCAGCAAGGAAGCTGCTGCTGCAGCTGTCATTTGACAAACACTACAGGGGTGGCTACATGTGCGAGTGATACAGTGGCCGCCGGTCCACAACTGGTTGACAAAGATGACGCGAGGAGTGAGATCTGGGGGTACTTTGCCTACCTTGCTGACAGTGAGGGCAAAACTACCGATAAGTCGAGACCTGTTTGTCGTCAGTGTTACAAACAATTCCAAACTAAGGAAGGCAACACCTTGAACTTGGCAAAACACTTGGCCTACGCCGAGTTGGAAGGAGTTTAAAGACTGACAGGTTAGTATGTGAAAGATAACATGATCACGTTCATGCCCTTAAAATAAGTAAAATGAGAAGGCTATAGTTTATTTTGTCACTATTAAGTCACTATTTTGCACCACTGTAGTTTAGCTATCTAGAGAAATAGTAGGCCTAGGCTAATGATGGGCATTATCCTCATGGCTAAACATTAGCCTGCCTACCTCTAATTCAACATCTGTGAAAACGCAACTTTTATGGATGACGTCGTTAATAATTTGCAAGCTACTAAAATAAAGCATACAAAACATCAGCTGAAATTATCTGGAGGTTATATGATTATAATCAGAGTATGTGCATGTTTGTCAGTGATTTATTTAGCCTAGGTTATTACAGCATTTAAAGAGCACAGACCTACTGTAAGCAAAGGAAGTTTAGACCTATGTGAAACGCCCTGTAAGAAATAATGGACTCAAATATAAAATTAACCATCAAAGAAATCATACATTGAAGTACAGGAAACATTACCCTATATTAATCCATATGTCACAGCGTAAACATTTAATATATCTGCTGATCATATGTTCATTTATTAATGTGTTATGATTAGAATGCTGCCCCAGTTTTAAAATAAAGCACATCAATGATATTTGAGAGTGTTGAGAGTATCGAAAAAGTATCAAAATTCTTGACTTGGTATCGGTATTGAAACAATAATTTTGGTATCGTGACAACACTACTCGGTAACATCTTCCAGTACAATCCAGGTCCAAATCACACCGGATTTCTCCTTTAATACACAGAGCACAGAAAAATAGTCTCCCGCCCTCTCTCGCAAACATTACATTACCACCAAACACAGAGAAAGAAAGAGAGCACACACACAAACTCACAAGGGCAGGGGTGGGGGTTACATTTTACATCTACGTCAGCCCAGCGACTGGGGGGTCTGCGATTGGATGAGTTGCAGGTAGCTGTGAGCTGAGAGTATTGAAGAGTATAAACAACAGAGAGCGAGGGGATTGCTGGCTGAGATCAGAAAAGAGACAGAGGAGAGGAGAGGAAAGGGTTATCGGGTACGTCGGGGCAGATAATGGGTGCACTCCTTCCGGCAGAGTAGCTTTCATGGAGCCGGTAATCAGTGCGGGATGAGGTGTGCTGTGGAGGGGAGCTGCTCTTCCGTGGGCCCACAGCACAATCATCCTCTGAGGGCCAATCAATTCCTCCCAGCACTGAGAGAAATAAGCAAGCAGCGTTTGGATACCAGGTGCTTTCCACACACGTTTAGCTGAGACATAGGCTCTCTCTTTATCTCTGTCTCTCTCTTTCTCTTCCTCCCCATACCTATCCGTTCTCTGTGTGTTTATCGCCCCTGCCTTGCTTTCTGTCTCATATGTCTGCGCACACACACAAGTATACACAGGCACACACACGCTCATCCACATTCTCTATCTCTGTCTCTCTTTCAGAGATTTGAACCTCACTGCTGGCGGGATGACCCAGGGATTTATCTGAATTTTCAGGATGGGCGTTGCTGATGCAATCTCCTTTGTGAAGATTGCTGCAAAACGGTGTGAGCCATGACTTACAGGGAGCCAGTGGTATCTGGAGATCTTTCATAGTTTTCTGGGGAATTACAAAAGAGATGAGAGAGGAAAATGGAGCCTTCTACAGATGAGTCTGAAATGAGGACCATGAGACTTTCTCTGACTCCCTCACTAGTCTCTCTCCTTCTCTCTCTCAAACTTAGTGTGTGTGTGTGTGTGTGTGCATCTAGACTCACTGGACTTCAGATCACTGCAGTCTTGAAAAAATAATCCTTTCTTTGTCCTCATGTAGTTCAGCGCCTCCATCACATAGAACTGATGGCCACTGGCCCCTCCAAGGTCAGCGGTGTTTTTCTTTTCCCTGTGCTAGCACAGAAACCAATGGGCCGTTTGACAAAGTACAGGCAGCTGTAGACACATGAGAGGTAACTTCCCCATTACCAATGTCAACGTATTCCACTCTGATGAACTCTTAAGTGTCGCAATGCATACTGCCATTATCCATCCTTATCAACAAAATGAACTGTGATTGAATGTTTTATGAGATTATTGTTGTTCCACATAGAATCATCTTGGCCCATACTCTCCACTTGGGGCTAAGGACTCAACAGACTACAAAGGCTATTCTTATATGTATTTATATTAGAAGATGCATCGAAAATATTTTGAATATGATCACATCGTAACCCTTTAGTACACCAGAGGGTACCTGGGTACCAGAATGTGCCTACAGAAAACCTTGCCATGATACTATAATATAAAAAAATATATTTGTATAATTGTATAAAAGTGTTTATAATTGAATTGTATAATTGAATTATAATCATAATTGAAAGCTTAAGTGCATTATTTGCAATGTCTTACAAATTATTACTGGGTTTTTTTCCCTTTTTTATAAGAATGCTGCCTCTACAGGTTATTGTGCTGTACACATTCACTAGTAACTGTTAAAAGATTCATTTTTGGCTTTTGTCTCCCTCCCAGTTGAGATCTTCTGGGTTTAGCAGATGATAAGTGTTTGGCCTCCTGCTGTATTTTAGCATGGGGTGTCAGAAGAGGTCATCTAGGGTCGCCTGGCCGATTAGCACAGAATGACAAAATTAGACATGCGAGTCATCTGTGAGCCGTCTGCTTCCTGTTGATTTCTAAATGACACCCTCCCCGAGGTCAAACCGTCCAGAGAAGTTCCAAATTACACACTAAAACCTCAAAGAGAACTGATGTTTGACATGGTTTGGAATGAAGGATAACTGCAGTTCATTTTTTTTTTTTTCAGAATTTCTGTCCTTGACTGAGTGTAACTGTCTGTGATAAACAGCCATTTGGTGAAATGTTGGTTTCACATGTTGGCCCAGCTTGTTAATCTGACTTCAAATGACCATTTAAACATAATAAGACTTTGGGATGCAGTTTGTTGTTTGGGGATAGACTTGCCAGGGCGCTTCTAATAGCTATGTGCAGAAATAAATTTATTTCCAGTAGCATCATCCTCCTGTATCACGACAGACCCAGAGCATTTTCAACAGACAGCCTCATTACAACCATCTCTATGATTTGTCTCTTGTAGGGTGACTCATATCAAGAGGGGCTGACTTTACACTGCCTGGGTAAAAGGATTTTTAGATGGGCTGGTTGATGGAGTAGAGGACCTGTAGGGGTACGTGGGTTGACCAAGGTAGTCTTGAAGTATTAATGGCTCTCATACTATGACCTGTTACACATATGACAGTTCATTTTCTGCATGATCTCACAAAAAGTCGATACGATCTTGTAAAGACAAAAACCGGATAGCACTTGCTAAGTGCTGTTGGTTTCCAATGGAACATTAATCAAGGAAGCCCAGCATGAATGCCAGGAAAGAGCCCGCCCAGCGAGTCCTCATGCATTAATGAAAGTGCGAGATGATCTATGAATGAATTCATACCAGGTGTTGCCTTCATTACACTGATATACTGCTGGGGTCAATAAAAAAGAACAGCATTTCTGTTGGGGCTCATCAAGTGCAGGCATTTGAATCCGCTGTGGGTAGTGAAAAATTCACCCTCTATTGCAGTTCTTAGCACACTATTTCAGGGGACCTGTTTACGTCGCACGCTCAGGAGGAGGAGTGTGATTTATGGGGAGTAAGAAAGATTCACAGTAGGGTCTTTGAGGCCATGAGATTTGAGTAGTTAGGTGGAGTAGGGTCGGGGGGAAATGTTGCAGGAACAATGCAACAGCCACAATGTATAAATGGATAATGCAGACATTGGGCAGAATAGTGTTCACTGAACCACTGTTGCAAAATAATGCAAAATAAAAAGGTCTTAGCAGGCTCGCGGCAACTATACACATGGGATCACCAAGCAAATTACTTTGAGGTTTAAATATAATGTATCAAGTGACTTTCTTGCCTGTTTTTATCAAATTGAGAATAATATCACTTACATAAAAAGTGGCGCATAATATGAGAAAAAGTATATCAGTCCTAAAAGAAATAGTCATCTTTAATTCATGTGTGTAAGTATTATTATTATTGTATTTATTTATTTATTACATAAGTAACAACAGTAAGGAAAGTTAAGGGAGATCTGTCAGGAATAGAAAATAAACCAAAATAAATACATTGAATGTGTTATGAATGCTTAAACCCACTATGTGTAAGTTTTATTTTTTTCGTATGAGAATTTCTCCCATCTATCGGCAAAGTGGTATACTGCACACGTTTGAATAAAATGTATTAGCCCTCCCCTTCCCACGGTCCTCATTTCCCATGGTCCTCATTTTGAAAATGGCGGTGCAAAATGGATATTCTCATTTGGTACCCAACCACATCTATATATAAATGGAAATGACCAAGTTTACGGGAACACTACAATTTATTCATGGAGGTAATTACCATAGTTTTACATTATATTTTTAAAACAAAAAAATATATTTTTAATAAAAGATGAAGATAAATAGAAGATAAATCCTACACATAGTGGCTTTAAGCCACAAACATACCAGGAAACAAGCCGTTGTAGACAGAATGGAAAAGCATTTTGCCTTGCCGTTTGATGAACATGTAGCATGTGCCCTCAACACATATGAAAATCTCAAAGCTAGAAATCACTACAAAATCAGATCAAGTCGATTGATTAATTATGTTGTGCAATCAATCAATTAATAATGGTTGTCAAAGAGGGTGCCATTTTGACAACAGGACCATTTCCATCCAGCCTGTATGGTTTTATTTGGGGTCTAATCTGCAACTGATCTTATTTTTGATAAATCAAAGATGAATATTTTCCATCATTCGAGAACAAGATCCAGTACTCTACTAATCTATTCTAGGTTCCCTTTTAGAGAAAAGTGCTCTCACAGGGCTATTACTGTTCTCTTTATTAACAAAACAATCCCAATTTCTCCTGATTTGACAGGGGATCAATCTCTTAAAAAAGAATAAAGAAGTATTGGAAGTGTAGGTCAGTCGTATGTACCCAAGAGTGCTTCCAGATATCCACAAATGGCACTGTAGGAGATGACAAAACACAAGATCATTCACATCGTTTCTTCAATAGGCAGCTCCTGTGCAGGGTTCATTGATTTCAGTTCATTCTTTCACATGCATGGTCACAGAATTATATAAGAGACCAGCTGAATAGCCACAGTATTTTGCATTTTGATAGTTGTAAAAAAGATATTCCGCTCATTTCTCCTGACATTTTCTACAACAGTTTGTGACTAATATTTAGATTATGTAACAGAGGGAGTGCCGTGTGGATGGATTATGCTTCAACACTGTTGATACACCAAGCAAGGCATTGAAAATCTACTCCCATATCAGCAGCTGGCATTACAACACACAATAGCAAATCACACAGTCTTTTCCTCTCGCTGGTAATTAAGATAGGGCGACACTCCTGCATCTGATCCCAAACCACACGGATGACCCCGTAGTCCTGGCCGCTGCTCTGCAGCAACCGCGCGCTCCAGCTTCCCACCAGTCGCCGGCTCCGGGAGAGAGATAGGCCACATAATGAAGCCTTGATAAGAGTTAATCGCCTTCGGCTGGCTCGCAGGTCGCAGTATGGCGTCCCGATAAAACTGGAATCAGGACACACAGACAGAGAGATGAAGACAGAGAGGGAGAAAAAGTAGAGATGTGTGTGCAGGAAAAGGAGAGAGAGCAGGAAAGACAGGGAGAAAGAGAGAAAAACGAGTGTGAGCAAAAAGACAGAGATTAAAAGTGCAAGAGATTGAGTGAGAGTGTGACAGAAGTTAAGTAAGACAGCAATTGTCTGACTAAGAAAGGGTGATTGAAATAGAGAGAGAGAGACAGAGAGAGAGGGACAGGGTAAGAAAGAGAATGAGTGAGAGAGGAAATGGAAGATGAAAACATCAGACGGGTTATAGCCCAGCACATAATTGCTGTCAGACTCTTTAGACCACAGAAAAGACACAGGGGAATTAACATTGGGGAAAGTCACTTGACTTTAAAACACAGCTTCTTTACTTAACTATTAATTCATGATAACACATTCAGTTGCAACATGTTAATATTTGCTTTGTTAAAATATTAAAGTATGATAAATTATACAGAGGTCAGAGCAGGAATATGTATAGACTCAGCATACTCTGTCGTCATATTTGCCCTGTTTGTTTTCATGGCTGTTTGAGACGCTGTATTATAATTCCGGTGAGCGACATCTGCACAGGATGGAGCAGCCATCCTGGAGATTGCGTGCATGAGGAAGTTTTTTCTCCTGGAAAGGATGAGAGTATTGTGCCCAAAGATGGCAATTACCCTCGGGCCACAGAGAGACCTTTTAGTAACCCTGACAGGAAATAAATGCAGACGAACTTGGGCACGCTCTTTGCATAAACTTGACCAAAGGCACTTTGGGTGCTCTCATTGCCTCTGCTGATTTCCCTCTCGCAGCCCATCTGACTCTTGTTACAGCTTCATCGCTTATCGCACACGGAGCAGCAAATGCCCACCACCCGCCCGCCCCCTTCCCCATTGGGACTTCGCAGGCACATTCACAGAAGAGGCAGGTGGCACTGCTATCGAAGACTTTATAAAGGCTTCTGCCAGCGCTCTAAAATATCCCTCCTTATCTTCTCCAAAGGCCTCCTATCATTTTGAAATATGCCTTATTGTTGAAAGCAATCCCCTTGTGCTTTAGATCTTTTTCCTCTCCCTTAAACCCATTCTGTCTTTCACTCACTTTCTGCAACTACCAATCTCTCTCTTTCTCTCTCTCTCTCTCTCATTATATCCTCTTATGCCAATCTGATGTGCAGTATTTGTGTATGACTACCTGCACTGATTCAAAAGGAAATCTGACTAAATGAAACCAAAAATCCAGGATCTGGGCAGATGTCAAATTGAAGCTTATTTCAACAACAACAACAACAACAAAAGTAATAGATTGGTTAGAAGAGCAACGTGCCAAACGTCATGTCCGCACTCACCTCCTTCAAAGCACCCCCACTGCTGCAGCTCTGCCTCATTGAAGAACTCTGACAGTAGTCGTATTTACGAGAGATGGCAGCAGTGTTTGCTCTGCGTAACCAAGCGTGGGGGTAAGACTCTGCTGAGTCAGTGTGGAGCCATGCCAGGAGCAACAGCTCGACCAAACACAGATCTGCCACACAGATGGCAGAAAGGCCTGACTTCACACACCGTCTACAAGCCCAGCCAGTGACCCCTTTGAAATGGATGCATTTGAAATATGGGATTACAGAGATCCGATCAATAAACTGTTTCGTCTTAAGCCCACAGTTACAGTACATATGCCCACATACCACATCTGAACATGCAGTATTTTTGGAGCATTTTATTTTGGTTCCAGATGGTGCTTTCTCTCTATGACAACTTGCATCTCTACCAGCTACAAGTACACTGCAAAGGCAGTATGTGAAGGATTGTGCAATGATGTGGATTTTTTCCTGTTCTGCACAAATTTGTGTGCAATATTAATGAGCTTATGAACATATGTACAGTATATGCTTTAAGATTAAACAGGCTCTTTGCCTGTGTTTTAACCCAAACAGGTCACCTGTAAAGCAAGCTGTCTGTTCAAGCGTAAGACCCAAGACCCACTTTGGGTCTCACATCACAGCCTTTTTGCTCATATAAGACCTTTCCAGTAAAGCAGGGTGGTGTTTTTTTTTACAGCCGGTTTCTTCACCTCTCGCTTCCTCTGGCTAGGCCAGCTCTCTGGGTGCTGCTGCAGGTGGGGCGTGTGCCAGCTCCATCTCTGAGCGGGGGCACCGGGTGAGGAAGATGAAGAGCTCATTCTTCCAGCACAGCATCCTCACTCTGTATCCGTCAGCAGTCGTGCCTACCTTCGAAGACGCCATTAATCAGGAGTCCACCTCTTAGGTAGGGCGTCCAGAATCGGCCTGGCAGCAGGGTGCTGATTTTGCTCCCCGATAATCTGCAGAAGGAGTTCATTCCTTCACCCCTCTCAAGAGGATAACAGGAGGATGTCAGCCACACCTTGATGAGTCGGAGGTTAACACTCCATCAGCACAGACATGTTATCTGAGAATCATACAAACAGTTCATTTCAGATATCTTGAAGCTGTTTCCGCAGTGATCACTTCCACCATGTATTAGGCCTAAGGGGGGGACTAGTAAAAATCAACCGTAGACATTGCGGACTCCATTTTGATCAGCGATGAACCTATACTTGGTTGAAGGATGCATTCTGTTTTTTTATACATTGGTGCCCCCTGCTGTTCATCAGGCTGAACAAGTTGTGACAAGAATTTCTATTAGATTAAAAATAGAGATAAATGACATAAATGTGGTTTGTAAACGCTCCCTTACACCTCCTTAAATTTACTTTTTAAAAAATCCGGCCTGTGCTTCCAAAATCCAGTTGCGACTTGGTTGGCAATGGGAAATTGCATTGCAACCAACCAAGTTTCTAACTTAGTTCACCCCTGGTCTTTTAATGACAGACAGGCTCTGAATACACCCTGATACGTGGAATAAATGCAAAGGTAGCAATGTGTTTAGAATGTAGATAACCCACCACATTTTTTACCACTAGACCCTGGCAAATAACAGCACAGTCTAACAATTAGCCTACTTCTAAGACTGTCATTGGGCATTTCAATGTAGATCTGTCCATGTTTTTACATACTGAACCAATATAGTTTAGTATACGCCCAATATGACCTCCAAATTATGATGAGCACTGACATTTGGGTCTAGTCCCTGTCAAACAACTGGTCTGTCATTAGATGGTGTCTGCTGAGATGGGAAGACAATGACTTTGGGGACTAACCACCCTGTCAAAGTGCTTTTAATCTAAAGTGTCTGCGAGTAATGTAAAATGCATCTAAATGAATGACTGTAGGCTGTCTCATTTCTGACACAGTAAATGACAATGACTCATTTACCAACCATTCATCCGAACGTAATGAACTAATTTAAGATTTTTTTGGAAAGATATTGGTGAAAAAGACCTAATAAGTTATAAGACTTAAATCGTAAAAGGTATTTGAGGAATCATCATGGATTGAGGTTTTTGATAAAAACTGTAGTTAACTGAATCTTTTGCTTTCAAATCCCAAAGTCATGAGTACTTAAAAATTTTACAAGCTACAAGCAAGGCTATTTGTTAAGTTTAATGAAAGCCACTGGTACAAAACAAGTATTTGGATATACACAAAGGCACAATTAAAAACTAATAACATTTAAATGTAACAATAACAAAACCCACTACCACAAGTTTGGTATGAAACATTTCAGTTTTCATAAACAATTAATCCCTCACTGGAGCAGGTAATGTTGCATGGAAACATGTTAACATCCCCTCAGGACATTGATCTGGGATTACTCAATGTGTACTCATTTGTACAAAGCATATAACATCCCTAAAAACATAGAATGTTAAAACAAGTTCTCCTTGCTAAAATTGATTCAAAGAAAGTGGAAAGGTATGATAGGTTCACCTCTAGTTGTGATTAAGTACAACACTTTTCCACCAAAATATAAGGTGCTGATATTTAATAGTGTCACTAAAATCTTGTATCTAGGATTATGCTGTGATCCTTGAGATCACTAAATCCATTAGTGGTCTCATCCCAAATTTGACCAACATTTCTTAAGACAAATTCTCAAATTCTCATATTTTGTATATGCAGTTTTTTTTTTCAGACTTTTGGTGTTGACCTTGGAGACAAAACATAAACCATTACAACAAGTTTCACATTTTTAGAGGGCTACAGATCTGGGGATTTATGTCTTTTGTAATGAGTCTTCACCCCCTTCAAGACAATGCAAAAATCTGCAGGTACTCTGATGACTTCATATTGACATTTGCAAAAAAAAAAAAAAAAAAAAAAAAAACCCCACGAGTCAGTGACAAAGTCAACTGTTGACATGACATGGTAAAAGCCACCAAACGACCAAAGGACTTTTTCTTCAGATATGCGTGAATTACAAATGAGAAGTGAACGTAAATTTACTTACTAGCCAAAGATAAAGTCTAAACACAATACAGTATTGTTTAAAACCATTAAAACTGTGATTAGTCAGCATTTCATTGTACCCACTTCGGAAAAATATTTGCCCTAGTCTTTAACATGTGTAAAAGGGACTCTATTCATCTAAATAAAACATGATTCACTGGAATGAGCTTGATTCACTGGTCAGTGTTTTGCTGGATCAAATTTAAGCCCTACACAACCACAATCTAATTGCCTTGGTATTGTCTACCAAATTTGGATGGCTCGCCTGTCTTCACATACAGTGTATTTTTTTATCATTATGTGTGTAGGCACTTAACTCAGACACATTCACAGCAGCAGCTGAACAACTTCAAGTATTTACACACAGTTTGTCATCCTACTTCAACATTTTACATGTTCCTATACTTTGGTATTACATCTGTCAAACAGAGGTTGGGAAAGTTACACTTTTCAAGTGAGACCGTGCTCTAAGCACTGGATCCAGGCGTTCCACCTTGTCTTCATAGACAACCCAGAGAAGTGACCACATCCTGAAAGGCCTGCAAAGAGACAGGAGAACATTAGGAGGGTAATGCATTAAGAAATGAATTAAGAAATAAATTTATCTCAATAGAAACTCAATTTGAGTCTTTTCTGCTGAAGAGTAGCTCACAGACAACCTGAACTTCACTGTTCATTATATCTCTATGTGAAAATATAATCATAGGCTTAAACAATACAGGCAGAGACAAAAGTATCAGTAAAGCTATGGCTACCCAGTTATAAGTCCTTTGAAAATGGTGAATTGTGCATGTGAAATATATATAGTTAGCAGTCCAGATCAATCCAGTGATTTAAATGGTAGGCTCAAAATAATCTTGGCAACCAGGGCTAATTTGTTACAAAGTGACATCTGAAATTTTACTAGTTCTAGTTTTATTTTACTAGTTCTTTTGCCAGATTCATTGATTGTAATGATTTTTAGAAGAACCTGACAGGCTCACATTGAACAGGGTTCTCTGTAAATAACCAAAAAATCTTTTGGAATGAACTGCAACAGACAGTGTGAGCAGAAATCTTACAGAACCTTTGTCCTTTGTCTGTAATGTTGTAGAAAGCCTTTCTAGTTTATTAGGGCAGTCCCTTAAAGTGGCACCAAAGACTTTTTAAAACCTTACAATGTTTTCAAAATTGTTTTGGTGGTCCATTAACTCGTAACAAGGTGAACAATACTTGCTGCATTTGCTCTGCGGCCTTCTATTGGCTTTAACAGCACTAAACAAGTTTGCCCTATCAGGTAGCGATCTGTAGTTCAAGTGACACTACAATTGAGTTGGCTTATGGGATGCTTCCGTTCCAATCTGTGGAGGGTGCGATTTTCAAACTCCTTGGTGTTGCTTTAAAGCATTTAGGAGGTCACCAATGTTGTTTTAAGTAACATGCTGGCATCCCAAAACGTTTGCTCATATAGTGGAATTTGAAGTGAAATACTACCCTGCATTATCTTAAAGATTGATGACATGTTATCAGATTATCAGTCTTTTACTGTTTCAGTCAGCTGACTCCATTCAACAGTGTCTGTTTTGAGCACCACAAATTACAGTACATGAGGGGGTGATGAATGGTTTTTACCTCCATACAAGAGGTCATGGTACAGTGTAACACTGTCAGTGTTGGCATTATGACCACTTCATATTATCATAACAGTTGGCATACTTTACTGTAAAGGTGTTTTAATCACTTATTTCGAGATACTCACATGTGAATTTGTAAAAAAGTAGGAAAGGGCAATAAATAGTTTCCTCTCTTGTTCATTGTATCTCCAGCAATGAAGGGCTTGGCCTAAATGAGAAATTACATGCATCAGGAAATATGGGATAAAAAGTAAAAGTAATTTAACACAGACATTATAAAAATAAAGAGATATATGTTGGTCATGTTATGTGTCATTGTGCCATTGTGCCATTTAGGCTGTTGTTTAATGTAAAAGAAGTGTAGAATGTTCAGGAAGATTTTAACTGTAGTACAAATGTCAAGTACATTTTCACCATTTTAGCAGTACAATTAGTCTAAATTACAAAAAATCAATATAAACAGCAATGTAATAAACAAACTATACCAGAAAAGAGTAAAAACTTAAAAGATGTATTAAAACTGGGGGCTAACATAGCACAGATGCATAGATTATGAAAATCTGTACTGTAAAGGCAGTTAGATTAACTTAGATTTAAAAAATGCCAGTACCTTGAGCCTTCTGCTGAAATGCACCAGATATGTCTCCAATGAAGAACAGGCCTTGTTCAAAGCTTATCTGGTCATACCTGTCAATGTTAGTCAGAAGACTACCGTTGACAGGAAGGTATAGTGTGCTTCCATTGGGTTCCCAACGTTCAGAGAAATACACTCCTTTTTGACCACTGATATGGATAAAAGGTCCTGCAAGGACAATGACGCATTACAGGAATTATAAATATGCAGCCCTTTTACAAAGAGAAGTTATACAATAGTCTATACCTAACCAAATTCAGCTGACTGGTTTCAAGACCAAGTCAATTTGCACTATGAAAAGCAGAACATCAGTCTGGCTGGTAACATTACACAAGCTGTATACTGAGATGGACTAGAGTATACTCTACTTGAGTTGTTAAAAATCTGTCTACTTTTACTTCACAACATTTCCTGAGGTAACTGCTTAGTTTTGCACAACATTTTCAATTCAAAGTTATAGTTACATATACAACATGCACTTGAATTTTGTCGTCAAATGAGAGACTGTAACAATAATCTGCTCTATGTTGTAAGGTCCAGATGACACTTGACAGTTTGTGTTCCAATAGGTGATTCATGTGATCCTTAGATTCTTACAAATTGACTATGCTAATTATGTTAAAGGGTAATTCTTCTGATCCCTGATCACGTGATAAGGGGTGTGGTCTACAGTCCACACCCACAGGCCAGAAATATCCTGCTCCTGGTATTTTCAACATCATTCAGAACTGAAAAAGTTTTCAGGATGGAAAGTGAAACATTTTCAAGCTCAAAAAGAAGTCCATTGTCTTAACTGAACAATGTGTGTATTTTTAGGCTTTTTGAGATTTCAAGACTAATAGGCTAGATTGTTGTAAACTGACTTTTAATGCCTACTTTTATCTTAACTGTAGTTACTTCTAGTCTAATATTAATATTAATTAAAATTTAGTGCTGGTGGCAGCTGTCACAACTGATGCCTAGTCCTATAACGAGTGAAAATTTCCAACTTACTGTTCCTCCTGGAGAATTCGGGTAGAGGAGAGTTTCTCAGTAGCCCTACTGAATTTCCGTTTTGCACACCGTTACTTTCCTGCCCATCATCTCGCTTACGTTTATTAGGTAAATATGGCGAAGATGTATCACTATCACGAACGCCATTTCTCCATTTCTGCTGGAGAAGTCCATCAATGCTCTCGGATGAGAAAAGGCCATTGCAGTGCTCCATTGTTTTAATCACAAAAGTTAACGATATTTACTCGAAAGAGATAAGTAAATATCACTGTTATAGGGCGGAACTATGTTACTGAGGGATAAGTTAACAGAATTGAAGATGCACCACTGCAGAATCTAACGATAACCGACCGACTGAGCTGTGGTGGTAGTGGTTTTACGCGCGCATCTTCAAGTCCACCGTATGGTGTTGTTTCGACACTTTAACACCAATGGCAACAGACACATCGTAGCTTACAAAAGCATGATGGTGCAGTCTGTATACCGAACCAAGTAATTCCCTTGCGTTAATTCATTAAATTATAAACACATGTTACTTTGCCATCTATGACCATTGTACGAACGTTACCAAGCTAAGTTAAAATCAAAACAATTGTGTATGGCTAATTAGAGCGCCGCTAATTTGCCGGAGTATAAAATCAGAAAGCAGTGACAGTCACAGGTTGCAATTTGAAGAAAAATATACATATTTTATAGATATTGTGATATTTGGATATCACTCCACTTGTACTAGCCATATTTAGAAAATACATAGCAGAAATTGTGCCAACCCAGACTGGCAACTGATAGTGTACCATGAATGCACGCGGGCTTGAAGAGAAGCTACGTATTTCCGTTTTGATTCACATGGTGTCTAGATTCTGAAGGTACAAGAGAGAGCAAATTGATAATCTGGGATTTTACGTTGAACGTCAAACCAACATGTTCAAAATTGAGGGTCTTGGTCCTAAAATGGACCCTGAAGAAATGAAAAGGAAAATGAGAGAGGATGTCATTACGTCCGTGAGGAACTTTTTGATATATGTTGCCCTTCTCAGAGTCAGTAAGTATCTTCAGTGACTGATGTGCTAATGTCAATGAAATGGCTACCGGTGATTTTGTCTTGTGTAACATTAGAGTTTAGTGGATTTGGGTTGTGTGTTCATTGAACGAATGCAAGGCATACCAGGGATATGTGATGTTAATTAAATAGTTAAATTAGATGACTACTCTACTGAACGGCATTTTAGTTGGCAAAATTATGGACATTAACATTATGGACAAAACGGCAGCATTATACTAACGTTACTTCTGGGATTAGCATTTTGAATTTAGACATTAATTTTATTTTCCCAGTTATTTGCGATCGGGGTGGGTAGGTGGGAAATGTAGGTACATTTACGTTACGTAAAATGATTGAAAAACTTACAAGGTTATACGTTTAGCAGGCCCCTGTGTTGGCTAAAGAGTGCATTCTTGCTGAAACGGAAACAGTGATTATTTCTCTACCATTTGTAGAATCATTCTATTTGA
>JAGFZM010001713.1:1112-49193 GCA_017657215.1 Limnothrissa miodon | reverse complement strand
ATTTTTTCCAGCTCCATATGTTCTAAAGAAACTGGACAGCATATGAAGTCAGTTTGGACATGTGTTTGGACCCATCAGAAAACAGAAGCATGTTTGCAGAACAGCTCCATCCAGAATCCTGCATAAACACACAAGCTGATTTGTGGGACACTATTCAGCGGGCCTCAAACCACTCTGTCCAAACGATCTATATGTTATGATGTGAATACGGATGATTATTTTGCCTTTTTATTTTGTATGAGCAACTGAATGTAATTTTATTTGAAATATTGTATTCCTATTCATGTGACCATTATCCACACCAGTAACCAGATTATTTTTTTCTAATCTCAAAAAATAAAAAGAATGTGTTTATTGTTGCAGTGCAAAAACAGCGGGTATAGTTGCCACAGCAATACATTTCTGAGACAAGAATAACTCTGCTTTGTGACTTGAAAATGAATTTTAATTCTGCAGATCAAACCACCACCTTGCCAATGATCAAAGTCCTCCTATTAAAATGTCTCTGGCATCTATCCCACTTTGACACACTTCAAGAGTGTCTCTCTCTGCAATAATGTGTCCTGTCCATACAGTCAGAAGAAAATGATAGTCACAGGGTGCTTGTGCAAGTCTTGAAAGTCTGAATAAGTATGGAATTCTAAAACACTGTTTTCCAGACCTTGAAAAGTCTTGAATTTTGTGTGAAAGTCTTAATAAAGTATGGAAACAAAATGTATGGTAGAATTTCACAGTATGCTCAAAGGCATTGTGAAATGAGAAATAGGAAGGTACACTATAAAAGTAATTATTTTACTAACGTACATTTCAAATTAACACAATTGGTACAATCTCAACCAATGAAGTAGGCTGCATACAAGTGCAGGCTTGCATACAAGTAAACAAGTATATAAAGTCATGGTCTTCGGGGGCGGGTTACAATAAGTTGTAAAAAAGTCTGGAAAATGTTTGGAATTGTAATTTGGAAGAAGAGCAAGCACCCTGTAGTCAGAGCTTCTCTTGATGAATATAATAAACATGGAGTTTAAACTTCTGCTGTTTTTCTGTTCATCAGCATTCTCTCATTAATAGCTTAACTACTGGATTTAGTTTTATGATTCTGTCTGTCAGTGAGCTTTTTACATGTGAGTAATCTCATCCAAAATTGAGTCATATCTGAATTAAAATTATTTATGAGTTGAGATCATCAACAGTCAGATGATTCACCTAAGGCCTGTGAGAGTTTATACTAAATTAGAGTGGTGTTATTGCTTCTCCGTCCTGACCTGTTCTAAATGTGGGGGTCATACAGACATAAAAAAAACAATACAAAAACAATCAGATCATGCCAAATCAATAACCATGGCAAAGACAATCAAACCTTTTGTAATGGAAGTAAAGGAATTGAAATTCCTTGGTGTATGTGTTTTCAAGATTATCTATAAAATTCACTTAAAATAACAATGCATTCAAACTCCACAAAAATAAACTCCAGGGGAAAAATGCTGGCTGACTTGGAGGCCTGTAAATAGTAGTAAAATGCCAGGAGAACACTCAGTCCTGCATAAGTAGTCAAAGGATGTATAATAATCTAATCAAGTGACAAATAGCTTGGCTTAAATAATGATGCTTATAAAGAGGCTAATGAGAACATGAACATGTTCGGGTTAGTTTAGAGTAATTGCTTTTTATCCAGTTGAAAGTTACAACACAAGTACTGAACCCATTAATGAATATTTTCTGTTAACTCATAGTTATTTACACCAGGGCAAGACAAGAGTGGAAGAGGCAAAATCCTGCTAATATCTACTTGCTATTTTCAAATGAGTTTAGAACATGTGACTTCTTGAATCTTTGAAGTAAACAATGACCAATTTGTGGCGTATAGACATGCAGGAGATAACTATGGATGCTATAGATAACTATGTTCATCCTATTTTCTGAGTCATCTTCTATATTTTTACTTATATATATAATACTTTTCACAAGCCTGTTTTCACAGGTTTCCTGAGTTCTGTACACATATATGTACATCACAAACATAATGAGTGTGATTTAATTATCAGATCTCCTTTATTGTATTTCAACGTATGAGACGTAGCAATGTTAACAGCATTGATGCTTGACACTACATAAATGATTGTGTTACACTTTCGTTAAAATGCTACGGTATAATGAAGCTGAGAAGAAAGGCAGAATCAAAATAAAATGTTTCAAAGTGCTTTATTTTAGCTCTACAAAAAGGGAGTGCATGCAAGTGCATGAGTGAAGACTCATGGGTGGAGTGTTAAGGCCATCGACTGTATGGTTAGGGCCTCTACCATCACAATTTAGTTTCTTCAAATTTTTAAGGCAACAACTGAAACTTAGTAGTTAGTAATCCCTATATCTAATAGTCGAGCGTGTGGGATGAGGAGAAATTCACATGCAAGGAAGTGCTTCATATGATGAAATCAACATTAACAAACATATGAAAGATAGGCCTTTTATAATGTCAACACTGTTGTGCAAATTAATGACTTTAAATTCAGAAAATTAAAAAAATGTATATACTGATTTTTCATTTCTATATTAGGTTGATATTCCAGTTTAACAAAATGATCTTCCCAAAAGATATGTTTTAAACAGACCCAAACATTCAGGTCCTGACATTGAGGTTTGCCTTTGCAAATAGGTGAAGGTAACGTAGCAGACACTACATCTTCAGTTCAGTGGGCATGGCAGCCCCTGCAAGTCCTGCCAGTAGGTTATTAGCAGTTAGTTCTGCCATGATCCCACGGGTGGCGTAAGTGGCACTTCCAATGTGAGGCAGGATCACTTAGGAGAGCAAGAAGACAAGAGAATCAATGTGACTGATAAAACTATTTGTAAATCAAAGAGTAAATAATAATAGGGGAAAATGTATACTGTGTAAAAACTTAATTTAATTAAAAAATGAAAGGGTCAAGGAAGGAGGCTATAACAATTCTGCTTGTGAAAAAAAAAATCAGTCATTTTAAGTGGGTATACAAAGCGCTTCTTACCACAGTTTTTAAGGGTCAGTAAAGGGTGATCAGTTGGTAGTGGCTCAGGTGTAGTCACATCCAGACCAGCAGCAGCAATTTTCCCACTGGACAGAGCCTCATAAAGGTCCTCCTGATTTACCACAGCACCTCTAGGGGGCGCACAACAACCTTTTGAGCAACACTATGTAACAGTTCACCACCATTGGAAGTCTAATGAATTTGGATGGCACATCCAAAGGGATGGAAAGGGATAAACACATACATTCCCACCAGCCTTCCAGGATATACATTGTTTAGTTCTGTGTGCCAGGTAGAAACACAACACCACAACAGTAAAAGAACCTCTATAGAATGACCTTGCTGACTGTATTGCCAACAGACATCAACAAGGTTTTTGAAATGTTTTGTGTGCCTTTTATGTAGCTACATAGATCATTAGTTTTACTCCAAAACAATTTAGTTTCAAAACTTGCCTTCAAATGACTGCTATAGGTTTTCTTGTTACCTGCTGGTATTGATGAAGACTGCAGTGTTCTTCATTTTGCTGAAAAAGCTTTTGTTACACAGGCCTTGTGTCTCCGGAGTAAGGGAACATGAGACAACGATGAAATCACTCTGTGATACCAGTGTGTCCAAAGGCACTGTTAAGGAAAAACAAAGCCAAACTATCAGCATGATTTGCTTAATTTTGTCCTCATTCAGTAGGTTTTGCACATCCATATCAACATGTAAACTCTAGCGTGATAGTAAGATCTCCTTTTTCATGTTTAATTTTCTTAGCTGAATTGTTTGTCTTACCAAATTCTCCATTCACCTCTTTAGCTTCTGCCTTGGCCCCTCTGCCAGTATACAGGAGCCTCTTTACACCGAATGGCATCAGGCGTTTAGCTATGGCCAAGCCTACACAGCAAGCAACAACACTGTCAAACAATCTGTTAGACATAATTTATCATTCATTTTATTTTGAATCCATTTGTAATTCAGGGATGAATAAAACATGTTTTCAAATGCCAAAGTTGTAAACTAAATAATATTAACCAACCTTCAAGAAAATCAGTTTAACATTTACCTATGCGCCCCAGTCCAATGACTCCCACGGTTGAGGAGGATAACCCATAGCCACACAGCCACAGAGGCTTCCAGGTGCTCCAGCCTCCACTGAAAATAAAGTGACACAGAGCAGATCAGACCTCCTCCAGACCTATAAAGTTATCTGCTGGTAGCAAGGCAATCTGCATTGAAACCGATTAGTCAATGGGGTATAAGTATGAACAGGCTTTTAAAGCAGCACTAAAGACTTTTTAAAACCTTAAAATAATGTTTTCAAAATCGTTTCGGTGGTCCATCAACTCGTAACAAGGTGAGCGATCAATTGACTTGCCTTATGGCAAGCTTCCATTATAATCTATAGAGGGTGTGATTTTCAAAACTCCTTGGTGCTGCTTTAACACTAATCACTAGCAGCTGACTTGAATGCATCAAGCAAACCACCATTTAAGTGTTTCAGCTAGGAGGCAATTTCAGAACACAACAGGCGCTTGTGATGGAATGCATATGATGTAGTTCGGCGTAGGTGCTGACCTTTTGACCTCTTGCACGCCTTCTGGCAAACGACGGGCTGTAGCTAAAAGCAGAGCAACTGTGAGTTCTGCAGTGGCATCGGTAAGAACATCTGGAGTATATCCAACTCGGATCCCACTGTAGGAAGAATTGTCATGACATTTTTTTATCAACCGATTCAAAGCTATGTAGCAAAACAAAGTTAATTTCTCATAACACCAAATAAAATGACGGTTTTGTAGTGTCACAAATTTCTGCAATCATAGGTTGCAATGCTGACTGTCACACAGATCAACTAGGTCTGCATACCGTTTCTTGATCTCATCGATAGCTAGATGATCAAATCCCACTGACATGGTGCTGATCACCTTTAAATTGGGACCTAGCAAACATGACAGCATCATTACAATACAGACCAGTGAACTTTTAAATGTTTTAGCTGACAACTAATTTCTTACCATAGCCATAGTCCAGTAGATCAAGATAATAGTTTCAAGGAGGACATAGCTTGCTCCTATCTTACCCGCAGCATCAAGCACCTCAGCATCAATCCGGTCAGAAAGGAGACAGACAATACCATGCGCACCAGTCACACCTTTCAGAAGTTCAGCACGGGGCACTGGCTCGTCCGAGTCCCACACAGAAAGGTTACACCTAAGTGTCGGAGAAAGCATAAAGAGGATACGCATTAAGTCATGTAACGTTAACTTACAAGAGACGTGATTTGAAAAGAGAAACATAACGTAACATGACTGACGTTCCAGCTTGTTTAAGTATTTTCATGCCCTCCTGTGGAATACGCCTGGTCACGAACACTTTCATGAGCTGCTGTGCACCCTGCATTCTGCAAACAACTACCGGTAACTTAGTCCAATGAATGAAACTGACGACAAAGTATAAACTTTCTCACTTTATATGCAGCAGCATACAAAAGCAATCAAGCTTTTAACTGAAAATGCAAACCTTATGACGTAGTGAAATGGCAACAGAGGAGACCAATCTATTTATTGAGCCGCTCGTTTGATACTGTGCGCTATACGCCTGACGTGTCGGGTGCTCTAGTGGCGCATAGGAATGACGTCAGTGATTTCAAAGATTCAAGAAAGTGACCCGTGTACATAAAAACGGACTTTGACGTGGTGTTAAAAATGTACCGGGATAACGTTTGCTGTCAACCTTTTGTGCATATTGTGTGTATGTGGTTTGGGAGCGCATGCAGAAAAAAAACTTGGGAGACCTTCGCCGTCAGCGCCGTGAAACAGCCCATGCTGTCATTGACTAGTCAAGGATGGAGTAGCCTACTGCACGGATCTACCGGCCTCAGGCCTAAGGGCCAAAGGGGCCTTGAAGCCCAAACCTCTGCGCTACTACTACTATTGGAAAATGGCCCCTCTTTTATGTCAAATGGGTCCCTGAAAGTCATGCCTTTAAATAGGCTACAGTATACAGCATGGGACATGCCATATGTTTAAAAAGGGCCCTTGAACCACAGGTTATGTTCATCCTTACCCTTCATGGGGTAATGTGTCTGTATCTCTGTCAGAGCTGCCCAAAATAATGACATTTAAAAAAAAAAAAAAAAAAAAGTGCTCTAGGTTATGGGTTAAGTTGAACCAAAGAAGTGGGTGAATTGAGCCATCTTGTGGCAAACTAACCATGTAGGTTTTAAAATGTAAACTTCAGCATATTGTGAAAACAAACCATTGTAACAATTTTAAACGTGTAAGAACAAAGCACCTGTTTCTAAACCAACCACCATTTCAAAACCATTAAATAAAAAATAACTATTCAATATTCCAACTGTCAAGGTTTCAGGGGAATATGAACTGTTGCTCCTTGAAGTTCCTCCAGCCTGTTGAGGTTGAGGTAGTTTCTTTAGCACTTTATCACTCCGCACATGATTTTCTTTGAACGCAAAGGTTCTTATACTGTCAGTGATCCCTCGGATTCTTCTGAGAAATCTCGCACTCACTTTGTCGTCTGCAAGGCTAAGAGCCAGGCCAATGTATTGGTGGCTCCTGCATTTGGATGCAAATTTTACACTGACAAAGTCACCATCAATAAGATCTGAGACATCTGGTTCACTTCTTTCATCCCTGGAACTCTCATACTCAGAAGTGTCTTCAAATGGGCTGGGAACATCACTCTCCTCAGAGCATGCTTTCCACTGCAATTTTTTCTGGGTTTGTTTCCTCTTCGACAATCCCTGCTCTTTAATGGTTCTTTCTGTTTTGCCTTGCAGTTTATTTTTCCTTTCTTCATGGCCATGGGCTCTCTCAATTGCCTGCTTTACAGGTTTATCAGTCAGGATCCTTGTGTTCACCCACATTTGATTTATTTGTTTCCTGGGCTACTGGCTAAGGGTAGAATATCAGTAGGAGACACATATTCAGCATGGTTGGGGTCACTTGAAGAAGCACATGCATGTGCGGGGGTGAAGGTAGCAGAAAGAGAGACTGAAACCACTGGTGCATCACCTTCAGCTGCAGGCTGCTTCTCCAGGATGGGCCTGTCTGACACCATGGATGGCTCAAACTCTGCATCATAGAAGATTTATCTGTTTTAAGGGAAAATCCCAATGGCTCTGAATCCCGAGGAGATATTTCATATCATTGCTGACATGAAAGCATCATTCATACCGCCAGTGTTTTTGGTATGCTGGTTGTTTTTTATTATTACTTGAAATTACACTTAAACAAATTACTGAGTTATTTATTGTTGTTGCATCTGTGTATGCATTGTTTTTTCATGCAGGCTACAAACAACAGACTTGTCATGCAGCCATCATGGTGTAGGCCCAAATGGATTTTGAGAAAATGGAAAAAACACCTCTGTCTTGGACTTTTCCATCATCGAGTTTGACAGAAGTGCTTAATTTAAAAAAAAAAAAAAAAAAAGGAAAGAAATGTTGGTGGGGTGTCATTTATGTTTTGCTCATGTCACTGTATATATAAAAACAACTTATAATTGACGTTTCAATGTGGAAATTTCGTAGATACCTGGTTTCATAAACGTGTTGGGTCTAAAATTAGGCAAAGTTAGGCCTATTAAGGCAATCATGGTCGATTTCGACGAATTCCTCAGAAGTCCTGTCTGATTCCTAATCTTTTTTGGATTGGCATTTTTTCCCTTTAATGAGTAAAACGTGTTCATTCCGCCTCTTCCATTTATGGACATGTTTACATTTCTCGGCCGAAACGAATTCTTCCTGGTTCCACTGCACACTCCCCTTTAAGTGGGTCTTTGGGCTGCTGAAGTTGAACGGTTGAAACAGTTACGTTACGTTACCCAATTGACTTAGGTTCTTTATCAGCTCGCTTAACAATTGGGAGACAAACCGTAGAGAAGAAGAAAAGGGGGCAAGACTTTCCGCTAGAGAGAGGTAATCCTTGATGTGGGAAATTGTTCTCATGTCTCGACTGTTTCTCTTTCTGCACTTCATCGCCACCCTTCTCTAGTTCTTGAGGAACTAACGTTAGCATGACAGCTACCAAGTCGTCTAGGACTTGCTAATACTCCCTACATGCATAAATACCAGCTGCAGATTTCCGGATAAACAATTGATGTGTAAACTATTTAACCGTAAGCAATGAGGTAATATTTTGAATGTGAAAGCGAATCCATCCCTGCATGGGTGACGCTATTAACTTAACACCAGCTCAGATCAGCTGTTCGTTGTGCATCTCTTCCTTATCTATACACTCTGTCCATATTGCATTCTTGGGTAGGTTACATTTTCGTTGTGACGTTACCTTTCTGTGTAAATGTTTAACACATTTGTATGCGGCATTTCTGACTAACAGAAGAATTGTGAGCTCTGGGCAGTTGCTCAAAAAATGCGAGGCATGTTCTGGCGAGTAAACTCGCCTTAACTGGACTTGCATTGTTGCGAAATGTGTTGTCTGTCGTTGTGCTTGCTTTTTTGTACCAAGGTTTAGTGACCTGTATCTGTTACACAGCTTTTGATATTTGTGAGATGGAATTTTATTATAGCGTGATCTGTCTCATCGTTAGCATTCTTTCTCCTTTCAGTTGTCTTCTCTGTCCTGTTCGGCTTGCCTTTTACGTATGAGCGCGAGCGTGATTACCCGTGTGTAGTTGTGGAATGGCGCTTCTGACACTTCACAGGTCTCCGACTGTCTGCACCGCACCGGTAAGTCTGATATAATATATATATATATATATATATATATATATATATATACCTTATTCTGGCATTCAGCCTTAAAAAGCTACCAAAATTGTCAAACTGGGATAGTGCAGTACATTACTTTAGTTGAGTATATAATATAAAGCCAAAAACTGTGACAAAACCATTTGCCTGTGGAAGCTGCTTTAAGACATTAGAGTTTGTAGTTGTAATGAATCTGATGACATAACAACATGCCTTTCTCAACATCAGCACACTCACTTTCCTCCTTCACTCCGTTACTATGTCTGGTGCAATTCAAACTTCATTACTTCATTGGTATGTCCTCGCTCTGCCAAAACATCAAGCGACTATGAATCCTTTATTCTCTTTCTCTTTCCTCTTCCAAAACAAGCAACGATGTCTGCAGGCCCTTTTGTCCATATGAGGCACTGAACCGAGTAAAAGAGTGCTATAGCTGAGCTCAGACCATTGCCTCTAGGTTTGTACAGTAGTAGTTCAGCAACAGAGCTGCATAAGTCGGGCAAATGTCTCTTTAAGGAAAACCCTTTAAGAATGCAGCTACTCTGGTTTGAATGAACGCTTTACTGTTGAAATAGATGTGATGTAGGTTGTTGCAAACATTAAAACAGAAGTGGGACTAACACCTCTCTCTCCATGGCAGTGGTTGAAAAAAAAAAGCCCTAATCACTCTTCTCCTCTTTCCCCCTTCCATCTTGCTTCACCATGTCTTCTCTCCTCTGTCCGTGTCTGTCTGGGCATGTCAGTTGCATAACAGGTAATGTTACTGTCTCTAGTTTCATTCAGCACAACCACACTGATGCAGCGCTCGCGCCCACCCCACCCCACCCCACCCTACCACCACCACGTCTTCTGCCTTGGTTCTCCCTATCTTCTTTCAGTAGTGTTTCCTTGTGTCCTTATCTCACTTACTGCACATTTGAAGATAATTTTTCTTAAAGACAACAAAGCACCCTATTTATGTCCCATTTCTTTCTTCTCTGTTCATCAGTCTCTTTAGATCTCTGCTGTTTTTCTCTCCCTCAACCCCCCCCTCTCTCTCTCTCTCTCTCTCTCTCTCTCTGGTGTAAAATTCCTCTGTAGTTGTCATAACAAGCAGGCTTGCTGTGCCAAGTGTAGTCATTTCTGGCCAAACCCCCCACCACTACTCGCATACTGAGGAACTTAAACTGTCATGTATTCCAAAAGCCATAACCTTATATGTCATAACTGGATCAGTCAGAGAGATGGAATGGGCTAGTGTGTGCGCACTAGCATACCCATTATGGCAGAGCCCTTCTGGCGCTGATGTAATTTAGGAATTCTGCTGAGTCTCAGAAGGTATAATTGCCATAGAGAAAAGCTGATCAATACCAATTGCAGATGAAAGAAGTGCATACAAGCAGACCATCTCTCAGCTGATTGATTTTTATATTCATTCTCTTTCTGAGGTCAGCTAATCACTCATGACTCAGAGGTGACTCTAGTTATGGATATTGTAGGCAGCACAGAGTTAATGTGGGGTCATGAGTAATGGTCAACAATTAATGATCTATATTTATCTTCCTAGAAACTAATTAGATAATATTGAAAACATTTCAATCATTGAAGTTGCATTCTTGATTGTCTGGTTTGTTTACAATTCATTGAATGATTCTTGTTTTGACTTTACATGAGTTTTAAACATTAAGAAGTCAATGAAATGAACTGTGCTAAAATAGACACACATTTTTCTGAAATGAATGCATTTGGGGTCTGCAGAATTTCTTTACTTCAAACAACCACTATGGCACAAAGAAATTAAAGCTTTGATTATTTACTGGGTTCACAATGTTACCTGTGCTGTGTCATGCTCATTGTTTGCTATAATTTCTTTAAGGATGCAACCCTAACAAGAAGGGGGAGACTTCAAAAAAGGTGTGTTTATGTTCATCACTTCTAAAGCTTCATCCCGGCTTGGCCGGTTTTTCCATTCAGTGCTGTTTTTGCAGTAGCAAGCATCAAGCGCTTAGGACAACAGTGAAAATCCTCAGTGTGTGTGTGTACATAGCAAGCTGTTTACAGAACATTGTCATGTGAACATTGACATTCTTCACATGTTACTACTACTACTACTATAATACTGTACACTTTAAGCCATGGAAATTCTTGCCTGGCATAAGAGTTTGGGGACTCTTATAAACTTGTAATAGTCCAGGTCATCTGAGGATAGTTATGCCATCCTATGTCTTGTGATAAGAAGGAATCTTGGGGGGGGGGGGGGGGGGCAGTCTCAGAAAAAGTGAAAATGCTAGCTATCTCTGAGGTAAATTTGTGAAATTCTGTTATCCTTCTTTCAGAGAGAGTTTTGCTCTGGTCAAAGGGGCTGTTCTTTTACTTGAGGAAGAGCAGAGGGACGATGAGAACTCATCACCCCCTCCACAGGGGAGCCCAAAGTTTGGCTCCAAGGCCTCAGACATGCAGCATAGACACCTCCAGGCCATGGTGTCTCTGCTTCGGCCAGAGGATACCATCAAACTGGTGAGACCAAACACTTGAGGCATTCAAACAAACTAAACACATTCAGACCTACATAAAACACAGTTTGTCACTGGCAAAGCAAAAGGGTCATAGCCTATTAAGTTAAACTCTTTCTTAGGATGGCGGCCTAATACTAATGCATCATGAATGGGTTTTGGGTTCACTATGCACAAATACTCTTTAATCCTCAGGACAGGGGTTTGTATCCTCGCTGACAAAACTGGCCAAACAGTACATTTGCACACCAGAATTTCTCCTTTTGGGCCTTTTAGCAACTTTAACAATAACTTTTAGTTTTCTAGTAGTTCCAAACAGCTTGGAATAAAAAAATTTTTTATTGTTGTTACTGGTGCCAATTAACTGCCATCTTTTACCACTCAATGCTTTTCACTAATACATATTCTCCGCAGCAGAGTGCAACCTTTCTTATGCAGTAGGGGGTGGTTATTTCATGACAAAGGGGGGAGGCAAAAATAACTACATTGTTTTTAAATGTTCACCCCATTAATTCCTGTGAGTGACATTTGCAACGTTCTGTCTTGAGCCGGTCTTGTCGTGAACTCGGGAGGATTTTACCTGAACTAACATGAATGTGCGGCGGACCCAGGCTATATATTTGTGTGTGTGTGTAATACAGTTTCTTACTATAGAATTTAAATCATGGGGGAAAAACCCCAAATCATTGTTTTAGACTCTATCTATCTAGTTGGCTAAACCAACTATTCACCACAACATTTGCATCAACTCTGGCTCCTTGTCTCTTGCTCCCTCACGGGTAGCCAGGAACCTAGGTGTTATGATTGACGACCAGCTAACCTTCAATGACCATCTTGCTTCTGTTGCCCGGGCCTGCCGCTTCGCACTATTCAATATCAAAAAGATCAGACCATACCTAACTCAACAAGCCTCCCAATTGCTGGTTCAAACTATGGTCCTCTCACGCCTTGACTACTGCAATGCCCTTCTGGCAGGACTTCCTGCCTGTGCCGTCAAGCCACTTCAGATGATCCAAAATGCTGCGGCGCGTCTCATCTTCAATCAGCCGAAGAGGACGCATGTCACCCCTCTGCTAATCGAGCTCCACTGGTTGCCTCTGGCGGCTCGCATCAAATTCAAATCACTGATGCTGACTTACAAAGTGCTTAGAGGATCTGCCCCTTTTTATCTAAGCGCTCTCATAAAAGCTCAGGCTACCCCCCGACAATTCCGGTCCTCCAATGACTGTCGACTGGCAGTCCCGGCACCTCGCCCAAGGCAATCCAGACTCCTCATGTGTCGTCCCACGCTGGTGGAATGACCTACCAAAAACAATCAGAACAGGGCCATCTCTGGAGGCCTTCAAAAAGCTCTTAAAGACCCAGCTATTCAGAGAACATCTTCTATCCTAGCACTAAAATTAACTGAAGCACTATCCCCTAGCACTATGCTCCTTAGGGTTTCTGCTATGTAGCTTGATTTGTTATCCTCGTTTTGTAAGTCGCTTTGGATAAAAGCGTCTGCTAAATGCATAAATGTAAATGTAAATGTAGACATAATTACAGCACTTGATCTTTCTATAGAGAATATGGTTTCCTTAAAAATGCATATAACCACCATATAATTCTTTCATATTACACTGGAATAATGTAATAAGGACAGTCTTGATCTTAAATCTTCAAGAGAAAATTAACTGCTGGGCTACCAGGTGCAGGTTGGTAGATGTTTCCCGTAACACAAGGGTTCTCAAGCCCACGGACCCCTTATGGAACTGAAACATGCTCAAGGACCCCTTATAATCTCCTTATAATCTCCTGTAAAGTCCTGTTAGATGCTACATGTTATTTTGACCCCTGGCAATGTGCTGGGGACCTCCTGAGAGTCCCCAAACACCATTTGAGAGCCAATGCTCTAACAGTTGGGCTTGACTGTAGTAATCAGACAGACATTGTCATCTTTTAAAGTGTCTAATGGAACTCACTGATGGGTTGTCATTACCAGGCTTCTGCTGATTGCCTTTTGTTTTAAACTCTGATGTCCAAGCTTAGGGAGTTCTTCTTCCGCCTGCTTGTATGGAATGTCAGTTGATGGCTGTAAATTGACATTAGTATTTGATTTTGGAGTTTGTGATTTACCCAACATTAATTTTCATGTTGAATATGAGACATGAAAATGTTCTTAGTCAGATTGATGTGGCTCCTGTTGCCCGACACATGTCAGCTTTGAGCTACCGTTAGATTCTGCTAGTTGGGAATTGTATTTAGGCAGGCACATTTTCTGCTGCTCAGTTCAGTGAAACATGGATGCAGAATTAATACCATGCACTGTTAAACTCCACCATGTCAAACTGTTAGTGTCAAACTCTGTATATGCTCACTGACTGTAACAATACTGGCTAATTAGTAGGTATGTTTTTTTGCAGCTTATAATTCTCTCTTGCCAAAAGCACGATTAGTGTTACTCCGTCGTCATGGCAATCAGTCCCCTCTCTAAAGTTTAGTCATGTAGGGATGTTTGAGCACAATAGCAGCTTTGAACTAACCTTTCTTTCACCTGTACCAGAATATTTCCACCCACTTCCATTTTACCTGTCTCCTTTTGTCCTCCTCACTCTATCCTACCCCATCACCACTCTGCCAATCACACACACACACACACACACACACACACACTACTCTATCACTCTATATCATCATTTACCCCCATTTCTGCCCTCCCTTCAGGCGGTGCAGTTGGAGTCGGTGAGTCCTGTCAGAGTGAGGTATCTGCTCATCGTCTCCACTCTCAGCAACAAAAATGAGAGCCTACTTCTGGGCATGGACCTGCCAGGCTTGCAAAGGTTTCTGAACACTTTCTCAGCCCATTGTTATTACCATCACTTCTCCTTTAAACGCTGAGGGAAATGTTCTTCACATGAGAATACACTTTCCTTCAGTCTGCCTCCTCGTTACATCATTACCCTATTACTGGTGTATTATGATTATTGTTTAACAAGCTGCGGTTAATATGTAAAGGATAATATATTGTCCACCCGTCGTTACAGGGAAATCTCTCCCAACAGGAAGAACAGGTCCCAATGCAAAGGCTGTGTCCTTTTTAAATTCACAATGTCAAGTACTTTCAGTCTGTCCAATGTCCTACTACCGAATGTCCTATTGAAACTTGATTGTAATTGTTTCGGAAAATGTGGGAAAATTCTGAAAGTGAAATTCCTGTAACATAATTGCTCCAACCTTTCACATACTCAATAGATTCTGGTTAGCAGAATCTTGCAGCCAGGTTGGTCATCTTATAGACTTTTCCCCCACTGGTCAGTAGTTTGTCATTGGAGAATTGAGTAAGATGGCACATTCTGTTTTTTTGTTTTCCACAGTGACCAATGTACAATTGGCCTGGTTTTGCCTGTATGGAGTGATACCCAAGTATTTCTGGATGGAGATGGGTAAGAATGACAAACACTGAGCCTATTTTGTTCTATCAAAGACAGAAACTAGACTAGGAGGATTAGAGTAGTGTGTGAAAGAGCAAGTGCAGTAAAAAGGGGAAGCTGATTCCCCTGTACTAAAGACAAGTCATGCTAATGACTGTTCAAACATTTATGCGAGCCAGAGACTTTCAATCAGGGTCTCCGTGGCATGCAAAGCACTCGGCTAAACATGCAAAGTGACTAGCAACCACATGGTTGGTTTGTTTGGAGAATCAACTTCATAAAGACTTTACACCGTTAGTGTTTGGGATGCAGAGATTTTTAGCATGTGTGTGTGCGTGCATGCATTCATGTGTGTGTGTGTGTGTATGTGTGTGTTGAAAAAGAGGAAAGTTATGCATGCAGTAGCTGCACCCACTTGAACTGGAAGGCCATAAATAAACTATAGATATCATCTAATACTTGCCCTTCTGTGCTCTCTCTCTCTCTCCCTCTCTCTCACACACACACACACACGTGCTGACACTCTCTCTCTCACACACACACACACACACACACACATTATCTTTCTAGTGGTTTTAGTGTCACAACAGCTGAGGTGACGAGGATATTTAAGCCTGTGTCACTGCAGACGATGTGGTAAGTTTACGAATGAGTCTGCGTATCACACGTAGAGAAACTTTAGTTTCAGGGCCACACTCCTGTTGCCCTTGCTTTCACATACAGTATGATAGCAAAAAAATATGCTATAGATTTGACGACGCAGTCAGGTTTACCGTGAAGAATCAAAAGTCAGGTTTATTGCTTGTACAATGGGCCCAAGGGAGAGACAGACCATACACCGGGGTTACCAATCTGACCTCTAACTGGGTATAGAACTTGTCCTAGGCTAAATACAGTAACATCAAAGAAGTTTCAAGAAGTTTCTCTGTCTGCGTGTGGGGATTCAAGCACGGATCACGATCATCAATTATCTAACCAAATGGGGCAGAGCCCCATCTAATTGTAAATGAGGTTAATACCTCTCCAGTAAGAGGCCCAGGCCTGAATACACACACACAGACAGAGTTCACACCTCAAAAGTTGGAGACAGTGTCTACAAGAAAGGCAAACAATATATATAAAATAATTCCTTTCAAGTAGTTTGTGAAAATCAGCCCTGCAATTGTAAAGAGTAGTGTGCTGCACCCGGCACCCTCAAGCCACATTATAAATGGGTCATCTTAACCGATTTGAAAACAACTGTCAAGCACCCTCAATAGGCTTCTCTGTTCCACCTATGGTTTTCCTGGTCCTTGTGCTGTATGTTACAAAGCGTATGACTCTCTTCCAGAAGCGTATTAAGGACCATGTTTAGAAATATAATTCTGAGAAAAAACTTGGATGTCCTCTGACTTTTCAATGTCATGAATTGGTGAGAAACTCAGAAATCCCCCTGCTAAGGCACCATCTCTCTACTCTTTATTCTGAGAAAGGGATGTTAACAGTAGTTGGTCAGAAGACCTCAGCAATCTCATGGGTGTGTGTGTGGCTGTAAAAGATGAAGAGTGAAATTCAAATCCAAAGCTTAATACCACTGAGACAGAAGCCCTATCAGATGAGATCTCTCAAGTGTTGACTGCGGTCTAAAGTGGTCTTGCCTTTTTGTGGGACTTTGTGGGACGCACTTCCTCAGTGTTTAAACTTTTTTTCAGTATGGACTTGCTTGAATACATAGTCACACTGGTTAGATTTCGCAGTTCATCACAGTTAATTTTACCATGAGCACCAAAATGCTGCAGAAAAATTTGTTTAGATTTACCAACATGCTTGATGTGAAGAAAATGTGCTATTCTTTGTGTGCATATTATCTTTGCACGTGCATAGATTTCTGTGTGTGTGTGTGTGTGTGTGTGCGCGCGTGTGTTCTGCGCTGGCAGGTCCGTGCTGCAGGCGCTGCACGGCTGCTGTGAGCGGGCTGTGAAGGGAGCGGTCATCCCCGGCTGTGGCCTGGAGTGGGCTCAGCACTACCACGGCCACGTGGAGTCTGACCAACCCTGTCTGAACGAGTGGGCAGCCATGACTGGTCTGGAGTCAGTCAGGAAGGACAGTATGAGCCAAAGGTCAGCATGAAGCCCATTTGCTTCATCACATATTACTACTGTTCAAGATTCAAGATTTCTTTTATTACATCTCATTATACTGTAGGTGTATTAGAGAGTAAAATTCTTTTGTGTTTTATCGTCTCCTCAAAAGACAAATAAATGAAAGGTGTGTGTGTGTGTCTTCAGCATGAGTTACTGATGCTAATACTGTGCAGTAGGGATGAATGTTGGTGTTGATTGTTATAGGCCAGCTCCAATCTTGTTTGAGTGTTGGCCTCTTTTCCTGCTGTTTTTAGTTTGTTTTCTGTTTTCAATGATGCCTGTGGTGGTTTCTGGCCTGTTTAGCGGCGTTGCCACAGCTTGACTGAATGCTGCTTCTGTCCCTCACTGTGCAGCTCACTGGAGAGAGAGTCTGTGGAGAGGAGGATCAAAGCTCATCTCCGAGAGATCATGAGGACAGAGGACCTGGAGAAAATTACTTCTAAACAAGTAAGCAGAGAGAGAGGGAGAGCAGGAGATAAAAGGATAGAGAGAGAGAGAGAGAGAGAAGGAAAAGGAAGAAAAATGGCGAGGGGGGAATTGTTAAGGTGGTATTAAATGGAAGGAGAGGTGCACAAGAAGAGATATCAAGTGATTAAATAGAAGGCCAGCTAGCACAATGAGGTAATCATACACACTTGTATCCAGCGGCATTATTAGACAGGCAGGCAATCTGTATCAAGCTTGGTCTTATATTCCTGGTGTGTGTGTGTGTGTGTGGCCCATAGGTCAGAACAACTCTGGAATCCAAAATGGACATGGACATGAAGGACTACAAAGAGTTTATCGATAATGAGATGATGGTTACCATGGCACAGATGGACAAACCCTCCAAAATACTGGACTACCTTTATTTGGTGAAAAATGCTCACTCTCTTTCTTTCTTTCTTTCTCTCACTCACTCACTCACTCTCACACACACACACACACACACACACACACACACACACATTTTGAGAGGAGTGTTGAGCTATGTGTGTTTTGTAGGCTCAATGAAGCCTGTAAGTAAAACTGCTTCTGTTCTCAGGGTTCTGAGTGGAACGCTGCCAATTTTGAAGAGCTGCAGAAAAACAAGTAAGACTTGAGAAGCTTTTTTTGTTAGTCCACATTTGAGGTTTGGGAATAGGAGATGAATACCTGCTCCGGTTACCTCTTGGGCACTGATTTCTGAGACTATATAACACTCGCTGGTTATGCGTAAATATTTTAATAAAATATGTTCAGAGGTGTGTGATTGTGTGTGTGTGTTTTTAGACAAGTTGCTTGTGGGTTTGTGTACTAACATTTTTCATAATAATAATAAGGAATAAAGGAATTTAGTTGTCACATAATGAAATTATGGATGTTGCCTGTCTATTGTGCAGAAAAAGGCGGGGGGGTAGAATAAGGCTAAATAAAATAATGGGTCGGGGGGGAGGGCAGCGATATGGGCAGCATAGGTTTTAGGATGGTCTGGAGAGGGGCAAAAGTTATGCAATTAGCACTACTCTCACACATTAACAAGGAGCACCCAAGAGCACCAAGGGCAAGGACTTTGGGCAGAACCACAACTGAAGGGGCCAACCCAACTGCCAGTAAGAGTGAAGGGGTAGGGAGGGCACACTGGCAGTATGCTGTGGTGGATGTGTACTGTTGTGAGGATGGGGGTGGGGGGAGGGGTTAGTTAGCTGGTAATGCAGTGTTAGGGAGAACAGTGTGCTGTGTCATTAGCTGTGTTCACACCATCAGGCCAAAAGCAGGCTGAGTCAGGCGAGCCATGCCCAAGTGCGTTCACACTTTTGGGCCGTGGTGGTAAGTGAGGCCATTTTCAGAGCTATTCTTAGCCCAGCTCAAACCATCGGCCAAGTCGGGCCGGGGGTTGCGTCAAGGTTAAAGACGGGCTGTTGGCAGCCACAAACGAAATGATTCACAAACAAAATGCTGTGTTCTGTCTCTTTAGTGCCTGACCAGTTTGCCTATATTTCGTCCATATTTGATTAATGACATGAGTAGTGACGAACTACCGAGATGAAATGGATTGTTTATGTAATTACCTCGTTATGCTTATTTCGCCGTTGCATGGCCCTGAAGCGTCTCTGCCTCCTTCGCTCATTGGCCCTGGCACGTCGTTGTTCCCTCAGCTTTGCAGCTCTTCTCTTTCTTGCTTCATGCTCTTGCGCTGACTGTATAGCAATGTGCTCAACCATCATCTTCTTGATGTATTTGTATTATGGTCCACATCAGTAACATTACGCACAGCAGTTGTTCCACCCTGTCCACTTCCAGGCGGGCATGCCGGCTATGTTGTGAGTGTGGATGTGTTGGAGCAATGTTCTAGTATGTGCATTTAATAATAATGTGCATTTGCTTTTAAAGCGTTGGCTACATCCTAAATGTCACCATGGAGATCGACAACTTCTTCCCGGGATCATTCACTTACATGAACATCAGGGTGTATGATGTGGAGTCCACAGACCTGCTGCCTCATTGGAAAAACACATATTCCTTCATTAACACTGCCAGGTGAGCTTTTCATGACACACACACACACACACACACACTCACACGCAAAATACTTGCATTTAAAATTCCAATAGATTGGCATAATTTACTTCAGTGTTAGCTGTGGAGAAAATCCACAGCTAACACTGCCCAATAGTGAAAAAATCCCAGTACATTCAAACTGAAATTAATTTAAAGATCCATGATCCATGTATATGATGTAATTAGATAAACAATATTATGACATGCAGGGTTGTATTGGGCATTATGCATTAGTGTTGCATTATTGTTGTTAAAGTTGAATTGAATGATTTTGAAATGCCGATCTGGCGACTGCATGCTGGCAGGCTACGTGGACAGGCGGTGCTGGTGCACTGTAAGATGGGCGTGTCTCGCTCGGCCTCCACCGTGATGGCGTACCTGATGAAGCAGCAGAACTGGACCCTGGAGGAGGCTCTGTCACATGTGCGCGAGCGTCGGCCCATCGTGCAGCCCAACGACGGCTTTATGCAGCAGCTGCACACCTACAATGGTATCCTCAGTGCCAGGTATAGCAACTCCCGGTACACACACACATACATACACATACCCTGACCCAGTACAGTCCTCCCTACACACACCTTCAACTTTGGCCAACTTCATTCAGTGTCAAAGGAACGTCCTGCAGCATTCTGGAGAGACATGTAGTCATTTTTATTAGTTTAGTAGACACATCCAAAGTAACCTACTTTCATAAAAACAATATAGAAGACGGTACAGTATCTGTAACAACCAGGGGTTGTTGTCAAGGTTGTCAACTCCTGTCTAACAGAAACAAAGTTCTGTTTAAGTGAAGGACCACAATTTTTACCCTTTTTTTCTGACCACTCCCAATAGAGGGAAGGAAAGTTGGACTTATGTGGAATTGTCAGACCTAACGTTAGCATTTTTTATGCTGTTGCCATGGTGACACAGCACTCGGTGAGGTGGCTAACTTTTAAAGTCTAAACTCATTTGTCAAACTTTTGTGAAACCATCTTACTTATAAGACTGGTCTATAAACAAACTTAAGACCCATCCAACCTCATAGACCAGTTTATACGACTTTAGTGAAACCAGCGCCACAATTTAGGCTACAGGATTGCTTGAACGACTCCTCTTCGGTCTGTGTATTTGATGTGAACAGTAAGCAGCGTCACAGCACACTTTGGAGACGAAAGTCCAAAGACTTCCGGCAGAAGTCCGTGGACAGAGATGAGGAAGAGGAGAGTGAGGAAGATGATGACGAAGAGGAGGAGGGATCTGAGAGCCCAGATGAGGACAAAGATGAAGATTTTGAAGTTAGTACTTATGAAACTCATTTGAAAAATCATTTACAAAATCATCTTACTCTAACAAGATTTTCCTGCATTACTTGTTTAAGTTGATGATGCACAATTTGTATTGTTTACATTTTGTTAAAACTAAATATCAAAATGGTAAAAGCCACTAAGACAACAAAAAAAATATCTTTAATCACAAGCAGCCAGAGGTCTCCCCCTGGTGTATAGAGAAGGTTTTTGTGCACCTAAAGTATTTGTTGGTTTGTCTTTGCATCAGGTATTTGAAGAGCCTGCCCCTCCAACTCCGACTGCTACAGATGCTCCTGCTTCCCAGTCAGTCGGTTCAAACCCAAACCCAACCATAACAGTCCATGACAGTGACAAAGTAAGTTGTAGAAAAAAAAGTAATGTTCTTGTAAAGATAATTCTACCTTTTACCTTTTATTTTCCATTTTATTCTTCTACCCAACATGCCCAATGTCTTTGATCTTTATTGGCATGTTTCTCTTTTTCTCCCAGGTATCTCCTAGTCCAAACAGAAGTGGCAGAATGAACCTGTTCTCGCTCATGCAGTCAATCAGTGAGCTGGATGATGATAGCAGTGACATGGAGGTGAGCAGAGGGGCACCTGGGGAGAATTGGGGGAGGGGGGAGGAGCTTCAGATTTGCTGATGACGTCCTTCTGTTCCATCATCACAGCTCTCAGCGGTCCAGCGGAGATCGCCTAGTCAACGGAGGCGGAGTCTCGGCCGAAGGGCCCTAGCCCATCAGCGGGCCCACGTCGACGTGTCTCCTGAGCCACATAGCCTGTCGGCAAGCAGCAAGCAACAGGAAGGAGAGGGCCCAAGCGAGAGTGTGCCCCAGGACCAGGAGGGCAGTGGAGTGGAAAATGTGGGCAAACTGGAGGAGACCATGGGAGGTACCAGCAGACAGGTGGACAATGAGAAGAGTGGTTAAAGGAGGGGTGGGGGTGTTGGTTGGGAGTAAAGATGAAGTGAAGGACAAGATCAGAGACACTGAGAAAGATGCATGTCCTGCCATACTTCATTTATTTGAACTATCCAAAGATATTCTTCACATATATATATATATACACATTACATTAGTACATGTTTAGTAGAATGTTTTTAATTTATTACTTAAAGACGAAACAAGACACTCTGCCTTGACTTTTCAAAGAAGTGGGAAATCAAAGAAAGAAAAGTTATCCCAAATATAACTCGAGGTCCTCTGAAGTTCTGTATTACGACACTCTGAGATCAAGATTTCCAAAGACCTTCTGATGAAGACCCTATTTCAGAACCATGGCCTAAATTTTTTTTTTTTTGTTTGTTTTTTGTTTTAAGCATGCTTGGGAGTAAATGGTTTAGGAAAGGGACAGAATAGAATTTTGTGCCAAATGAATAGCATGCTGTACCTCTTACAGTATGCTGTTGGGCAGTTGTTGAAGGCTACATTTTCTGGTATGGGAGCACCGAATCTTAAATGACAGATTGTCTAAATCAGGACAGAATTTAGCAATATGGTTGAAGTGTTCAGTTATAGACAACTGGACTACTTTTTGGATGTTTTACTTTTCATCCAAAAAGTTTCATCAGGAAACTTGAGATGGGGAAAGTCAGGAGATATTACCTGGCTTTCGAGTGTTGGAAGTTTAGTTGCGCATCAACACCAGACCAACTATCCTGTGGACCCTGTGATTATTATGACCCGTGTAATCTGAATCTCACACATTGACGATGCTAATTATGTTAAGAGGCGATTCATTGTCTTATGATGAGAGATGTGGTCTACAGTTCACAGTAGCACCCACGGGCCAGGGAATATTTCCTGACTTTAACATCTCCAGTTTAGAACTCATGAGACTTTTCTGGTGAAACATTTTCAAGCTCCAAAAAGAAGCCAAGTGAATCTTCACAGACAATTCAGCAATATGCATGTCCAGAGAGTTAAGGCAGAAGCTGTTATTTCAGAACAATATTTTCATTTCCAAATGCGCTTGTTTGTCTCCTAGATGGGGAAACAACACCATGCAGTACATGCAGTGGTTTTATGATCTTCTCCCTACCTACTCCCTGTGCCTTCAGTAGCAGTCTGAGGTTAAAAAAAAAACAAACAAAAAAAAAACACGTCTTCTCCAAGCATAGCATTAGTATTCGTTAATATCACGCACACTGTGTGCCTTTGTCTGGGTCTTGACCGGATTCAGCACACGCATGCCTTCTGTTGGTCACGCAGTCACAACTTGGAAAAAGGTTCAAGTAGCACCAGAGGGCCTGAACCTAAACTCTTGTTTTTTTTAAGAATTAGAAATTATTATTATTATTATTATGAAGTTTTCGCTCCTAGTGTTTTACTTGGGATGGGATGGAGGGTGGTTGTTTGGAGTTTTTCAAAACTTCAGGTCCTGTATACTACGACAAGCATTTGATCTTTCGTGATGGTTTTCTCCTCCTATGCTCAGGTAAGCTGATCCTCTTTGCTATGCCTATTACTTCCTCTGTGTCAGAATGTGAATGCAGTAAACTGCCAGGTATGGTGTCTTTTTAAGAGGTTTCTATTTCAAATATTTTTTATTGTTGTTTTAACTTATAGTGTTATTTTAACATCTATTACGGAGACATTGTTCAGAATGCAATCAGGTAATTGAATCACATTCCATGTGAACTCAATGGCATGTGAGGCCAAGACTTGCCTTTCAAGTTCCTTATGTCCCATTTATGAAAGGCTGGAATTGCTCAACAAACAAGGCAGTAGAATTCCTTAAAACTCAATGGCCAACAATAAACAAATGTATAAATTGAACTAGAACGCTGTAATGTCTGTGGGAATGTACACTTGAGCCATTGTATACTTTTCTGAAGTGGAGAGGGAGGCTATACCTTTTAAAATCTATAAGCTACCGACTGTGGACTAAATCGAGTATGTAGTTTATGTCTGAAACACTTTTTTTATGTGCCAAACTCCTGCTTTAAACAGACTTCTTTTTTTCTTCTGTGTGACCGTTGTCATTGCATAGTTCTACCGGTTTGGAGCGCCTTTTTTCAGTGCCTTAAAAGTGACACTTTTGAAAAGAATTACCCTGTGTTTACTTAACTAATTTGTTGGCATCAGCTGTGCCCCTATAACCCAAAAACCCATCTTTATAGAGTCTCAACTGAACATGGGGTACTTTCTCCTTACACAACATGCCATAATAAATAACATGCCATAGGTATAAGGTGGCATTTATTTCTATGTTGTAATATTAAGGAGTTGTTAATCCCTATAAGGGTAATAAGGGTTTGGTAACAAGCTGTTTTGTCTAACAGACCTAGGAATACACACCTCAAAGCTTGTGTTCAGGGATCACTATGCTGAGAATTATCACCTTGAGACCTAGCACTGATTAGTGTTCACTAAAAAACATTTCCAGTTCACAGTCGCTGCTGTTTCAGTTTTTGTTGTGTGTTTTGGGAGATGCTGTATTTTCTGTATCAGACCTTGTGATTCAGTCCTCTGTTGTGGTGATGCAAGAACATAATAGTGTATTTATATGTATGTATGTTTCTATGCAGGACAATGATGCTACACAGATGCTACAAGGTGTTTTGTCTTGTTAAATGTTGTTCAAATACATTGCATTCAGGATTCCAGTCCTGAGAAGTCTATTAACAATTTGCAAAGTTAAAAATGCATTTAAAAATGAGACGTTATCTACATAGATTTTGCTTCCCCAACCCAATACCCACCCAGCATGAACTTCCTGTGTGTTGCATTTTACTTTTATAATTCTGATGTAATATTCTGGAGGGGTAACTGTTTTGTAAAGATAAATTTGATTTATTTGCACATATACACTGAGAATTGCTTAAGATTTTACTTGTTTTTTTTTTTGTTTGTTTTTGTTTTTAACCAGTAGAAGATTTTTAAAGGTATGCTGTTCAACTATTGAGTATTTTTCAGAACTTCTGGAGTCTCCAAGTCTGCACTACATAATTTCCTAAAGCTATCTTTTCTCCAGCCATTGCTCTACTGCTATTAGAAAAAGCTTTTTATAAAATACACTGTTCCGATGACAATGAGCACAGTGGGTTGAGCAGAACGGAAAAGGTGGGAACAGGTGTAGAACAGGCCTAGAGGGAGAACAGTGAGAGGCAATTTTCTCACAGCTTCAGTATATCTGGGCCTTATAGAAGTGATTTTGGCGTAATAAAATCAAAGGCCACCTAACCTAACTACACTATATTTTTTAAACCAAGAGACATATACACTTTCAGGTCAAACATAATATAATTACACAAATATCACATACAGCACTATTTTGGGGAAAATTCAGATACCTTAAAATAGATATGGAAAATGTATGTAACAAGCCTTGTTTTCAAACATGCATATCAGTCTGGCCAATTTCATGTCATCTCCAGCTTCCATGAGGCTGGATTAACAGACATAGATCAGAATGCCACTGCAGTCAGGCAATATTCTTATTACAAACCAACCAATCAGACCAATGATTGCTGAGAAAAAAGTTGAATGCATCACCATTTTTAAATAAAAAATTTTTGGGTTGATTCCCTGTTTCCTGGGAACACGAAGACGTAGAGATGGGCCTCCTACCTAGACTGATATGCATAGCAGACCTGTATTTGTAAGAAGGCTGGTATCTAACCTTTACATCCACAAAAAACTTGTTTCCCTATTGATCAGTGTGAAGCTGTTTCCCTATGCATTGCCTTGGTCGTGATAGTCGTATGAAAGTATTCACAATACTGTTTACAACTACACTGTTAAAGTGAATAAATTGCTATGAAAGTCTGTTTGATTCCTTTGTCATTCCCCATTATAACAGTGCAATCACCTCAATTAACTTGAGCGAGTTAAATGCTGCTATGATGGCGTGTTCCGTTTGATTCAGTCTGCTATAAATCTTAGATGCAGTCTGTGAGACGAACGCAGTAAGTGTAAGCTGAGGAATGACCTGGGCTGTGTTATACAACAGCTGACCGGTCCGGATATGAAGTTTCCAACCAGGGGTGCTTTAGAAACCACTATTGCTGTAACACGGACTGACTTTGATCTAATGTAGTGGTATAGACTGTATGGGCTGTTTAGACAACTCAATCAAGATGATTAATTCTGCTTCCAATATGCATCACTGCGAAACTGCTTTTAGATGACTTACAAGTTGCAATTGTTAAAATAGTAATTAATATACAACTAAAACAATTACAATAATAAAAAAACTAAAAATATTTGCTGCTGTTTTATTTAGGAGTGAAATGAACTTGTGTACAACGGTGGTGGAAATAAACTGCCAAATCAGCATTCAAAATGTTTATTGTGAGAAAGAAAAAAATTGGTTTGACTCAGATGTACTTTCGTCGTGGTTCACTTAGAGAGACTCCTCCGTTTTTCAAAGCTGTCCAAAATGCTGTTACCTAAAAAAAAAAAAAAAAAACATACTTCATGAATGATTTCTGTGTTAAAAAAGACCTTTACAAGTCTAAGTACTGACTTGCTTACTTACAGGACCTGAAATGTACTTACAGTGTAAAAGTCAAAAGTATGGATTTAATGAATTTAACCAATTATTTCACTGATGTTTCAAAAAATGTTACAACTGTCCCATTATCTCTGCCAGGCCTGGACTGCAATGACTGACAGTAGTGGTTGGTTTGTGGGTCTTTCTGTCCAAAGTTTAGTCATCAGCAAGTGGAATGCTTGATTGGGTCAAGACCGGTGCTCCACCTTTCTGCTTTCATAAACTGCTGGGTTGCTTGCGCTGAATTAGGCTGGATTTGAGCAATCGGTATGCCTTTGAAAACCTGAGAACTTTTCCGTCTGGTTTTGTCTTAGGGTTACTGGATACCATGTGCACACCACCCATCTAACTGCTTCTGGTGTTACTAGACCTCAGCGCTGCTTTTGATACTGTTGATCACAACATACTGCTACATCGACTTGAACACTGCGTTGGGTTTTCTGGTATAATTCTCAAATGGTTAAAATCATATTTACAAAATAGAAGTTTCTTTGTTGCCATGGGCAACTGTACTTCAACACCTATGTCATTGACCTGTGGTGTCCTCCAGGGGTCAATCCTTGGACCATTGCTATTTAACCTTTACATGCTCCCACTTGGGCAACTTATCATGAACAAGTCAATCTCTTATCATAACTATCCTGATGACACTCAGATTTATTTTGCTTTGTCAACTAATGACTTTGCCCCCCTTGAATGTCTATCAATGCTTGGACCAAATTAGCAACTGGATGTCACACAATTTCCTCCAGCTTAACACAGACAAAACTGAAGTAATTTTTTTTTTTAAAGAAGGAGTCAATGCTCAAAATTTCCTCTGTCCTTGAAACTAAAGGGCCTAAGCAAAAGAGTTAAAAATCTTGGCATCATCATTGACAGTGATCTAAACTTCAGCAGTCACATGAAGGCTATCACCAAATCAGCCTTTATCACTTAAGAAACATCACCAAACTGAGAGGTCTAATGTCAAAAATGATTTAGAAAAACTTATCCATGCCTTTATCTCCAGTAGGATTGATTACTGTAATGGTCTTTTCACAGGCATTCCAAAAAAGATAAATAAAAAACATAAAACATCTTCAACTGATCCAAAATGCAGCTGCCAGGGTTTTAACAAGTACAAAAAGAACCAGACACATTACCCCAATTTTAAGGTCACTGCACTGGCTTCCTGGCACTGGTAAGTTACAGAACTGATTTCAAAGCATTACTACTTGTGTTTAAATCACTAAATGGGATAGGACCTAGTTAGTTGTCTGATATATCTCAAAAATACATACCACCTAGGTCTCTCAGGACACAAGAAAAAATTTTGCTTGTAAAACCTATGGTCAAAACAAAGTGCTTTCAGCTACTATGCAGCTCAGATTTGGAACCAACTTCCTGAAGACATAAAAAATGCCTCCACTGTTACCACTTTCAAAACCAAACTTAAGACCTAACTTTTCTCTGATGCTTTCTCTTAATGATTAATTTATTTTTATTTGCTGTCCTTTATTAATGTTTAATTCTTTTTAACTTTTTGCTCTGTCCTCGAATCTTTTATCCACTATGTTTTTATGTTTTGTTTATATATCTTTGTAAAGCACATTGAACTGTCTATTTTTTATTTTTTTTGTCTATTTTGTGTATGAAATGCACAAATAAATAAACTTGCCTTGCCTTATTGTGTTATTTACAGATGATGCAGAGTGCTTTGGATCATTACCAGTCAAATGCCTTCTCCAAACTTTGGGCACAATCTTAGCACATCAGTCTGCTAATTGCGCTAATAGGAAAGTCCAGTGTCTTACCACTAAAAGTGACATTATGCCAATGCCTTTATGCAGCAAAAAAAAATGGTCATATCGCTAATCTACATCATTAGAATAATATTGTTACTATAGAATGATAAATTATAAGCCACTGCAAAAAAAAAAATAAAAAACCCACCACCACTCAAAAACTAAAACCTCCACCCAGTGACTCTATTTACACATTTCTCACAACTCTATTTTGCATTGCTTGATTTCATTAGCACAACTTTATTTTATATCATCGATTTATTATGACGTGTCTCTAAATGTGATTATTAAGGTATGCAACATTTAAGTTACCACTAGACAATCCACCAAACGTGACTAGCATATTTCGTAATAAATTCTAAATAATTTCTTGTGACAAGTTTGTGTATGTGTGTGTGTAAGCGTGTGAGAGAGAAAAAGTGAAGATCTAAAAACGCTAAGCTAGATATAAGCTGGTGGACCAGCAACAATATCCTATTATATATGAAAAAACTATAAACTGTATAACTACATAACTATATAAACTATAAACTGGAAACAAACAATTATCAACACCACAACAGCTAAAGCACACGGTACTTTTTTATATTTGCTCACTTCTGTACAGGTAAAATGCTGCTGCATCTTTGGCCTTCTGTGCGTGTCCAGTTGAACTACTAGTTTACAAACTTCAGTAAAGCCTGGGCAGATTAGATCCAACTGGCTATCTGTGCACAATATGACAAACAGGCATAATGCTGCTGTAGCCTATAGATACAGTCTGCATCTAATCATAGCTGGGGGGCGTGGTCAACGTGGGGGAAATCACTGTGAACATCGTGTGTGTTTGAATGACAAAATTTCTAACTGCAAGTCACTGTCGCCTGCCGACCGGGAACGATACATTGCTAAATTAACTGAGATAGGCTGTGATTGCCCTTATTTAATTAAAAACTGGGTTAATGACCCAACCAAATGGCCAGATGTGTAATTTCCAGACATATTTTCTTATCTGGTTGAATCTCCAGGTAAGACATCGCGGTAGCTGTAACATAAGCCTATAACTCAAGACACGTTCGTATTTGGGTCAATGACATGACGCCTACATTTTCTGTCCGATTGCAGTATCTTGAGCTTAAAAGTTTAATATTTCATAATAATTCACCATGTTTTAGTAATATCAGTCCCCTCCATGAAATCATGTGTTAATTTAAAAAATAATTGGGAATTACATATGTTTTATGTGCTTAAAGGGTTAAAATGTCATGTGGTGCGACCGTCCGACCATAACTGTTGGTTTTTAAACATCTTTAAAATTATTCTAAATCTTCCTAAATGTATTTTATCTCCTTTTTGGCATATTTTCTAATGTGTTTTGTAATCCCATATGAAATATCAGATGTGTTGAACAGATATTTTCCCCATAGCATGCAAACAAATATTGTCCGAACCGGTCTCTTTTATGAAATATCATGTGGCGCGACCATCAAGAAATCACTATTTCGGGACCTTTATTTTGAATTCCACTCAAGAGACAGGAATCTGCATCATTCACCAGTTAGCAGAGAGCACATGGAAGAAGCAAGCAGGTCAGTAACCCCCTCTCATGTTTTTTAAAATTAATATTTGTAAGTGCTGGTATGCAGTTTCCATATTTGGATGTCATGTGGTATGACCTCAAAAAGAAAACAATAAAGTACTGTTATTTACAAATGTATATTTTGGTAATATACTTCAAGGTGACCTTATGTGAGAAACTAGCAAGTTTTGTGACACAGGCTAATGTTAGCCCTTGAAATCTTGACAGAATGTAAAAATGTCATGTGGTGCAACCGAATATCATGTGGTGCAACCATTGTAGATTACTTCCAATGATTGATATACTGTACAAATTTACATTTGTGTGTTATTTTCATGATTTATACAAACAATTGATTAATTTTTCAAACTATGTAGAGCAGACTGTATCTATTTATCTAGTTTTATCTAGATTTTTTTTAGCATTTTAGGGAGAAAGGGCTTACTGAAGTATACTGAGAAAAAACATAGAAAATAAGTGACAACATGTCTTTTTACCAACATAACTTTGTTTTTAATATTTAATTAATTATTTTTTTAACAGATAAGTCACAGGGAGCATGTCAATTCAGACCCTGCAGCAAGAGTAGCGAACCTTGCCAGGAGAAGAGAACGGTTTGATCAAATTAAAAGTAATACTATTTATTAGTGAAGTTCATAAGGTGGCTGTGATTGTGAAATTAAATGAAATGGGGGGGGGTTGCCCACACCGGGGAGGGCCACAACACAACACAAATACAAAAACCCACAACACAACACGATTGCAAAAGCCCACAACACGAACACGAAACACAACACAAATACAATTGGCCACAACACAAGTTATCCGACAACGGAAAGTGGTGATAGTTGTGAAACTGTAAAGAAACAGGCTCTGGTTATGGACTCTTAGTTGCCATGGTAATCACACGCATAGTTGGCCTGGCTTTGTAAAGTCGCACCCTAAACGTCTGCTGGATTCACTGCCTTTATCTGTGCATTCTATCCCATTCGGCAAGTAAGTAAATCGTTCTTAAGTTTGAAAAGAAAAATTTGAACAATGTGGATGCTTACCGTCTCTGATACTTAATAATACTGCACGTTGATGATTATTTACAACTGAATGATTGCATTAAGCTAAGTCATGATCATTAATGGTATAGCCTACCAGTAAGCCTGCGGCTAAAAGGCAGTATATGTAAACATAGAAATACTGTAGCCTAAGTATCCACATTGTTCAAACTTTGCAAACTTAAGAACGTTTTACTTAGACCAGAACAAGAACAAATCACAGACTGCAACAGATGTAGTGAATTAGCATGTGCAATCCAGCAGACGTTTTGGTGCAACTGTAATAGTTTAAAATGTGTAGTAGTGTGTGTGTGAATTTTTCACCACTATTGAGCAGCCTATAGTTCTGTGTTTTCTGTGTGGGGATTTAGAGCATCCCTTTGGGTTTGGGTGCAGCCTACTGCATGTCTGCAGGGTTGTCACTGAGCACTATTCATACCTGATTAGAAAATAGAGTGCAATCTATCGGACGGTGTTTACTGTGCACCGAAGACAGTTTACGTTTCGTTTTATTTTCAAAAGGCAAATACATGTTCCATTGTTCCACCATTGTGCCCCCAAACTGCCTGACATTCGTTACACAACTTCCCCAGAGCCTTCTACGGGCGTGATTACCATATGCAACTATAACCGTTCCTCCTCTTAAAAGTTCACTGTCGTTTCTCTGCCATGGCCATAACACTTTCCATTGTGGGATAACTTCCGTTGTGTTGTGGGCTTTTGCAATCGTGTTGTCTTGTGGGCTTTTGTATTTGTGTTGTGGGGATTCGCATTTGTGTTGTCGATGCTCGTATTCATGTTGTGTTGTGGGTTTTTGTATTTGTGTTGTAGGGATTTGCATTTGTGTTATGGGCTTTTGCAATTACGTTGTGGGCTTTTGCAATCGTGTTGTGGGCTTTTGCTTTTGTGTTGTCGGCGCTCGTATTCGTGTTGTGTTGTGGCTCTCCCCAGCCACCGTAGAATATGTTCCATTGTAGCAGTTTGTGATTTATGACAATGTACAATGTATAGCTGAAATTAAATGGAAGTGAAGCATTGTTGTGAAAAAGGCCTAAACCTTATGGTCATTGAAATTATATTAAAAAAATGAAAATGTAATCAAAATGTTTTGAATGAATGAAACTGGAATAAAACATGATTTCACTAAATATTTAGCATGCAATTTATTGGAATTATGAATGGTTAATTGCAAAATAAAAGGTATTTTTAATGCCAACCTAATATGAGAATTTCCTGTCATTTAGTGCAACCATGCATCATGTGGTGCGACCGGTAATAGCTGTAATTTTCAGTAAATAGAAATATAGTATATTAATTTATTGACTGAAATCGTAAAAACTAACATTGTATACTTGGATAAAATGTATTCTTTAGATATTTTTATTCATTTCATACATATTACAGGAAAAAGTAGTACGCTAATGTCATACAAGAAGGTGACTGTTGTGTTGGAAAACAACAGAAAATTTAAATAATAATAAAATATCTAAATTAATGCCAACATTTTGATTCTATACACTTCATATTTCTCAGAACTTGAGTGAATACACCCATCATGATTCTAATAATGTAGTTAATTTAAGGATTTTCACAGTCGCACCACATGACATTTTTTATGGTCATGGCCTATTCATGTGCGTGAAAAAAACACTAAAATCACTTAATAAACATGTTAAACATAGATTTATGCATACCTGACACTGTGTATGTTTGAAAAAATACAATAGGAACTATTGTTTATTATATTTTAAAATTTGCCTCTTGAAAATCCTTATACGTCATTGACCCATTTGCGTAATATAATTCCATAAAACCTTGTTATTTACCAGTATTATGTATGCTTCACTCCAAACTATTAATCCTTTTTGTAAAACGGTGATCGGTAGTACAAAGTTGCCGAGGTACTGTGTAAAACGGTGACCAGTAGCCTAGTACGAAGTTGCCGAGGTACTGTGCAAAGCGACTGCATATGCATGCGATATGCATGCCACTTTCTGAAACAACCATGCACAGTTTTGATAACGTCAATAATGGACAAAATGTTAACGTGTACCTGTGATGAAATGCCGACTGCATACATATACATGCTTAGTCCTACTCTTGGATCCCACAATTTCCCTTTATCATCCTCTCGTCATATGGCTTGAAGCCATTTTGTCCTCCTTTCCAGCTCGGTTTCTTTGTTAGGAAGGATGTAGAACTTCAAATAATTATTTTTCTGTATGTTGGCGGTACAGAACACAACACAGCAACTTTTAGGCATCATTATGCCATGTATTTCAATTGGCGCTAAGGCAAGGTTTTCCCCCACGGGCTAAATACACATCACGTGACGGGGCGTTCCCGGGGGCGTTCCCAGACTAACCGACTGTATCTACCGTATTTCCTGAAATAATGGCCGGGATCAATTAATAGCCGGGCCTGGTTTAATGGCCGGGGGCGTGGCCGATACGTGCATTTAAAAGCCGGGCCTGATATACAGGCCGGGCCAAAAAAATTAAGACATTTGGCAAATGCAAAGAAAAAACACAATATTTATTTCCAAGGAAAAATACACTAGCCCATCTAATATTTAAATTTAAAGCAACACACCACTGTTCTTCAATATTGAAATATGTTCGTCCTCTAACTTAGACGAGTTAGGCTACCTGTCACGTCTCAGTGGTGCAATGATACGTTGTTAGCATTTAGCATACAGTCAATGGTTTAACCCAGTTTTCAATGTAGCTACATTTTAGTTTGTGTTACCATACATTGTAGACCGCATTTAAATAGGAAAGACGTGGACTTGTTTGGTCGCTTCTAACTTCAAGGCTGGACATTATGGATATGACAAGTCATTTAAAGTAAGTGAACTGTTACTGAAACTTTATGGATATGTGGGTAAAATCGCATACCCTTTTCTCTGTACGTTTACTGCGCAACGGTATGTCACAGCGAGATGAAACGCATATCAATGGAAAGAACAGAACCGGGGCTTTCCATCGCTATATGGCACATGTATGTGCATCGATGTGTTGTTGAGAAAATAATTTATAAATGTACCTTAATTTTGTAAACGGCAAACGTTGCTATCACTGCATTAGCCTACTACTGAGTCAAATAACTCACGAACCCGGAATCGCACAGACATGGTATGCATATCATGAATGAAAGTGCAGAACCAGAGCTTTCAAATGGTATCAAACACTCTACTACTAGATCGAAGCAACCGTACTGTAAATGAATAAGAAATGTTTGGAAATTAGGACTATTTCTTCCGAACCGACATTACACTTCATAATTTCAGTTGCTTCATAACTTATGAACGGCAGAACTTACCGATCTTTACAGGATAGTCCTAAAATGTCTTAGATGCAAAAAATGTAATCCAGGTATATTTCTGCATGGTAGGCTACCATTTATAATACTGATATTTTATCCAGCTACGTCCAATGTTGTTTTCTGTTTTTCTGTTCCAATGCATTCCTCCATCAAAAGGAGAACGCAAAACATGTATCCAGTCGTTCTAAAGCATGCTAATGTGTAGTAACCAGATCAGGCCACTTGAGTGGATGCAGAGGTGGAGATATACCATATGTTTTGAGTAAGGAGAGAGGAGAAAAACAAACCATTTATCAGTAATGATAATAATAATATAAAATCATAGCCTACATGTAGTTCACCGTAATCAAAGAGCGTGTAGGCCTATTCTACCTACCAGGTCAATAAGAAATAAAGGCCTGTCTGTAATTAAAGCCTGCCTAAAATTAAGGCCTGGGCGTTGGGTGAACTAAGTAAATAAAGGCCCCGGCCATTATTTCAGGAAATACGGTATACGGATCCTGAGTGATTGATGTTTTTCCTGGGAGCAAGCATATTATTGGCATTGCCACTGGTGTTGTGGGAAGCATAACCACTTGCTTAGGAGTGTGGTAATGAGCTAGTGGTCTCCTATATACCTGTGAACAACTGTCCTCTTACGTCTCGTGGGCTGTTCCCCATCTTTAAAACTGTATTATGTTCTGATCAGCCTCAGCTGAACATGCCATGGTAAAATGTGACAGTATGGAACAAATACGCTTTACTGTACAATAATTAGATAAAGGATTAGTGAGATAAGGTGCTTTACACCCACTTACTGACTCGCAGCGGAACCTCCACGACAGCTCACGAAAAACAATGCGCGTAATACCAGCCTCCCGGCACCTCTGGGCAAGCACCTCACCCACCGCCTGACAAGCGGCCACAGACCGTGTGGAGGTCAATTCACGTTTAATTGCCCACTCCCGCGTGGAGCAAGTGATGACAGGCTCTATGGAGTCCTTCGAGTATACTTCAGCTGTGATGTGATGCTGTGTCCGTGAGAAGTGGAGTCTGAGAACAGAAATTCAGAGTGGCATTATAATGAGGTTCCAAACAAATAGGATATATTTAAAATGTATACCTCTTTAGAACACCCTGCAATGTTGACATGACATGAAAAGACAGCAATTACCAGGTCCCTGAAATATACCATTTAAAAAGGTCCTAAAGTGTGCATTCACGAAAATCGTGAAACAATGCTTATTGTGTTAAACCGGGGATAAGTAACATTCTGTTTTTCTCTCTCACGAGCTCCCTCTAAAGACCGCTGAATTGCATTGTACTGCACTGCATTCTATTGGAGGCGGTCCGCGCTGCTGAACATTGCAAGTGCTGTATCTACCGCGGCCACAGTGGCGCATTCTACACCGTTCGTTTGCCATGTAATGACTAACTTTGGCATCCTAAGTAAACAGTATGAAACGGATTCATTAAATGAAAAATGTTGCATAGTGGGCCTTTAAATAAGCTATGCCATTTTGTAACACTAGGGAAGAGCATCTGACAACAACGGTTTACAGAACTAAATGACTTGCACTACAGGCAGTTGTTACCTGTGGTAAAATTCTTTAGAAGGGTAAGTAGTTGCCCAGCCTCGGTCCTTCATTGCTATAGCCATCTGTTCAAGATTCCGGGGATTCCTGTTGATGAACGCCTTGTTGACAGCTTCATTTTCATTTATCTCAGGCTCGCTTTTGACTGCTACCTGATTTAAATTACGACCTGGGAGAGAAAGCCGAATCAGCTGCTGTCAGATTATTTTGTATGAAATAGCCTTTATATCTGTTTTACGTAGAGGTGTTTCACTTTCAGTGTCCCAAATATTCATCACAACAAAGAATGACCACGAAAATGTAATTAGTAGCTCAGAATGTTCTTACCCGTGTGATGCTGAATGTGTCTCGGGAGGGTTAACATAACTCCCAAGTGTTTGCATGATTTTATCTGTCCCAACAACCGTAGGTGTCTGCTAAACTCCATAATTAAAGGCATTTTTGTTAACTAAATATTACACATACAGTTTTAAGGTTACACACGCCAGCACCAAGTAATCAAGTTGTTTTACAGGGATTCCTCCTCTTAATCGGTCAGCGCATCCCTGCCCTTGTGTCTCATTTTCACTCGTAGTCTATTCACTTCCGGATCTTGTGAAGCTTGCTAATCTTTTACACAGCTCCCCCTGTCGCTGAGGTTCCACACAAACGAATGCCATTCCAAACATTTTTTTTAATAAGTGTTCGAGACATGTATGACATTCAAGCACTTAAAATGAAAAGAAATATACTTGAAAACATGAATCTGCCGTTTTCCTCTGTGCAACTAGTTCATGGGTTTCAAACAGTAGCCCCCCACCCCCGTTTAGTGTATGCACTTCATAAGTCGTCCACATTTCAGTTATAGAGCCACACAATGTCTTCGACTCTTCAAGGACACATTCTTCAATCTTGAATAAGGTTATTTTTGTTGTTGTAAAAAATAAAGCTCTGACAGTGGTGGAATTCGACCCCGAGAAGACTGAAGCCTTATTTCAACGCCTTAGACCGCTCGGCCACGCTACCTTGATTACGACAAGGTTATCATTGATGAAGGAAAAATGAAGTTCATTTTATTCAGGCGAACCCACACATACAGAACACATGAAAATGACATGTTGACATAGAAGTGTGTAGCCATGGCTATTTTTGATCACAGGACAGAAATTCTAAAGCCAAAAGATGAGCTGACAGGTTTAAGGTTATAAATTTTAAAATATATTTACATTGCTGTGTATTACTACAACTTCTATATATAATTCAAAAACAATATGAACAGATATGGGAAAACCCTAATAAAATAGACAAAGAGTAAATATTCTGGGGACCTCATTAAAATAAATTGCCATAGTTCAGTTCTTGAGATGGAGGGAAAAAAACCTAGAACAACTTTTGGAACAGGAACCCATGGAGCATATCTTCACCCTGGTATAACATGGCCAGTAACCCCAACAATAAAAGAGCAAAGAGTCCGCATTCTTTAAATGAAACAATTTGTTTCATTAAAAGAATGAAAGAAAGCCAGCAGACCTCTAGCATATTTGCCACTTTCTGTAGATATACTTATCCATGTTAAATCACTTAACCACCTACTTGGAATAGCCCACAGGGCAACTGAATGAGAAAACACAAATAAAAACAGTAGACCTAAACACACTTTAGACACCTTCCACACGAGGGTTACAAACAGGTGGCAAGACCCGTCGCGAGTTTGCCCGCACCCAAGGGTGACCTATAACGCTTTTGAGGGGCAACCTCATCATGGGGCTGTGGCGAAGAAGTTTCGAGATCAGGTCCTTGGCCCCATCAGACACCACCTTGGGAAACTGCAAATCAACCTGAAATAGAGAGGTGAGGGAGTAAAAAGGTTTAATGTGGTTCAATGCATAGCACAACAGATGATGTTCACAGTGAACACACACACACACACACACACACACCTAGGTTAACCAACACAGGTTAACGGAGCCAATTCATAACTAGAATTTGGGAATTTATTGTTTGGATTTAGTAGTCATGAATGTTTCTTAAACCTTTTTGGAATAACTCCCAGGACTACTTTGCCATTAACTGTGCCTTCAGAAGGAGCTTCCTGCTTCCAGAAATACACGTCATGTGCTATTTATATTTGTTATATTGTTATAATATGTTACATTTGTTACCAATATTTTTTATAATTCTATTAAAATATGAATTCACTTACACAATATCAATTTTACTGCGACAAAAACATTTCTTGAATCTGAAAGCTGTCAACATACATCGAGAGCATTCAGATGTGAGAATGATAGAAGAGCAACATTTTTCATATGGCCAGGTGACAGTCCTCTCGTTGCATATAGTACACCCATAAAAGGCTTCATGAACAAACCTTTGTGATCCTCTTGTACGTTTCTGAATGGCTAGCTGATTCAAAGGGAGGGTTCCCCACAAGGCATTCATAGCACAAAACCCCAATACACCACAAGTCCACCTTCTCGTCATGAGAGTGGCCCTCCACCATCTCAGGGGGCAAGTAGTCCAGGGTACCACACATTGTACGACGTCTGAATGTAAAAAAAGGTAACCATGAATAAGATTTTAATGTAATGTAAATGTGATGTACAAAGGCGTGTATGTAGGTATACATTCTGTTGTGACACTGATGGGTGAAGTACCTAGACAATAGGTTTACAGGGCTGTGCAAAAGTTTAGGCTTTGTTTTTAAGAACATATATAAACAATCTCTTGGAAATGGATGAAATTCACAATTTTTGCACAATGCACAAGTCATAGCTTTTTGCTATAAATTAATAGTCATAGCTTTTGTTCTATAAACTATTATGGCACTGTGCAACAGTTTGGGCTCCCTAAGCATTCCAAGGTCTTAGATTCTTTTTACAAAATTTCAGACTTAATTAGCTCTTTACATCTTGGTATATGTCAGCTCTTAAGCAGTTGTATACACATGTGGACTGATGAAGTTCAAACAGAACTCTTTTGCCACAATCAGCAAAGGTATGTTACCACATATGTTATTAAATATTGAGTATTTGCAAGAGAGACTTTACATTTTTTTCAATTAAAAAAATGCCAACAGTGGTATCAAGGGGTGCCTTAACCTTTGCACAGTAATTTTGCAGTGCAAGCGCTCACATCATGACTATTTAATGCCATGGACAGGTAGGACATTTTTTTCCCCCTGTGGTCTGAGCAATGAAAAGCATATAGCTACATGATATTACTAAATTACACTCAAGGATCACATACTTCAGTATCATGGAACATAAGTGACCTTTTCAACTGTAGAGGTATCATAGCTCAAAAAAGAGGAAACACTGCAGCCAAGTTCACAACACCATTTAGCACAGGCAAACATTAGTTATGGTTGAGAGTTTAGAAGATGAAATATGGAAATCTAAATATTCGGCCATAGTTTTACATAAGTGTTAAGACTGTAACTTATGACTATGTTCTATGTAAATGCTAACATTTGAAATCATTGGCAAAGCAGAAATTCACTGACAATTGAACTGATCATTGATTTATTCTCCTCAGTCATCCTACTTATATCTACTGGCTACAATTTACACTATTTTAGGCCTAAAATTGAGATATAAATTTTGCAAAACCAGCATAGCACACCCCCCCCCCCCCCCCTTAGATAACTGCTTTGACACACACAATAAACAATGAGTCTCACCGTAAAGATGGTGCATGTACAGACCACCCAAAGTCTGCAATCTTCAGCTCTCCCCTAAAGCCAAGCAAGAGGTTCTCTGGTTTAATATCACGATGGATGACCTTCTTCTCATGGCAGTACTGCAAGGCATCTGCCAGCTCCTCCATGTACTGGGGATATATCATAAGTTAACACCTACACCATCCATTTTATCTTTCAAGACATCAGAGGATTTAGGATGGAAGTGTAATACACTACAGCCTGATAACAATACACGTTTTCTTGCAGAGCTCTCCCTTATTGATTAAAAGTTCAATCATTACAAATTACCACAATCAAGTCAAAAAGCAAGACTGGCAACATACAGGCAATATTTGGTTTAAAATAATAATAATAAAAAAAAATGTATAAGCTCATTTCAATTGTTCTATGCTGGAACTTTTTTTTTTTTTTTTTTTTTTAAATGTGTGCCTGTTCAACTGGCATTCAACAGCCAACAAAAATATACTATGCAGGCTAATTTGTATGTAGGTTATGTGACCTAACCTGAATATTGTGAATTATATTGACCTTATTTCAAATTCGTTCGTGAATGTAACCACTGTCCGCCAGTAATTCTGGACTAGTCTCTCACCGTGGCAGTGCGTTGGTCATCAAACCGGCCACAACGCTGCAGTTCCTTGTACATTTCACCTCTTGGAGCAAATTCTAGGACCAGGAATACTCGTGTAGCATCATGGAAGTAGTTATAGAAACGAAGAATATTGGGATGCCTTGAAATGGAGAGGCACATCTTTACAACAACATATGGCCTATGCAAAATTTAAGGACACCAGGTTTCACGGATGTGAATAAACTGTATTTTAAGAATGTCAATTTCTTGAAAGTAAATTGACCCTCGATTGCATAACGTCAGATTCTCATGGTAGGTAACATTAGAAATTATTAAGGATTACTGGGATTCAATGTAACATTTTTGGAGTGGGGAGCAGAGGGACTTGGGACAGGGTTTAATTAGGATAAGTGAGAATCTTCTTTATTACATCCCACACAATTAAACAAAAAGCACATGCATGGACACACACACACCTGAGGTGGGATTGTATCTCAATCTCTCTTCTCAACTGATGTTCCACTCCCTCCTTCTCCATCTGAGATTTGAAAAGCACTTTCAAAGCCACAATGACTTTAAGTTTTTTCTCACGTGCCAGATATACATTCCCAAATTTTCCTTTGCCAAGTGGACGACCAATATCAAAATCTTTTATAGTTATTCTCCTGAAGGGAATTAAAAAAAAACCATCCAATTAATGCACAGTCCATTGCAATTACCTTTTCATGCAGTTGTCTTCCCAATATCTAGAGTATAGTACAATAGTGTGTCAACTAAACATTATCAACTAAATACGTAGCAGTAAAAGAAATCAAAACATACTTTTGAGAAGAGGAACTTGCTTGCACTCTTCCAGGACCTAGTGAAGAGAATGTGATGAATAAATGTGAATGCAAGTTATCGTTCAACGTATTTTTTAAAGAATAATGCTTCAAAGGAGAGGTCATGCATGGATTACCCGTGATGGCGTTTTTATTCGAACTGTCTGAAGCATGACTTATTTCCACACGTTGAGGTCCTGCCACCTACAATGTATGGTGCAAGTCACGAAATTAAAGACAACGGCGACAGCATAAATTTTTACAAAGTATGTTGCATGTTCTACATTCTAAAAACTTACAAGCCCTGCTGGACCCTTGGGCTCGCGATTCTCCTTGTTCTACGACAAACACATATCAGTTATGAACTTTAAAAAAAATGGCGATGACCGCAACCGTCAACAATGCATCTAGCATACACGCAGTATCAACTTTTTAATGATATTTTTCCATTAAAAAAAATCTCAACTTGTAGACTCTTGGGAAGCCTGGGAAAACCTCAACGTTACACTGGCATGCTAATCTCAGCTAAAAAACTAAGGTTGCTAACTAGCATAGCTGAGGTCATTCTTACATCCTGTGCCCTTTCTGGGTTTCAGAACAATTGATAATAGATGACTTTATAAGTATGGCAAAAGCAAAGGGTTCCATTTTCCTTGCTGGTGTCGACATATTTAAGATTATATCAAATATTATTTTGGATGTGGTCTAACAAAAACAGAGGTTACGGTGGTTGGCTAGCTAATTTCCTGACTACTTCCATCTACATTATTGAGAGGTACGACGTCGTGGATTTTAGCTTACCTGCATATTCGAATTCCACAAGTACGATTATACTAGAAATCAAACAATACTATAACGTAAACTTTTTCGGATTTCTGCACGGAATTCAAACATGGAACGGGTCTTCACTATGTGTTTCTCCTTTCTCTAGTGCGCCGCCAAGGTTTTCAAATGAAACTGTTGTTGTTTCTGATTGGCTGAGCTTTGCAAGTATGCAAGACGTCATTATGATATTTCCGGTTTGTAGCACTTTGTCTGTAGACACTTATCTCTATTTGTAGGTTTCCGACATAAATCTTAAATAATTCTTAAATTTAATTCATTAAAAGACTACATTTTAACATAATGCTTTTCACGCTGTGACACCTCCGTGTAGACCGTTTAAATCGCGGGGCTTTTATTTTGACATTTTTGCTAACTTTTAGCCGGTTTTGCTAACACTTTTCCATATCACTTTGTCTGCCCACACCGGTTACTTGTCCCAGAAGGAGCATCACAGGCTTGAAAAAATATTGTTCTACAATTTCAAAAGGGTGCCAATAATTTTGTGCAGCTCATTTTTGGAGTGTGTGACATCATGGCAAATTAGCTTTTTCTCCTCATGTTTGTTTTGTTCAGATACACATAAAGGGAATAAACATACGAATAGCAAAACAAGTATAATGCAGTACGTTTCTATGAGAAAAACTTGATTTGACTGGGATGCCAACAATTTTGGCTATGACTACAAATATTAAATATCAGGGAGCAGAGATGCTCCATCCAAAGAACTGCATCTTGTGACAAAAATGTTGGACTGAGACTGTGGCATTGATCATTCTTTCTTGGATTTTGTTTTCATGGGTGTGAATGTCAGTTTTTTAACGGGAGTCTAAATTACTGGATTAAGATAAATAAATAAATCTCCCAGAAGAATAAACCACGGGCACCCATTTTTTACACAGTAACACTTACAATAGATGAGTTAAGTGGAGAAGAATCTAGAGCTGAGATGATCATTAAGTTCCAACTTGCCCTACTTGCTCACAGCATACGCTATAAATGCCAAATGTATTTTATACAAAAAAATTTATTTAAACATTACAAGTACAAACAATGACAATGACACTATATTACTTTATGCTAACTAACTGATAGTTGTCAGGATATAAATCTCAAAATGTCAAAATGTCGAGAAACGGCCATCAGTTTGGAATCTCAGAAAGGCTTCTTTTTTAAGCCAAATACAGCAATGAAGAGGGTCAGCTCCACAAGGGCTGGAATGACACTGGGAATAACACAAAAACATGTCCATGATTAATACATATACATATAACACAACCGTGTCACTGTGTACTGTGCATTTGGCACATGTATTTTCCTTATTTCCTTATTTTACTTATTTATAATGTTTCTGTTTGAAAAATATTTAAAAAGAGCAATACTTGCTCCCTGTAATGCTAGGTTGCCTGTTTGCCGGTTTCTCACACATGATCTGCTCCGCATATCAGTTTCATCAGCCAATTTCATGCCATCTCCAGCTTTCATGAGGCTGGAAGTGAAAATTGGCTTCTGGCCACACTGAAATGAATAACTGATCAATGAGTGAGAATCAGGCCAATTCCATCTTGTTCACATGCCCTGTAGCCTAGCATAGTAAAATATTTGGTACAGTGTTGCAATCTGCTAAGCAGCTTCACCAAAAACAATTTACCTGGTTGGTGTAAATTACTAAAAAATTACTAAAAAAGGCAAAATGACTACAAAAAGTTATAACAATGCATTTTAGAAATTTAGAGGAGAAAATCCATCATCGTAAAGTAATCTAGCATTGTACATTTTGTGTTGTGGGCACTAATCAAATACAGGAAGAGCATGGATTATCTGAAAATTAAGAGCCATTCATCAATAACTTTGTCCTTCCTATGTAAGATTGATCAGCTTTTTCAACTGGCCTTTTTTCTCTGTTTATTTCTTTCTGTATTTATTATTTCTTGCTATGGCAGACAGCAAAAGTTTTTTTTTAAATAGTAAGTATAAGTATTTTAAAATACAGGTAGAAACTGTAGTGTGGCAGGGAACCTTTAACATTTCATATAGTTGTTAACTTTAAATATCCAAATAGTATATATCCAAGTCCTGATGTCCCATCAATAAATGTATTATAATCTACTGTATCATCCAAATCCTGAAACAAACCTGCAAAAGGTAAAAATGAACCAGTAGGTCCAGCACTGCCACTTCTGGAACACAAAGAAGGACAGACATATAGATGCGCTGCAGTGGGCTGCCAGTGCTGGAATTATTGTCAGGGAAACCAGTATGTGAATAAGCCATGGATAATGTCATGGTCTTTTGAGCCCCTATGCTGCATAATAAAAACACACATCCCAGCCTATTTCTCAATTCAGCACACCTTCTCCATTTGTAGTAAGGGGAAAACAAAATTTACAACTGTGGACAGAATTGTAGTCTTGCTAGAGGTGCCCTGCACATCCAGAAACCCAGCAACCAATCACAGCCTTTGATATTGGGTCATTCTTTTTTGAATCACAGCAATGAAGGTATCGTTTTTTTACTGTCTAAGGTTAAGATATGATGTGCAGCTTTCGAACCGAGTCAAACAGAGGGACATTTAAAACCACTGTTGTTTGGATTAAAGATTGATTGCAATTAATTAAAGACTTAATTTGCAAAGACTGAACTTTAACTTTCATGCTCGTCACAAACAGTCAATCTATAGTCTCTTTGCTTACTTTCAGTCTGGACGGATTTACAGTATTGGTTTACCAGATGAACAGTTGTTGCTTTCTTTGCCTTACTGACCTGCAAAAAGCAAAGATCCACCAATAGATGTCACAGGTCCACTGCTCAAAGAAAAAAAAAAGAAGGGCCACCGAAGCACTTGCATGGAAGCCAGTAGCTAACAATGAGAGGGCAAGTTAAAGGATAAGTTGAGTCAGGGAACATAGTTTAACGTCATCACTAAAGTATTACTGAATATCAGAATACTGATTACTAAATTAATTTATGAATGCACAGGGAGTATTTTGCAAACATGTTATAAATGACTATGTAACCACAATCAACAGGACTGATTGATTGACACTGATTTTCTCAAGGTCACATTGAGGATAAAAAAAAAAAGTACAGGTTTGGTATGGGTTGAAAAAATCACTCATGCCTAGTTCTTGGTTGTCCAAACCCATTAATATGCAGACAGGCAGTTGTATTTAAAGTTGTATCTGGAAATCTTATCAGTGCGCTCAAATGGTGTGAGATGAAGCTAACATTATTAGGGGTAAAAAGGGAGTACCACTGGTGTAAAAGGATACAGAGGAGACCTTGGCTACTGTTAAACATAGACACACCAGAGAAAAATCCAGCCAGTTCAATAACAAAGAGGCCAAGCGTGACAGAAAGTGCGATCACCAACCTGTTAGAAATTAAAATAAATTTAAATATTTTGAATGCGATACAAGAAAACCTCTCCAACAGCAGACCAACAGACAACCCCAAGTGTAACCCTAATTCTAGCATTTATATACTCTAGTTGTTATAAGCAGTAGGGTGGGCATAAATGTAGTAGCCTAAACTGTGAGGGCGCATATAGTGCTAATGCTGTGGGAAAATGATTAGAAAAACCTGTCTTTTCCTGATAGCCCACACAGGGCTGCCAACGCACACGCATTGAGCGTGAGACACACTCTTTCGACTTGTCTTCACACGCTCACATGCCATACTTCCGATGTCACACGCTGAAAATTCATTTTATCTCTCTGATCTTTGCATCAGCTCAAACACTACCTGCAATTGATCAATTCCACAAGGCCAAATAGGCAGAAGTGTTTCTTATAGCCTGCAGAGTGCACCCCTAACGTCGGTGGCGCACCTTAGCTTACACTGCACTTGCAAGCTGGAGCTGATATCATAGGCGGGATTAGATGCGCGAGTTTGACAAGGTAGATGAGCCCATGCCTAATAAAAATTCTCAGGTACAAGCGTGTTGAAGACCTCTCAAACAGGCACATACACAGGCCAGTGTGCTGCGTAATCATACTTCCAAACTTAAAATACGGTTTCTCAATTGATTTTAGCCTATGTGTTCTGATATAATGCCGAGAGCTCTAGCTGAGCTGAGCTCATCACAGGTCAGTATACACTAGAAGTACTTTGGTAGCTTGTTGCTCTAAAGTTAGATGTTAAAGACTTCTGAACGAGATGTAGCCTATTAACGGTGCAATTCATGTTAACACAGAGTTTTCAAGACAAGTCATATTGCAAGACAAGTCAGTCGCAAATTGTCAAAAGCATGGTGACCTGCAGGAATTTCGCTGAGAACTTAATTTTACATTGTACACTCTCAACTATGTTACGTAAGCTATAAATTAGAGTAGCAGTAGTTTTAACACAATACCATTTGGTTAAGAAATAATGTGTCATGAGGTTTATTCAATGACTAGTTTGTAAAGATTAGCCTGATGTGTGTCATATGTAATATTAATTTGAAATATCTTGAATTTTATTTGGGTAGCCTGGTAGTATCAGGTAGTACCCCTGAAGTTTTAAAATATTTGTAATAATATCTAGCTCAGCTTTTACAACTCTTCCCCCTGTTACTGAATGGGAAAAAATCAGCCCAATTGAATCATCCTGACTAGCACTGTAGGGAGATGAGTAGCCTTTGTGACATGACCAGGTTAATGAAAGTGTTTTCTGTGAGAGAGTGTTTTCTGTGGTAGCAACAAAACTAAGACATGAACCAACTTGGCCCTAAATGGCACCCTAAATGGCAAAGATAACTGACTTGGAGCCATGCTACCAATAGGAGCCTTCACCCAAAATTATTAAGGCCGCCAAGAAGGCCACAGTCATGTACACCAAACAGCATATGCATATGGCATATGCAGACTTTGTGGACATATAGCACTGTTAATTTTCTGTTTCTGTTTAATTTTCTGTTGACAAAATCAAATGCATTTATCAAAACACATTTTTTGTTGGCAGCCCTGGCCCACATGCATTCTGTCAACTTTACTCTTAAAGGTCCAATGTGTAGAAATGTTGCAAACCTACTATTTAGCCTTGCACCACGCAGTTCAAAGTGTGTATTACAGCTATGGCATGCTACTAATCCTGCTAATGTATTTCATTTTGGCGAATGCCTATGTAGCGACGTCAGCCATTCAAGCCTAGTAAATCTACCATTTAGAATACTTGAAGTTAATGGTGGTGGTAAATATTTATGAAAAAGCACATCTTCGTGAAGGGGTAACATAGACTTAGATTAGAACAACTAAAAATGCTACACATTGTGCCAGAAAGGAGACCACTCACCTAGTGTCCTCCTTATTGTATTCCTCCTCTGTAAACTGCAATGGCAAAGAGGCCTTTACATTGTTTTCCTATGAGAAACGGGAAATCATAACGTTAAGGTAATAAGAACTTACAAAAAGTTAATCTTACTGTTCTCTTATGTTAACCTTATATTCATGTGGAAAACTTCGGACTCAACAAATTACCAATTAAGAAGAACCAAAATGAGACCTAATTTATAATAACGGCTTTGTGATACATTTTCAATAACATAGCTTCAGGAATGAATAACGTTAGAGCCGATCATCAGTCATTCACGTTATTAGATAGGTAACTCAGGGTACAGATTGGGGCTGGTAAATTATGACAAAACTGGATATACATTACGCTTACCCTTGACCAAAAAATGGTAATCACGATGACAAGATGGGCAATTAGGTTTAGAAAACGCGCAGGGACAAGGCTGTTTATCACCGACATGGCGCTATCTCCAAGTTAACGTTAATGTCAACTTGCTTGCTTGTCGCTAGGGCCAGTTACGCATTTAAAAAAAAAAGATAACACTCGACTCTTGCTTTTACCTAGTCTCTGATTGCTTCCGAGACAACTAACTTATCTACTGCAACGCAGTTTGCTTAGAAGGCTCTACATGATCTGAAACTCTTCTCCTAAACCTAGCGCGACGCCAGAGCCATCAATCTCTCTCCCGACTCGTTGCTAACAGCAGCAGCCACATCCTGCTCCAACCTGTGACGTCTCTGTGTCTTCAAAATAAAAGCAGAATTTTCAATATGGGGAGAACTATGGGGAGAACCATAGGTAGGGTAATCTCATCGCCCCCTGCTGGTTGCGTTCCAACCTCTATATCAAAAAGAATGGGATTTTCTCTTCAGAAAATTATATTTCGGTTCACACTCAAAAGTTACGATCGTGGCTTTCATATGATATGCATGTAGGGCAGTCCTATCGATTCGGATGGTAATTCTTTATTTTTTCCACGGATTTGAATTGTTTTTAATGTTTTTAAAAAAGCTGATATTGGACTACACTGCACGATCGTCACGATCGTGTATGACGTTTCCGTAAAATCTTAGCATCTTACTTTAACCGTGCCCTGTGATACACCAATAAATTCACTCAACAGGGTAAAATATTACATAGGCCTAGTTGCGGCTAATGGCCTGCCTGGAATAATTAACCTCGGTGGAAGCCAGCAACATTTCGATTGAAAGCGATGTAAGTGCAAACTGCTTTCAAATCTCTTGAACTGTCAACAAAAAAATTAGGCTATTTTGTTCAGTCAGCAAGGGCATGGACAGTACGGGACACTGTTAACAGGTAACATTGGCATTAAAATGTCATATGGTGTACACATGTATCATAAGGGAATTTTCTTAACCTGCCTCACTAGAAAATCTTATAACTTACCAACATTCAAATCGTGTGATAAACCTCTGCTATTTTACTCCATGCAGCTAACCTTAGCCTAACATTAGCTAACGTTAGAAGCTAGCGTTAACATTACTGGCTAGCAGGCGCGTAGGAAATACGGGGGTCACGGGGGTCGGGACCCCCCCCAATGTTGACCCCCTACCCC
>JAGFZM010001711.1:0-12204 GCA_017657215.1 Limnothrissa miodon | reverse complement strand
CCCTCAACAAATTACTAGATATGGATGACTCTGATGCGTGATTACTAGATATGGATGTAATGGATGTTTGCTTCAAGGCTCTAACAACAAATGACCTCATGGTGAAATGCCCTCAACGATGGATCAGATGGACCGCAAGTCCACCCAGCGGTTTCTGCCAAGAAAATGCATTCTAGCACAAATGCCCTCAACAAATTGCTGGATATGGATGACACTGTATAATGGATGTTTGCGTCAACTCATTTAAGTTCGCCTCACTTTGAATGGATGCCTCCTACATTAAAATGGATTGGGTTTTTTTTCTGTTTTTTTTTTTTGGGCGACTGGCCTCTGTTGCGCCATGGAGGCTGCAACACGGGCCACATGCAGTTGCAACAAGCCAATGCCATATTCAGTTTGTTTTTTCTTTTGCGTCATATATTATACCTGTTTTGTTTTCTGTCTTGCTTATTTCACATTATGTGTTTATATGTTACCTGTTTCATATTGTGTGTGTTTCTGAGATGTTCATAGTGGTGATTATGACTTGTTACATATGTAGACACAAACACACAAAAACATGCAAGCATATACACACAGTTACACACATGATTGCACACACACACTCACACACACTCTCACTCTCTCACAAACATATATTTTTGTTTAATTCTATCTATTTTGTGTTTAAATGTTTGTGTCCCTGTGGCGTCTGTTTGTTACGTATGTCTTGTCCCGTGTTCCCACTCATGGTCTGCACCTTGCCGTGGTGAGTGGGCTTTCAACTAAGCCAGGCCAAATGTCGTGTCAAGAAGATGTTTGTGGTTGGTGAATGGTTCCAATAACATGTTCATCTGTTTTCCATATTAATGAGAATTACACATTGACATGTATAAGCTTCTCTTAACTGAATTATTTAATGCCATTGGTGATGGTTAATTGAGATTGTTGAAACATACTTGTTACAGCATTTCTACAGATTGTTACAGCTACTCTTCTATTTGGACTGCTGTTCCTTCTACGACAAATCAAGGGCAGTCGCTCTGTTCACAGGATGGGACAGACTGGTGGTCCGGTTGGACATTTGGCACTTGATGTGTTGCCTGGCCTGTGGTCGGTGTGTGTGTCTGTATCTGTGTGTGTGTCTCTAGGTCAACAGCTCTCTGGGGTCAAGCTACTCTATGGTCCTCTACATTGACTGAGACTGCTGTTCCTCCAGTGGAAGATCGAGGAGCACCTTGCTGCAACGTACGGGAGGGCGGTTCTTTTCATCAATCATCCACGTCCAGGTCACACACACACACACGCACACAAAGCCCAGACAGACAGGGACACACACACACACACAGACACAGAGAGATGCATGCACAAACAATGACACACAAGCACACATTGCTCGACTGAAATGAATGAGAGAACTTTGATTGTGGACTTTCCCTAATGGCAAAGGTTGTTGGGGTGTAGAGGGGGGGTCAAAGGGGGTGTTGGTCGGGTGGTGTATAGTCTAGGCTATAAATTAAAAGTTAAATTAAAAAGATACAATCTCTTTTAGAAGACTAGACGAAAATCCAGCCTGATTACGGACACACACACACACACACACACACAGGCTCACACACACACACACACACACAGGCTCACACACACACACAAAGGCTCTCTCTCTCTCTCACACACACACACACACACACACAGGCTCACACACACACACAGAGACAATAACACACAGTGACACACACACACACACACACACACATACATACACACAATGACACACAGACTCACACTCAGACACACATACACACAATGACACACACAGACACATACACTCCCTATCACACACATACAGATAGGCTACACACATACACATAATCTCTCTCCCACTCACACACACACACAGACAGTGCTGTCACACACAGAGACACACACTCAGAACTGTCCAGCTGTGGAGCGCTTCCAGAACTCTAGATAGACAAATACACAAACACAGACACACACACATACAAACGCACACACACACATTCACCCACATATACAGTACACTCACACTCTCTCACATACACAGACAACACTGTTACACACACAAACTCCCACCACTCACACTCCCTTACACAGGCACACACACACACACACACACACAGACTAAAGCCAGCAAACCATCTTACTAAACACAGTAGACACACACACACACACTGTCTCACACACACACACACACACACACACTACCACTCTGCTGAGAGTCACCCCTGCCTCTCACTGCCTGACACTTTGTCCTCCTGGGTGGGCTGCCATAAGCTTCAGATGACCCTGACATTGTTGACACAGCTTCCAGTGCGGCTTGACTGCTCCTAATAATATGGGATTATACTTTTGGATTATAATTGGACTATTATGTTGCTTTATTAACACAATGAGTTTATTGTGGAATTTTTCTACCATGGATTCATCACCATCTGAGAGACTGAAGAGTCACACACACCCTGCCGCGAGTCATCCCTGCCTTCTACTGCCTAAATTGAATTGAATTGAATTGAATTTTGTGGGTGGATTAGGACTAATCAGTGGACTATGCTATGCGTTTCTTTGTTTTTTTATTAATAGATTATAACTTTTTTTTATCTTGTTTGGAAAGACTTGTTGCTGCTGCCTTTATGTTATGCATTATAACTAGTATTGTGAAATACTAGTGGAGAATGTCATACATTAAAAAAGAAATATATATGATAGGGAGTTTTTTTTGCCTGTTTAATTGAATTGAATTGAAACATTGAACGTGCATGGAATTTATTTGAATTGAAAAATGGAAGTGAATTGCATTGAACAACCTGGCTAATTACTAAATGTAGGCCTTACTATTTGTAATAAATGTTTTACCATCTTTCTAAAATTCACATTTATTATATGTAGCTGTGATTACAGTGTTAACACCAGTAGAAAAATAAGTAATTTTCTGACTGTTACCAGAGACGTTTACTTATATTGTGGAAGGGGCGGGACCTTACGCTTCTTTTTAGCCTATTTAGTTTTGAGGAGAGCGTTGAAATGCGTCATTTACATGACACCGCTGCGACTGAGAGCTTTGAGGTGATTGTGAGCTTTGCTGTGCTGGTGGTAATTTTACAACTGTGAAAGAAGACCGGGACTCTACAGACTACAACCCAAGACTCCAACTGCAAGAAATCGTCAGAATTACCCTGAAGACCCTGAAGTAGGTACATTTCAAATTAAAATTATAGTAGCTAGCTTGCTGTGGTGTTTTCTGAGGTACTGGTAGTTTAGCGACAGACTTGGCATGGACGGTGGTAATAGAGATAGATCTGTATAACTCAATTTGAGACATCAAAACGTTAAAATGTCAGTTAAACTTTATCGCTCAAAGCATTTTCTTCTAGCGTGGTGATTTTTGAAATATGAAGTGTAGATATGGCAGATGTATTGAAAAGGGCTCATTTAGCTGAGCAATATTTTCTCCTCATGGAAAAAAATGCCGCCGAACAGATTGACTGGTTAACATTTGAAACAGACATATTCAGCGTTTTTCAAGTTATTGTGCATATCAGCAAATAAAGTCTTGATGGGAACGTTAAGATATGTTTTCTCTCTAAAGTGTCTCATGTTCGTTGTCACAAGACTTAAGTGTATGTATTTTTGGAATTTGCCGTGCTGTAATTAGCATGCTATGCTAGGTAGCTGGAATGTTCGCGAAGGGCTCATTTAGCTGAGCGATATTTTCTCCTCAGGGGGAAAATGCGTCTTAATTTCAACCACCGAACAGATTGACTGGTTCACATTTGAAACATAGAGACATATTTTTTGTTCAGTGTTTTTTTTTTATATTGCTAGGATGTGCTTTTGACTGAAAGTTAAGATATGTTTTCTCACTGAAGTGTCTCATGTTCGTTGTCACAAGAGTCTAGAAAATTAAAATTATGGTAGATAGCTTGCTGTGGTGTTTTTTGAGGTACCGGTAGTTTAGCGACAGACTTTGCATGGAGTGTGTTAATAGAGATAGATCTGTATAACTCAATTTGCGACATCAAAACGTTTAATAAACTTTATCGCTCAAGGCATAAAGGCGAGACGTGCATGATATCAACGTGACCGTTAAGATATCAGTGAAGTGCCTCACAACACTGTAATAAAGCATGCTACAGTAGAATGTTCGTGAAGTGCTGGTTTGAATTGTGAAGTCAAAAGTATGCCTCAGGGATATTTTTGTCTCCGCCTCAGCAAATTCATTCAAGCTCCGAATATATTGATTGGTTAACATTTTAAACGTACAGAAACGTTGCTTGTGTGTGTGTGTTTTTTTGAAGAGAAAGAGGGCTGAGAGATTAAGGAAAAAAGTTAACCAAACAAAGCAGGATGCACAGAAGGAACGAGAACAGGCAAGAGAGCGGCAGAGACGCAGTCGCCTCCGTCTAAAAGTCTCAGACTCAAAACCTCCTACTCCATGTGTATCACCAGCCTTTAAATCCAGGCAGTCCTTAGGAAGAGCACTAAAACGTGTGTTGAAAGTCCTTCCCTCAAGTCCCAGAAAAAAGAGTGCTGTCATCAAGACATTGGCAATCAAAATGAATTTTTGCTGCGATCAAAAAAGAAGAAAATCATCGGCATTATTGGGTGAAGTAACTTCATCAATTCTTGAATTCTACCTCAGAGACGATATCTCTAGGCAGGCACCAGGTAAAAAAGATGCGGTCACCATCAGGGAGGGAGGACTAAAAACAAAAGTACAAAAACGTCATATGACCATGTCTCTGATGGAGGCATATGCTTTATTTAAGGAGGAGTTCCCTGAGGTCACAGTGGGGAAATCTAAATTTTCAGAGCTGCGCCCACCATACGTGCTCCCAAGAGCAGACACGCCACGAAATATTTGCCTCTGCAAATACCATGAGAATGCCAGGCTCCTCCTTGAGTGTGCGTACAAACATGTCCCCAGACAGGCATTTAAAAATGTAGAAAATTATATTGATACAGTAGGTAATGTAGCCCCGTGTGGTCCTTGAATTTAAGAAAATTGGTCCTGGAAAGTCCTTGAAAGGTCCTTGAATTTGATGTTAACCAAGGTGTGGGAACCCTGTATAGTTAACTTTTTGTTTAACTACATTTTTGAGTAGCTTGGCTATATTCAGAATCTGATAGCTTTGCAGTAGTTAGGCCATTTGTTCTGTCATATAGATAGATAGTTGGTTTTTCTGACCAGGTGTTGGTGCAATAATTGGAAATCCAGACAAAGCGTTGGTGGTTAAGGTAAGTCCACTTGAGGTAAGAATAATAAATTAGACACTAAATACTAAATTAGTATTAATATAGAATAATACTACAATATAATAACATTATATATAATAATATATAACTGTATATATATATATATATAGCCATACTGAATTAAACACCTAATATTGAAATATTATTAATACATAATATTACAATATAATAACATTATATATAATATATAGTAGAAATATATATATATATATATATATTGTAATACAAAATTACAATTAAAAGTATTTTAATATAAATATATTAATATTATATACAATACTACAATCAAATATAATTATTTACATTACATTCTACATTACACAACAAAAATGCCTCGACGGAGCAAAAAATCCTATGTGCGAAAGGAACAATGGAAAGGGCAAAAACCCACTGGTGGCAATAACTCAACTGATTCTACAACATCTACAAGAAAGGAAATTTCAGTGAGAGCCTCTTGCAGCCAATCAGACGACATGTTCCCCCGTTTTAACAGAGATCATCAATGTGTGGCAAATTCCCTTATGTTTCTAGCACACCTGCATGAGGAACAGGACATGGACAGAAATAAACTTGACCAAATTTTGAGGAAAGGTGACCAATTATACAGCGAAATAATCGCTGGCTTGATGTCGAAAAATATGTTTGTTAGCAGACATTTATCTTTTGAGGAAGTACCAGAGATTTTTACGGCTGATCAGACACATTATATAGTAACAAAATCCATGCCCATGACTGGATTCTTGCTTCAAGATCCACCTGAAGGTCTGGAGGACCACTTGAATTTTACACAAAGACTCGAACAACTGGGAAGTGTATATTCCCAGGCATTGTTGATTGTTGGTGCTGTGTGCATTAGCATTTTCAAAGACAATGATGGGCGTTATGGATTTTTTGATCCACATGATCGAAATGCGAATGGTTCAGCTATGGTAGACAATGGAAAAGCAGTGATGGTTTCTTTCCAAAATGTGGCTGATCTGTCAAGCAGACTTTTGCAGCTTTACTGCGAGTCGTTGCAATTTGATGCAAACAAGGTGTACGATCTGCTACCAGTCAGCTTTACAACTTTATCAGCTGAAGATCATGCAATGGAAGTAACTGCAGAGTGTGAGAAGTCCACTGAAGGAGACAGTTTAACCCTGGCAAATTTGCAGACATTGTCAGCTGAAAATCATTCATTGGAGGTAAGCGCAGAGTGTGAGAAGGCCAGTGAGAGAAACAATTCAACCCTGGCAAATTTGCAGAAAATTGCAAAACATAGGAGGAAAAAATGTGCAAGAAGACTGAAGGAAATGAAAAATGTGCAGACACAAGATGAGTCGAAGTCAAAAAAGATGGAGCGCTTGCATCAAAGACGAAAGACTTCCAGAGAAACATATTTGAAAAACTCTGAGTTGCAATCAAAAAAACGACAGCGCATCAGAGACCTATACAGGGACCTTGCTTTCCAAGAGAAGCATAAACAGCGCTTCAGAGATCTATACAGGGACGTTGCTTTCCGAGAGAAGCATAAACAGCGCATCAGAGACCTATACAGGGACCTTGCTTTTCGAGAGAAGCATAAACAGTGCATCAGAGACCTTTACAGGGACCTTGCTTTCCGAGAGAAGCATAAAAAGCGCATCAGAGACCTATACAGGGACCTTGCTTTTCGAGAGAGGCATAAACAGCGCATCAGAGACCTATACAAGGACCTTGCTTTTCGACAGAAGCATAAACAGCGCATCAGAGACCTTTACAGGGACCTTGCTTTCCGAGAGAAGCATAAAAAGCGCATCAGAGACCTATACAGGGACCTTGCTTTTCGAGAGAAGCATAAACAGCGCATGTTATATTGCAGACATTTTAAATCAGGAAGAGCCACCAACCTAAACATTATTAAATGTAGCAATCGTATTATGAACAAGTACAGAAATATTGTGAGATTTAATCCTTCACAGGCCACTATGGAGAACTCGACAGACCATAATAGGTGTTCTGCATCTACTCTGTTAATGAGAGATGCACAGTCTTTGTTCAAATTGAATGTGAAACAAGGGCCTATATACATTTGCACTGTCTGTCACAGATGTCTGTTTGCAAATCAAGTAAGGCGATGCGAGCGGTCAAAATACACCAAGGATCCTGAGCTTGCATCCATGTCCGTAACTGGTGCTTACGTCCATGTTTGTGGAGATGGCTGCACAGAGCAAGGGGAGTGTGGGATGCCTGAAAGGGAAACAGAGTGGATTTGCCATAGCTGCCACGAAAACATCAAGTCTGGACATCTGCCATCTATTGCAGTAGCAAATAATCTTGCCCTTGACCCAATTCCAGATGAGTTGCAAGGGTTGAATGTGCTTGAGCGACATGTCATTGCAAAGTTCATTCCTTTTGCAAAGATCATCTCGCTGCCAAAGGGACAACAACGGGCAGTCCATGGAGCAGTGGTTTGTATTCCGTGTGAAGTCGAGTCCACGGTCCAGTCTCTACCCAGGCCACCATCTGAATCACAATTTCTGAGGGTGAAGCTGAAGAGACGACTACGTTACAAAGGCCATTTTCAATTTCAGAATCTCAATATGGGGAAAGTGCGAACTGCTTTATTGAAGCTAAAGGAGATCCACTCAGAGTATGGAGATATTTTGTTGCGAGAAGGCACAGATGATTATCTGGAAGCTACAGATTTTGCACGGACAGAGAGTGTAGTGGATGGCAATGCAGAACATGCAGATGCTGCCACTGAGGCTGACCAACATACTGATGGACAGGATGATACGTCTCAGCATTCAAACAGTGACAGTGGCTCTGACTCTGATAATCAGGCCGAAGAGCAAGATGACAATGTTGCACAACAGCATGCGATGGCTTTTGATTCTTGTCTTCAGCCAGCTGATGTTGGGCAAGAACTGTTGTCATTTGGGGACAACATTTACTCCATTGCACCGGCAGAAGGCAATCAGCCGGTCAGCTTCTTCAAGACACCCAAGCTTGAATCAATGGCTTTTCCAGTGCAGTTCAGCACAGGCAGTAATACAATTGATGAAGATGACCGACCAAAGAAGATTACGCCAAGCAGGTATTTTAACATGAGGCTGTTCAGCGCTGACAACCGTTTTGCCATGGACACTAATTACATTTTTTTTGCCCAGTTTGTGACAGAGATGCACTTTGCCATGTCAAGCATGTGTATTCAGCTGCGCAAGGGCAAAATCCACACCAAGGACGGCCGCAGGATAACAACATCTTTGCTGAATGATCAGGACGAGGTGCTGAAGCTTGTACGTCAGGAGGAAGCTACAAGATTCATGCAGCCTTTGAGAGGAACTCCCGCTTTCTGGGAAAAGACGATGAAAGATCTGTTTGCATGCCTCAGGCAGTGTGGGCTGCCAACTTTCTTTGCCACTTTCAGTGCCGCTGAGATGAGATGGCCAGAGATAATCGAAGCCATCAAGAAACAACAAGGAGAAACCGTAACTGCCACAGAATTGGACTGGATAACCAAATGTGACATTCTGCGAAGTAACCCTGTCACGGTTATCAGAATGTTTGAAAAGAGGGTCGAGGCACTAATGAGAGACCTGATATTGTCACCAGCTCAGCCTATTGGTGAAGTGGTAGACTACTTTTACAGAGTGGAATTTCAGGCAAGAGGCTCGGCCCACATACATTGTCTCTTTTGGATCAAAGATGCACCTTTGTTTGGTGCCGCTGACGAAGAAGTGATTTCTCAGTTCATCGACAAGTACATCTCTTGCCAACTGCCAGATGAAAACACGGACCCTGAACTGCACAAAATTGTTAAGGAAGTGCAATCTCACAGCAGGAATCATACAAAGTCATGTAAGAAAGGGAACAAGCACTGTCGCTTTGGGTATCCTAAGCCACCCGTCAAGGCAACCTTCATAACAAGGCCACCTGACCCTACAAAGGAAGACCAATTCCCAGTGACACATGCAAGAACTAGGCTGAAGTCTGTTTGGGACTTGTTGCATGATCCAGCAGCTACGTTCAGAAGTACAGACGAGATTCTTGCACAATGTGACATGAATTATGAGCAGTATCACAATTTCCTGAATCTAATGTCTGATAACTCAGCTGTCATTATGAGACGTGATCCCAAGGATTGCTATATTAATCCGTATAACCGAGATTTACTCCGAGCCTGGGATGCAAACATGGACATACAGTTCATTTTGAATCCATACAGCTGCATCATGTACATGCTCTCATACATAACAAAAGCTGAGCATGAGATGAGTGAATACCTGAAATGTGTTGTGAAGGACTCCACTCATGAAAATGCCTCTGACCTTGAACAAATGAAACAGATCATGCAGGCATACTCCAAAAATCGAGAGGTCAGTGTGCAAGAGGCGGTTGCACGCGTTTGCAGTTTGAAGCTCAAATGTTGCTCACGTAGCGTTGTTTTCATTCCGACGGATGACAATGCATTGAAGATGAGCCTTCCAAGGAAATGTCTGGAAACAAGAGATCCTGACTCAGACAATGTGTGGATGACTGGATTGATGGATAGGTACAAAGCCCGACCTGCAACTCCTGAATTTGAGGATATGTGTATGGCGGACTTTGCATCCAAGTACAGGATTGTTTATGGCAGACAGAAAGAGGGGCCGAATGTCATACCTCTTCAAAATGAAATGGGATTCATTCAAAAGAGGTCGATTGGCAAAGATGCGGTCATCAGGTATGCACACTTCTCAGAAAAGAAAGATCCTGAAAAGTACTACGGAACTCTACTGAAGGTTTTTGTCCCCTTCAGGTCAGAATTGTCGTTCAAGACGCCACCTTTCAATTCTTACGAATTCTATTACGGCAGCGCATCCCACAGGCTGTTGGGTTCAGAGTCTGCGACACCCGTGTACAAAATTGTCAAAGCCAACAGGAAACGTTACGAAAAAGACAGTGAGGACGTTGAGCGTGCCATCGAGGACTTTAAAGAGATTGGAGCTGTTGAGGATGCCTGGGCCAATTTTGCCCCAAACTCGGAGCTCATTCGAGTTGAAGCTCTTGCGGAACGCCAGCCAATGGACCCATCACACGAAAAGGAGCAAGACGATGTTCCAGAATTCAGAAGAAAAAATTCAGATGGAAAGACTGCACTGCCTCTGGTAGAGTGCCCGGTACTGAGCTCTAGGGAGCTTCGGCAGATGTACCAAAGCCTCAATCTCACGCAAGCTGCTATATTTTACAAAATAAGAGACTGGGCTTTGAGACTTGTAAATGGACAAAAACCTGACCAGTTCTTTTATTTTGTTACTGGTGGAGCTGGCACAGGTAAGTCTCATTTGATCAAGTGCATCTACAACGAATTAACAAAAATTCTGAGAAGATTGCCCGCATTGCAGGAAGAAGGAGACATATCCAAGCCAACAGTTTTGCTGACGTCTTTTACTGGGACTGCTGCATACAACATCTCAGGAAACACACTGCATTCAGTCTTGAAGCTTCCAAAGACCTTGAAGCCACCATACCAGGGACTGGGAAATTCTTTGGATGACATAAGGATTGTTTTGTCACGTCTGAAAGTGATAGTCATTGATGAAGTCTCCATGGTGTCAAAAGAGCTCTTTTCCTATGTGGACCTGAGACTCCAGCAGATCAAAGGGAGCAAACAACCCTTTGGCGGAGTGTCAATGCTCTGCGTGGGAGACTTTTTCCAGCTCTCCCCTGTTGGGAAGACAAAGGCTCTGTGTGTCTTTGAAGAAAATACAGTGGACATATGGAAAGACAACTTTGAAGTCATCACTTTGACTGAAATCATGAGGCAGAAAGACGATGCTGCATTCGCAGAGATGCTCAATAGACTACGTATCAAAAAGAAAAAGGAACCATTGCTGGACTGTGACAGGGCACTGCTGGCTTCACGCACTTTTGCCAGAAAATCAGACTGCCCAATGGATGTTTTGCACATTTTTGCCACCAACAAGGAGGTAGATGTGCACAACAATTTTGTCCTGTCTCTCCTTTGTGATGACGTCATCCATGTCGACGCTGACGACTACTTAAAGGATCAGCGAACAGGACAGATGGTGAAGCAGGCAGCTCCTTGCAAAGGAAGAAAAGGAGATCTACCTGACACGTTGGTGCTGTCAGAAGGGGCACGTATTGTAATAACACGGAATTTGGACACAGCAGATGGCTTGGTTAACGGGACATTTGGGAAAATTGCAAGGCTGATCAAAGTGGACAGAAATGGCATGTCATATGTGAATTCAATTGGACTGGAGCTGGATAGCCCAACAGCTGGACTCAAACATCGCAATCAAAGCCCTGGAAAAGGTGACAATTTTGTTTACATTGACAGAGTGGAGGAGCGTTGTATGAAGAAAGGCTTTGTCAGAAGGCAATTTCCACTCAGATTATCATATGCATGCACATCACACAAGGTTCAGGGGATGACGTCTTCATCAGCTGTGGTGTCTCTGAAGCGGATTTTTGAAGCTGGCATGGCTTATGTAGCTCTCAGTAGAACCACCTCGTTGCAGGGCCTGCACATCATCGACTTTGATGACAAAAAGATCTACTGCAATGAAGAGGTTTTGGATTCACTAGAAAGCATGCCAAAAGCGGACATAGAAAATGTCATGCCGCTCTTAAAGCATGCAAACACTGCTGCCAAACAAGGCATTACTGTGATCCATCACAACGTGGAAGGCCTACATTGGCATATCAATGACATAAAGAAGCACCATGAGATCTGTCTGGGAGACATATTATGCTTCACTGAAACTCACATGTTCGGATCAGCCATCCCTGAGGAACTTCAAATGGATGGATATTACATGTTCAGGAGGAACAGGGGAGTGTCATACAACAGCTTTCCACAAATAGCAAAGCAAAAGGGTGGTGGTTGTGCGATTTACTTGAAAAACCACATACGTGCTCAGCTTTTGCAATACGTAGTGGGTGTTACTGATTTGGAGTTTGTTGCTGTGAAAATCCTAGATC
>JAGFZM010001710.1:0-12575 GCA_017657215.1 Limnothrissa miodon | reverse complement strand
TGTACCAGGGTGGAAGAAAGGGGAGGAGTGGTACATACACACACGCACATACACAGATACACACAAACACACACACAGCGTCTTCTCCATTCATCTTACTCACTCTTTTTGCTATTCTAGACGTTTCTAGTTGCTGTGGGGCCATGGGTGGCCTGGGGCATACTCTATCTTAGACACCTGGACAATCAGCTGTGCGTGTGTGTGTGTCAGAGAAAATGTGTGTGAGAGAGTGTATGTGTGTGTGTGTGTGTGTTAGATGTATATATATATATATATACATTTAAAGAGAAAGAGTGAGTGTGTGTGTGTGAGAGAGAGAAAGACTGTTTGCACTGTAATGTATATGTGTGTGTGTGTGTGTGTGAGAGAGAGAGAGAGAGAGAGAGAAAAAATGTCTGTGTGTGTGTGCATGGTGGATGCTAGAATGCAGGTTTCTCCTGTCAATCTTTACCTTTATCCCTGTTATTTTCTCTCTCTGCCTCTCTCCCCCTGTGTGTGTGTGTGTGTGTGTGTGTGTGTTCATGTGTGTTTTAGTATTTGAGTGTATGCTCAACCACCTACCGTGGATATCAGATGACTCTAAGATAATTCCATGCCTGTACACCATCTGCCAATCTTTGTGTGTGTGTGTGTGTGTGTGTGTGTGTTATGGGGGTGTTTTTCATAGCTGAGTGACTCAAGGCAAACACCAGGTCTTATCTACTACACACACACACACACACACACAGAGAGGGATATGTGTATGATGAGGGTAAAGAGGTAACACACACACACACACACACACACACACACACACACACACAGAGGACTGTAGAAGAGGGGTTGAGTAAGATAACTGCATGTGATACATCATCAGCAAGGCTTTGTGGCAAATATGCAGGCCTATCAGAGTATTTCAATTCAATGCTCCATCTCACTTGACTCCCTACCCATTGTCTGGTCCGTAGCCTATTACAAAACACTGTCGTATTTGCAGCTCGTTGCCATGCCAACATTAAACTAAATCACAGATTTCCGTCCACTTCCACCAGCTCGAACACTATAGTTGTTAACGCTGATTCGTGACATCTGGGTGCGCAGGTGTACATCACTGTACGATCAGCTGGAAGGAAACACCGTTTGTCATCGAGCACAGTATGGGAGTCGACACAGCTGAACTGAAATTGAAAAGCTAATTCAGAAAAACTTCCAGTTCTATAGCGCACACTGCAAACAGTTAGTGTTGCTGGGTCAGCCATGTTCGATTCCAGGTGCATGTGACAAATCTGAGAAAGATAAAGACAAACCGGCACTCAAGTTTAAAAGCCTGAGTGCTTCTACAATCTTGAAGTATTTACAGGATGAATTAGGTATTAATCTAATATAATGTATGACAATTATGTAGATTAAAGACTATGTTAGTCATATAGGTAAACCTACAGTAACTGTACCCCGCAGTTGCAAAAGGCTGTCTATTGAAACTGCCATTTATCTGTTGGGCAAAAAAGTAAGAAGCAAGAATTAGAGTGTTTATTTGAAATCTGTGTAGAGATGGAAGATGATTCTTTGTCTTTTTCACTTTCTCTCTCCATATAATTATGGGTGGTGGCTTAGTGGTTAAGGAACTGGTCTAGCATGCTAGTAGCCTAGATATTGTGGGTTCATGTCCCTACTGCCATTATCTACGGGAGACTGGCCCTGAAGTAGTTGATAGCTGACAAAATGTAAGTCACTTTGGATAAAAGCGTCTGCTAAATGCATAAATGTAAATCATAATTGATAATCCCCTGAGGACGACTATGATTTTTGTTGTGTGTGTGTGTGTGCATGCTGAGTACAGAGTTTCCAAAACTTCTGTTTTCTGTTGATAGTCTTTACTTAGTAGTGAACACACTGACCTTGAATGTGTCTGTGTGTGTGTGTGTTTGTGTGTGTTGATATCCATGTCAGCAGAAATCACTTCTCTGAATCTGCACTCACACCAAGGTTTTATGCTTCAAAAAGTTGCAAACATACACATACACACATACACAAACGGTGAGTTTGTTTAATGGATCACTGGCTTCTCAAATGATGTTTAGGTAAAAGAGGCAAGCTACAGTACTCTCTTCACATACACATACGCATACACACATACTTGGAGATAAATAAACCCCCTCAATCTCAAATACACTAGCCCTAAGTACTGCGCAAAAACTAGCTTCCAAAGCATAATGCAGGGCTTTATGACAGTTTGTGTATCCTAGCAACTCTGCAAGTGCATTGACCAATGAAAACTGGGATTGAGTGCTGCAGGAAACTCAGATTAAACCAATAGCATCAAACATTGTCTATAAGGGCTCAGATTAAGCCAATAGCATTGAGTAGGCAGGCTCGTGTTGCCTACTGCATGCTCCCTCTTCATTTCTCATTTAAGTCCACCACTGATTAGGACACCAACCACAGGCTTCAGCCCGTAACATCTCTGAGCTGGGACGGGCCAATCATTAAACAATCATAAATGTTGGAGAATGGAGACCGAACAATTATGACACTGACACGCATTTGACACTGTTGATCATGACAAACTGCAACATTGACTTGCAACATTGACATTGACAGAAGTGTTTTTGTTGCCATGGAAAATTATCCTGTAGTGTGCCCCAGAGGTGCCCCTGGACCATTACTATTCAAACTTCATTAATCCCACTTGGACCAATTATCAGAAAAACCCAATCTCCTATCATTTGGAAAAACAACGATTCAAGATCCATGTCCATGATCATATAGGCCTATAGATTTCCAGCATTTGCTCTATTAGTGTACATCTGCCATAATCTTATAGGCTTACACATTGGTTTAAATGGGATTTGTCAGGTGGAACTCTCTGGTGGAACTCTCAAATTTTGTGTCAGTGCAACAAAAAAAAAATGACGCCCTCTTAATACTGTAGATAGTGCCACTGTCGTTCAAAGATATGCACTCATGCACTCAGGGGCAGGTTTATAGGTTCAGGCAGGAGTTTGTTATTGCTGTAACGTTCCTGAGGCTGGCAGAATGAAAGAGGAGGACTTGATTCACAGTAAATTATATATATAGTAAGATTGTACTGTAAGTTGATGTCAGTAACTTGCTTAGTGTTACGTAGATTTACAGTACTGTACGTGAATAAAAGGCAATATAGGTTGTAATGTCTACACTAACATTAGTTTTGGCTAAAGTTATGGAAAATGTCCATAAGCTGTCCATATTCTGCCCCATCTTGCACCTCTCTCGTATTTCAAGACAGTATAAGTAGGCCTACATGTATAATGTTCCTATCCTCAGTTATTGTGAGAGAAAACTAATTGGCATAATAACATTAGTTTTGGCAAGGAAATTGTTTTTTCAATTCATTGCTTAGATGGATGAATAAGATTTTTAAGACAGCGAGCAGCTAATCATTGCACTGTGCCCCATTCAGTGTAAGCTCAGGTTCAGTATTGTATATGTTGAATCAGACTTCTTTCTTTTTTGGCCATGAATTGATTCTCAATGGATTTCTCCTTTAAACAATTTTTGCTTTGCACGCGCATTCACAACTAGGCCCTGGCCGATAAAGTAGTTCTACACAGTCTTTTGCAACAAAAGCAAACATTTATTTTTTTCTCAAAATTATTTTCTGCACAAGACTGGTGAACATACTTGATACAAACATACTAAGCAACTTGACAAGAGGTAGTGTAAAAAACTACTTGTTGTAGTAGCAGTCTGTCTGTGCCCGTCATCGTTGTCATCTTAAATTGATCATGAAACCGAAATATATTTGTACTCAAGTTCGCTTTATTAATGAAAAACTATGCATGCTGCTCGCAGTTGCAAAGCGATAACGTGCTAGTCTAATGCAGGACATTTAATTTGAGCATTACCAACCTTAACGGAGGTCACAGACCGGCAACGTTAGGCCTCCTCTGTTGAATACATGACAGTCTTGGAGCTTACAGTAATCCCATGCTTCACGGACACATGTTTTAACATTGCCATTGCTGGCATTAGGGTATTTTCAGTGGAAAATATTATTAGGGTTTGCCAAAGTTACATTAAAACCACAAGACAGTTGCATTAAGGCCCAGAAGTTCGCTATGAAAAAAAGGTCTGTGTTTAAAACTCGTGCTGTTTATTCACCGTTTATCGGCCTGTAGAGAATCAATCGTCAATCGCTGCCACTGCTTTCTTGCCTAGCAATATCAGCCGCCGAAAGCCTAGAAGTAGACTATTGCAGACAGCAGTGTTGCGCCTGAGGGCAGCATTCATTGAATTACAATTAATGAATGTGTTTATAATTTTGGTGGACGTGAACAGAAAAATGGGTTTACATTTCTCACGAACGAAATCGGGAAACTGGCAAACTATAAATCTTATCTAGAAGCTGCTTACAGGTGGATAATGTAGCCAGGCTACATCCTTAAATTTATGAACTGACTAACACTCTAGTACACAAGACCGAGAGTCCTACACAGTCTATAAGGCGGCCTAGGATATGCCGGTTCTTGCTCACCTCATCGTTGTGGACGCACAGCTATCCTATAGCTCTCATTTAACTTTGTTGCAATGTTCAGTCTCCCAAACGCCGAAAGTTTTAGGCAACTGTCCATATGCATCTTCGATGCTTCATGTTTCTTCACCTTTTCCAAGAGAGATGGTGCATAGACGTCTTAATAAAGTCCGACGTCATGCAGGGCAGGCTGAGGGAATCGTTAAGGGAATTGATAACAAAAATGACGTACGATGTCGATGGAATTGACAAGTTAAGATCCTGCACAGATACATACAGGCTCTCTCTCTGTCACACACACACACACACACACACACACACACACACGTATACACACACTTACTACTGTTATCTCAGAGGTAAAAGGAAAAAGTACACAAGCTCAATAATTCATGGAGCCTTAAAACTATTACATGAGCAACTGTTTATGTTAATATTAATGAGACAAAGCTAACTAGGGCTGTATGAGTGCATGAGATATTACTGTAATAAGACAAAGCTAGAGCTGTATGAGTGATACAAAATTACTGTAATAAGACAAAGCTAGAGGTGAATGAGCACATACAATATTACTGTAATGAGACAAAGCTAACTAGAGGTGTATAAGTGATACAATATTACTGTAATAAGACAAAGCTAGGGCTGTATGAGTGATACAATATTACTGTAATAAGTCATAGCTAGAGCTGCATGAGTGCATACAATATTACTGTAATGAGACAAAGCTAACTAGAGGTGTGTACATAACTAAGGCAGTGGTAATGATGATTAGTTACTTGCATGTGTGTGCATGTGTGTGTTTCTTCATGAGGTGGAGGAATTCCTGATTAACCGATACATAGGTAACACATTCTGACAGGTTGTCTTCACAGGTGGTGTGTGTGTGTGTGTGTGTGTGTGTGTGTGTGTGTGTGTGACAGCGCATGCTGCAGCATGATAGAAGAAATTAAGGAGAGATTACGGCACCTCAGGGTTCTGAGCTCCATGGCAACTGGAGGTGTTTCCCGCATGTCAGATGTACTGCTATTCTCACCCTTGTACACACACACACACACACACACACACACAAACACACACACTCACACATCCACATGTGATTTGACACAGCATGCAGCCAATTAGGCTTAGGGAAATGAGAGGGTGGAAGGCAAGAGAGGAAGAGAAGTGGGGAGGGAGAAAGACAAAAAGAGTGAGAAAGAGATGGAGAGGGAGAAAGAGAGAGAAAAGAATAGAGAGGTGAGAGACAAATGAACTGAAATAGAACTCAGAATGAAGGACGTTATGGATGGAGAGAGAGGGAGAGAGATGATAAAGAGAAAAGGAGCAGAAAGAGTGAGGTTGAGCCTGTAGGAATGACAGCAGATGAGTGTGTGTGTTTGTGTGTGTGTGTGTGTGTGTGTGTGGGGGGGGGTTATGTGATAAAAAGAGGGGGAGTTTTTCTTGGCTATAAATGACAGATCAGTGGTTGTGTTCTCACATCGAAAAGGCATGGTTATATGGATAGACCACACATTTACAAACACACACACACACACACACACACACACACACAGGTGTCCAGAGGTCAGAGACTTGGATCAATACCTCCATCAGCAGGAGCTCAACCTCTGCCATACCCTCTCTTCTTCCTCCAGCACACACACACACACACACACACACACACACACTTCAACCACCTCCTACCCCTCTCTCCCTGTCCTCATCTTTTCTCCTCAACCACATTTGTGCATTTCTCTCCCTTTGATGCCTAGGGATGCCTGGGTTAGAGAATACACTCTTGCTTTTACAAAATGTACACACATACTGTACACAACACTCTTTACACATACTGTACACTCCTCTCTTTTACACAGCATACTCACACTTCTACACACACTCCTCTTAAAGGATAGACTCCTGCACACACTTCTTTCTTTTACACTGGATACACACTCACTGCCACACACACTCCTCGATTTTACACTACATATACACACACACCACACGCAGACTGCTACACACTCTCCACTATTTTACACAGAATACACACTCCTGCGTGCACACACAATTCTGCCTTGTACACAGGATACAAACACACACTCCACTCTTTTACACTGGATTCACAAACACACCAGACAAACAGAATACACACCCTGCCTCTCAGACAAGGACAGCAGTGACAGAGTGTCCTTGGGACAGAAGTAGGACAGACATGTGTCCTTTTAGACAGCACAGACACCCATGTCCTCTTTTGAACCTTTAAGACAATAAAATCTTCTATAGGCCTGTTGTAGAAAGAATTTAGTGATAATACTGTACTATTCATCATTCATTATTATTCATACTATTTATTACTTAGCTTTTACCTTTTCATGCTTATTGTATTACTTTATTTTTATTGAAGTACTTTTATTACTATAGTTTTATCATTTCGTTGTCATTCCAATCATTTCAACTATTTTGTCTTTTTTCAGTCGTAATAAAATTACACTTTCCCGAGTGCCAGCAGCAAGACCTTGACCATTGTTCAGGCAAATCATGGACTGTTGTGTTGGTACTCTTGACCGGGGTGTGCCACACAGGCATAAACTCAGATGGGCTCAGGTGGTGTTTCGTGTTTAAGGTCAAGCCTGGTGGTAGCATCGTGGCCAAGGGCTGAAGTTACAGGCTAAGCAAAGCCTTTATTTCTCTCTCTCTCTCTCTCTCTCTCTCTCTCTCTCTCTCTCTCTCTTTCTCTCTCTTTTAGGAATGGAGTGGACAAAGCCCCAATCTCTGTTTTATTTCTCTCTCTATCTAGTGATGGACTGGACAAAGCCCTCTTTAAATCTCTCCCTCTCTCTTTCTCTCTGTTTCCCTAGTGATAGGCTGGACAAAGCCCCTTTTTAACACGTGATTGGTCTATGGCTGTGATGGGCAGCTGTAAAAGGCTGTGATTAGCCAGTGGTTGTTTTTGGCAACTGTAAAAACTGTGATTGATCAGTGGTTGTGTTTGGCAGCTGTTAGATGCTGTGATTGGATGCTGTCAGTGGTTGTGTTTGGCAGCTGTTAGATGCTGTGATTGGATGCTGTCAGTGGTTGTGTTTGGAGCTGTAAAGGCTGTGATTAGTTCATGGCTGTGTATGGTAGCCCAGTCCAGTAACAAAAGCAGGTTCGAAAGAATATCCTGTGTTTGTTTTCTTGTGAAGCAGGTTCTAATGCATATAACCAGCATTTGTGTTCTAGTGAAGCAGGTGCTAAAAAATGACCAGCATTTTGTGCTGTATTAGCAGCAATTCTGTGTTGTTCATGTGAAGCTGTTCTAATGAATGACCACCGTCTATAGTTTTATCAGAGACCGTTCTAGTATGAGCATGAAACGCCTGTGTTCTAGTAAAGAAGACTTTCTGTTGTTCAGGTATAGTCAGTTCTAATGAATATGACCAGCATTTGTGTTGTTCTGGTGAACTTGCTTTTAATAAATAAGATTTTATGTTGTTCTACTGAAGTTATTTTTAATAAATAAGAGTCTACTGTATGTTGTTCTAGTGAAGTTGCTTTTAATAAATAGGAGCCTAAGTTGTACTAGTGAAGTTGCTTTTAAAGGCCCACTATGCAACATTTTTCATTTAATTACGGTGTAGAATGCGCCACCATGGCCTATAGCGGTAGATACAGCACTTGCAATGTTCAGCAGCGTGGACCACCACCAATAGAATACAGTGCAATACAATGCAATACAGCGGTCTTTAGAGGGAGCTTGTGAGAGAAAAAAACTGAATGTTGCTTAGCCCTTCTTTAATAAGTAAGAGTCTAGTTGTTCTAGTGAAGTTGTTTTTAATAAATGAGATTCTATCTTGTTCTAGTGAAGTTGCTGTTAATAAATAAGAGCCTAAGTTGTTCAAGTGAGTTGCTTTTAATAAATAAGAGTCTAGTTGTTCTAGTGAAGTTGCTTTTAATAAATAAGAGTCTCTGTTGTTCTAGTGAAGTTGCTTTTAATAAATAAGAGTCTCTATTGTTCTAGTGAAGTTGCTTTTAATAAATAAGAGTCTATGTTGTTCTAGTGAAGTTGCTTTTAATAAACAAGAGTCTCTGTTGTTCTAGTGAAGTCAGTGTATACTTCATAGGTCAAAAAGGAAAGAATGAAGGCCCTTCCTTTTTCCTGGTTGGAAAAACCACACTCTCTCTCTCTCTCATGCTAATACACACATGTACACATACAGACACATACACACACGCTCTCTCTCTCTCCCTCCCTCTTTCTCTCTCTCTCATACACACACACGTTTTTCCCCTCACTTCTACACACACACACAAATACACAAAGGAAAGGGAATTTTGGTGTGTTGTTTGTTTCTTAGTGTGATGATGTGATTAGATATATTTCTCTCTCTCTCTCTTTCTGTGTGTGTGTGTGTGTGTTAAACAGAGATAGAAAGTGATGACACTTCCTTTCTTGTGTCCCTGCCACCCATTGTGGCTTCCTTCCTACACACACACACACACACACACACACACACACACACAGTCAGAACAGAGTGTATGTAGGAGCTTATATTGCTGTCTCTTGTTGGCTGGAGTAATGTCAGAGTAAGTACCATCCTTCTCTTTTTCCTCTCTTCCCTTCCATCCTCAATTCCTCCTTCTCTTTCCTTTCTCTACATCTTCCTCTCTTCATTCTATTTCTCTCTCTCTCTATCCTCCTCTCTTCATCCCCTCGCTTTTGTAATGTTTCTCTCCTCGCTTCCCAGAACTCTCTCTTTCCTCTCCTCTGTAATGTCTTACTCTATCTTCTCCTTCGTAATGTCTCCCACTCTCTCTTCTCCTCTGTAACGTCTATCTCCTCTCCTGCGTTGTGTTTTCTGAAAGTGTATTCCTGTCTGTATAAGTATCTATGACAAATTGTCAATGTTAGGCTGTGTTTATTTGTATGGCTTTATGTTTATGTTGTGGACTATAGCTAATATACTGTAGCTATCTTGGGTTATATGGATGTATATATCACAAAAATGCTGTGTTAAATATAGTAGATTGTGTGTGTGTGTGTGTGTGTGTGTGTGTGTGTGTGTGTGCATGTGTGTATGTGTACCATTGTTATGTTGGTAATGGAGATATGTAAGAATATGGAGAATATTTCCCACAAAAAAATGGATAGACTTTTAGATCTGGTACTTGCTTGTGATCAGATAGAGACCAAGTTGCAGTAATCTGCATAGACTCCCATAGACTTCCAACTTCCTACAGTAGTTTCAGTTGTCATCTGTCCACAGGGGGGAGGAGTCGTCCATGTTTACACATCCATTACAGGAGGAGGTAGATCGCACTCATTGAATCCAGTTTTATATTTTATATATTTTTCAGCAGCAGGGTAAAATCAGGGTTTAACGTTTTGGCTTTAAATGCCACATTGCTTAGTTGTGATGCTTAGTTGGTTTGCCCTGGTCTAGCCTTGTCCCAGTGTTTCCATAACAACTCAATATATTTATATATGAACACTAGCACAGCTCTGTGTCCATATTAACACAGTTCTACTAGCACAGCTCTGTGTCTATATTAACACTAACACAGCTCTACTAGCACAGCTCTGTGTCTATATTAACACTAACACAGCTCTACTAGCACAGCTCTGTGTCTATATTAACACTAACACAGCTCTACTAGCACAGCTCTGTGTCCATTTTAACACTAACACAGCTCTACTAACACAGCTCTAACACAGCCCTGTGTCCATGTTAACACTAACACAGTCTACTGGCACAGATCTGTGTCCATGTTAACACTAAAATAGTCTACTAGCACAGATCTGTGTCCATGTTAACACTAAAATAGTCTACTAGCACAGATCTGTGTCCATGTTAACCCTAACACAGTCTACTAGCACAGCTCTGTGTCAATTTTAACACTAACACAGCTCTACTAACACAGCTCTACCACAGCCCTGTGTCCATGTTAACACTAACATAGTCTACTAGTACAGCTCTGTGTCCATGTTAACCCTAACACAGTCTACTAGCACAGATCTGTGTCCATTTTAACCCTAACACAGTCTACTAGCACAGCTCTGTGTATATATTAACACTAATACAGCTCTACTAGCACAGCTCTGTGTCCATCTTAACCCCAACACATCTCTACTAACAGCTCTGTGTCTATATTAACACTAACACAGCTCTACTAACACAGCTCGGTTTCCATGTTAACACTAACACAGCGCTACTAACAGCTCTGTGTCTATATTAACACTAACAGTTCTACTAACAGCCCTGTGTCTATATTATAACTAGCACAGCTCTTCTAACAGCTCTGTGTCTATATTAACAACACAGCTCTACTAACACTGCTCTGCGTCCATGTAACACTAACCATGTTAACACTAACACAGCTCTGTATCTATATTAACACAGCTCTACTAGTACAGCTGTGTGTCCATATCAACACAGCTCTACCAACACAGCTCTGTATCCATATTAACACCTGTACAGGTCTACTAACACTGCTCTGTGTCCAGGTTAACACTGACACATCTACTAACACAGCTCTGTGTTAGTAGCCTACACAGATTTACTGTAGCATCATATCAGGCTGCTACACTGCCCCAGAACAGACAATCTATGGCTTAATACTCAAATGTAGTGTCTATACTGTAATATTTTCAGCTTTTTTTCCATACTAACACAAATTTAGTGTCTATACTGTGATAATTTCAGCTCTTTGTCCATACTTACTCAAATTTAGTGTCTATACTGTGATAATTTCAGCTCTGTGTCCATACCTACTTAAATGTAGTGTCTATACGGTGATAATTTCAGCTCTCAACTTGCCAAACTGCCACCATGCAGCGTGCCTACGCCTACGTCGCTTCCATGGCAACCACTGTGGGAATGTCAAAAAAGGAACAGACAGTTGACATGCTCAGAGCCTATGATTAGAGATGAAGAGCTCTCTCCCTCTATCTCTCTCACACACACAAAAAAGCATGTAAGACTAAGAAAACATACACCCACGGTATAGTTCTAGGAATCAAACAAGAGGTCTTTTATTTCTGTTTGCAGGATATGGAAAACAGGGTGTGCAGGGTAGCAGTGTCAGATCTTACCAGGGTAGAGTGTATTGGAAAGTCTCTGATTAGGGGAGGAGGTGTGGTGGGAGCAATTGCAGAAACAATAGCTGTGTAGAGTCTCTTGTTAGTGGAGCAGGTGTATTGGTGGTAATGACAGGGACAAAATTAGCTGGGTAGAGTCACTGGTTAGGGGAGGAGGTGTGGTGGTGTTGTGCAGGCATTGTTAGATGCTTGTGGAGGAGGTGACAGTGGCAGAGACACAAGGAGCAGCAACAGAGATATTGAAATATAGAGTACAGTACATAGATTTTAAGTAGTTGTTGGGCCATTAGAAGTAGATGTGCGGGTGTGTGTTTTTGTGTGTATGTGTCTGATTGTGTGTGTATGTGTGTGTGTGCGCACATGTGTGGATGTGTTGGTGGTATCTCTGAGTGTGTGTGCATGTGCTTGTGTAAATCTAATGAAGAGATCTTTTTAAACACCCACAAACTTAAAAACACCCTGGCATGTGCATTCAAGTGTATGGATCATGTAGCGACATGACTCTGGATTTGTGTGTGTGTTCATGTGTGTGTGGTGTGCATGTGTAGTGGGTTCATTTGTGTGTGTGTGTGTGTGTGTTTATGTCAGGGTGTGAGAGGGGAGTGTTAGATTGCCTGGAAGGTAATTTAACCATCCATTGAGAATCGCGTGTGTGCATTTATCCTTTCTCTCAGGACCCAGAGGAAGAAGGTGTGATTGTATGTGTGTGTGTGTGTGTGTGTGTGTGTGTGTGTTGGTGTGACAGGCATTAGTCTCTGAAGAGGGCAGGTGTTGTCCCTCCCCGTCCATTTTCATTAGTATGCCACACAAGAATACAATGAAACAGAATATCACTCACACACACACACATACACACACACACATACAAATGCAATGTGTGCTTGTGTGTGTGTGTTCCACATCCTAGCCTTTAATTATCATTAAGGTTCAGATCAATAACTTATTGTCATTGGCTGTGTTTGTGTGCGTTTACCGGCGCTGACCCGCTTCACTACTGCATCAGCCTCTCATACTGCACTGAAAACT
>JAGFZM010001709.1:0-11327 GCA_017657215.1 Limnothrissa miodon | reverse complement strand
TCATTTCATCTTCTGGAACATCTTGGTAAAACACAGCATGAATTTAAATACATTTAAATTGCTCAATATCATATAAATGCATTCAGAAAGTCTTCATGTCATGAGGAAGAATGTGTTTTAGAGCTCGTGTGACATCAGTATTTGCTGCCATGTATAGAAGTTGTCAGTTCAGACATCGGTAAATGTCACATGAGGCCTACTTCTCTCTCCAGGGCCTCTGTGATGTTTAACTGAGGTCTTTGGTTCCTGGTGTAGTCTGTTTCATCCCCAGAGCGCATGAGTCTCTTTGCACAACCACATGGTGAGTGAAGCACCAGATTCATGATGGGATTGAGGAAGCAGTTCTGTGAGACCACTATAGGACGGTGTCAGTCTTGACCCGGGAGAACCTTTTTTGCGTGGAGCAATCATCTCGTGCAGAGAGGAGCATGAGGTTTCTCAGGATGACCTTCCTTTTTACCCTCACAGGGTGCTTGTGCAAGTCTTGAAAGTCTTAATAAGTATGGAATTTTAAAACGCTGTTTTCCAGACCTTGAAAAGTCTTGAATTTTGTGTGAAAGTCTTAATAAAGTATGGAAACAAAATATATGGTAGAATTTTACAGTATGCTCAAAGGCATTGTGAAATGATAAATAGGAAGGTACACTGTAAAACTAATTATTTTACTAACTGGTCACGTACATTTCAAATTAACACAATAGGTACAATCTCAACCAATGAAGTAGGATGCATACAAGTCATGATGCAGCAGTAGGCCATAGCTGACCAGCATTGAAGAAGTGAGTGAAGAAGAGGAGCATTCCCAGGACCATCAGGACCCGTAGCTCTTGGTGGTGCTCTATCAAGTAAAAGCAGACCTTGGTTATGGTGGTGTTATTCCCCACCACCCTTGCCATTATTATTACCAAAAACAGCAGCCAGGTGGCAGCACAGAGCTGTCCCCTTTTCTTCATGAGCTCTTGTACGCCTGCAGCAGCAGCAGGCAGAACTGTAGTTACATAGCAGTTGATGCTCATACGCAAAAGAGAGAACATATTACAATAGATGTTTACATAGAAGATTGAGATGGAGACAGGTAAGATCATCTGGCCGAGTGGCCCATTTGCCACCCATTGGTTTGGAAATTGATAGATTGATAGTATCCAAAATGGCGTCAAAGGGCTTCTGTTGGGTCCCCCAGTGTTCAAACAAGACCAGCCCATTGGTTGGAATTGCCAGGAGAGCCAGGAACAGGTAGAACCATGGGAGGACCTCTGTGCTGAGGGCTGAACTGTCCAAGTAGTGTGCAGTTGCAAATGAGGAGAAGCAGAGAGAGAAAAAGAGTGTGAGAGAGAAGAGTGGTGTCAACCCCATGATTAGTTGTGAAAGTAACTATTTTTGTTGCATGCAACATGGGATGTTTTTAGAAATAGAAAAATGACTAATGACTTAAAATTACACTTCTTTTGAGATGTTTAGTTCATTGGATAAATGACTGGTCCTACTCCAAGCATCATTTTACATAACTGACTTATGCCATGAAAACGTGCAAGTAATTATGTAACTGTGAAATTCATGTTGTGTGTGCTTTTCGCAGTCGTCTAAGAAATTCAAGTATGTTGTAAAAAAAATGAGATGACATCAAGATTTGTACATGTCAAGCATTTTTAGATTAGAAGCATTTAGTCTCATACTTCCTTTGTTTTGTTCTTGGTCCATGCTTGTTCCCTATAGATGGGAGTGTGCAATCATAGCAGGACCTTATGAAGGATATAATTTTTCTGTTTACCTCTGTGCACTAGAAACAGTGTTAAGTTTGTTGAAGAAAGTATGCAAATAGAAAAAAAAGCAGAAACCTTTTTCAGTGCATCACAAATCTTTGTAACGCCTGACCACATCCTCTGGATAAAAAAAAAATGCTGAGCTTTGCAGATGTGTTAGAGCAGGGGTGGCCTACCAGTCAGAAAGCAAGAGATACATTTTTACTGTGTTTCCGCAAAGAGCCCCATCATACATAGACACACACACACACACACAACATGTGAGCTTGGAGTAAGCTGAAAGGGGCTCGATGAGATGTTGCAGGATTTTAGCGCCATTTCATTTCTCTTAAATCGTAGGCATCTCCCTTTGATTGGCCAGCTTGGGACAACACAGGGGCTGGACGTGATTTGTTGAGTTTCGGTTTGAGTATTACTGTGTTTTCTTTCAAGACCGTTTTTTCATAGTGTATTCAGGAGGCAGAAAGCTAGCCAATCAAGGGGAGATGCTACAATGCTACAATTTGAGATGAAATGAAATTGCGCTAAAATCCTGCAACATCTCATAGAGCACCTTGAAGTGCCGTTGAAGAATTGGAGCTTTGAAATGCGCTAAAGATGCCTGACATATGGGGCAGAATGGTTTGCCATTGTGTTCATCTTGTTCATCTTCATGTTTTCGTTTCGCTGTGCATTTTATCATTTTTCCCTGCCATTTTGAGAGCGAACTTGACAAATTGTTTACTTGAACGATCTTGCCCCCTACTGGAAAACTTGGTGGTATTTTCATCTCAAACATGCACATTTGTGAAGCAAACACTAACAAAAACTTCGATATGAATGCAAGAGCCGCATAAGCGAGCTGCGGGTTGGCCACCCCTGTCTTAGAGGTTGACATATTGACAGAGATGGTAGTTGGCTTTGTTAAACACCAGACAGTTGTGTAATACATGTACAGTTATGACATGGATAGTATTCCTTGTCTTGCTAACTAATTAGTTAACAGCCAGTAACTGAATATTGGGTTCTTGGAATGTTGGATGTTTGGAATAGGCTACTGTAAATCGTGGACATTTCATTGTTGAGGTCAAATACTAAATACTGTGATTAAAAAAAAATTCTCATAAAAGTCAAGATAACTGCACTGAGATGCAGAAAACACTTTTCTCCCATTGTTTCTGTGTCACGTGGGTGTGTCTGAGAGCCCAGCAGTGTTTACGTCATGGGCTCCAGCATCCGCAGGTCTCTGCCTCCTCCCACGGCAACACGGCAAACGGAAGACCAGGTGCAGCATGGGATTAAGGCAGCAGTTGAACGCTGCCACCAGGATGGTGTTGGTCTTTATCCGGAAGTTTTCCTGCTCCTTGTTACAGTTCCCCGAGGAGCGAGACAGAAGCATAATGCTCCTCTGGATGTGGTAGGGAAGGAAACAGGCTAGGAGCACCAGTACTGATGCCAGAACTTTCCTTTTCACCCTGAGGCCTCCCCCAGATCCTTTGGTCTGGCTGAGCTGGCTTGACTTGTGAATCCTCTGGAGGTGATACAGCAGCAGTGTGTAGCTGGACAGCATCAGCACAAGCATTGGGTAGAAGACCACCAGGCCAATGGCAAACACGCTGTTTGAATTTGTTTTTCTGCGGTTGTTCATATGATCAAAACAACTGCCAGGCGTTCCAAAGCCTTTGAATTCTTTGTAGACCATGTGGCTGCTGATGATCAACACAATGGTTAGCCAAGTTCCTTGGCTGATGCGACTACAATAATGGGTGTCCTTAAAAATGCGCAAGATAGTGCGACGTGACTGCACCACAGTAGTGTATCGGCTAATGCTTATCCACAGCAGGAAGCACATGTTGCAATAGACATTAATGTAGAAGATGGTCACTGAGACAAATATGGCTACCCCACACGTTGGCTCCCGTGCTTCCCATCGTTCGGCATTATAGTAGAATGCCATCCTAAACAGGAGGCTAACACACTGGAGCACATCAGACACCATTATGTTAAAGGCAAAAATAACTGTAGGCTTCCTCTTGGTCTTCCTGAGATGAAGGAAAAATAAGCCGTTGGTGAAAAAGCCAAGCAGAGCCAAGAGAAGGTAGATCCAGGGAAACACCACAGCATGCGCCCTCACAGGATTTATCATGCAGTTACCACTGAAGAGAAAGAGAGAGAGAAATGGATGGAGGCATTTCTTTATACTAAGGTTCTTCTAAAACTAGATTTATGGTTACCATCATACATGTGATTGTCTCAAAGGTGCCCTTTGAGATTATGCAGAATTTTAGCACAAATGAATGTTTGGCATCTCTTCTTGATTGGCTTGCTTTCTGCCCCCTGAATACATTGTGAAAAAACCTGGTCTCAAAAGACATAACAAACCATAACCAACCAACCGGCAAAAAGATGGTTGGGGGAGGGGTGGGGGTTAACTAGATTAAGCAATGTACTGACACCCTTTCATAAACATGTAAACATATATAATAGTTCCTAGGAAAAAAAAACTTGTTCTGATGCTGATACTCTGCGGAAAAAACTATACTGTATCCCCAAAAGTAGATAGTGTGATTAGATAAAACTTCTCTAGCAAGCTACATTTAGTATAATCATTTTGTCCTGAGAAATTAGTGCACAGCTTTACTGGGGTCTGAACACACTATCTTAGTGAATCGTCTCTTAGTGAAGACCAGCATGGAGTGAATAAACCTGGCAGCAAAGGAATTGCACCACAGCCTGCTTGCGTTTCCTTTCATGAATGTGCACTTATTTTTCAAAAACAAAAGCCAAAATTGGAGCTGGCATTCTATAGGTGTCCCACACATACCTTTGGTTCATGCTGGAAGACACATTTTCTGATCCGGCGGTCTGCGACATTGTGATGAAAAAATGTCAGATTTGCTGTGCCACTGGAGGACAGCGGTAAAGACGTTTCTGCTGCTAGTTGTTGTGTTTACTTGCGCAAGCTGAAACCACCCACCCAATTTTGGCTCTTTGAGAACTTCCTCCGTTTGTACTGTCAATCAGTATCACTATGTAACAGAGGATCATGGGTTGTTTTCTGTTGAAATGTTAACAGCTGTCATTCCATTTTCTATTATTTCATTATTGTTATTATCATTATTAGGTATAATTATGTTACACCTGTTATTTTGACTAGATGGTTATCAGAGACCAGGGAAAGGTTATGTTGTGCAGTTTACTATATCTCGCTGACTAGTGCTTACAGTCCATTTCATTTACCTCCAGATGTTTTGCACATTGCAAGTGAAATGATGTGCAAGCGACTGATGCGTCAGGCTAATGAGATGCTAAGATTAAAAAAAGCACAGAAAACAAATTAACCTATAAAATGATTTTAGAATTCTTGAAATGACATTTGCAATACAAAATATTTACTTTTTCTGGGGACATAGACGAAGGGTTTTTTTGTCAGCCTTAACCATAAAGTGCTGGGGGAAAACCCTGCATAGAAACAATGCTTTAATCCCCCTCTCTAAACCCTCTTTAGCATGGTGTAGACTGGTGGTTCCTATGAAGTGAAAGGAGACCTACTGTAACAAGCCTGTAACAACACATTATGTAATAGCTCCGCATTATGTAATAGCCTGACAAAATGTAATAAATTTTCACTCCAATATGTAATAATTTACGCATTATGTAATAATTTACACATTTTGTAATACATTTCTTTTCACGATTTCACGACACTTTGTCTATGCTCTTGTCCTGCTGGTTTTGTGAATAAAGAGAGTCTTTCTCAGCAATCTACTTAAGTCTCACTCATCTGAGTGAAAGTGCACATTTGGAAGAATTGGTGAAGATTTCACAACATGCTATTACATTTCCATTAGAAAAAAAAATCAGGTTCCGCATTTTGTAATAGCCTCCGCAATCTGTAATAAAGTTTTACAAAATGTGGAAAAATATGTTACATATTGCGTTCAGGAAAAGTATTACAAAAAGCGTAAATTGTTACATAATGCGTAAATTATTACATATTGGAGTCAAAATTTATTACATTTTGTCAGGCTATTACATTATGTGTGTGTTATTACATAATGTGTTGTTACAAGCCCCACAGTTTCCTGCACTGGAAAACAGCATTGCTATGCATCTCTATATTTACCACAGCCATTGTGCTGTCAGCTATGCTTCTGCCATTTATGCAATATTATGTTCCACCAGGAGAGGGAGCTCTGCATTTAACATGTGCAGGAGAGGCACCTTAGCTCAGAGAGAGCTGTCAAACACAGGATTTCAGACTGCAACCAGATATTCCAACATGTTTGTGACTATTTACAAACATTTTGGCACAGTTTTCTGTGACTAGAAGAGTATTTTCTACAGCTACGCACTCATCTGCAACCTACATATATGTGTATTTTTTTAAGTATACCAAGTATAGCAACAGTGCTGTCATTCTGGACTCTTATCATTTCAGTCTGATGGATTTGGGTAATAGCATCTCCTGGCATATATGTCAATGTCAATGCTCTATAAAACCAAGCCAGTTAATATTTTATTCAGTCGATTTAGGTCCATAATGAATATCATGGGCACTGTAAATAAGAAAGTTAGCCTTGAGTCCTGAAATATAAGTAGTTTTTCTTACCAGTAACAAGAATTCAGTACATCCAAGTCACACTAGCCAAATCTTTCAAGGATTAGAAGGCCTGCCTCCTGTAGGGCTCTTTGTCTCACCAGAGGTACACGTCAGAGATTGTGTTTGTGTTAAGGCATTTTGGTGAAAAATTACGGGACTAACCACCCACCCAGAAGGCCCATACAACCTTCTAAACACATCCCAGGTGAAAGTGGTTCAGCCATGAAAAGCTGTAAAGGTTTTGTTTTATTTCGTGGAATGAATTAGAAATTGATTTGGGCTAGATGGGCATGGAAATGCAAACCATTATAGTAAGGATAATATCCCAGAGAGAGAGGGGCGGGGTCTACTTTGAATATTGTTTAATTTATGGTACTGTCTTTAGTATTAACAGTGTGGTACTGTATTGTTCTCCTTACATTATATTTGATGATGCAACATCAAATATTTGCCCCTAATGGAAGAAATAACATTACCATTAAAGATTTGGATATCGTCACCTGTGTTAAACACTCTCAGAAACGTTTTGTTTTCAAAGCAGACCCTTTTATAAAATATATGCTCTTGAAATAAAAACAACATAATATTTAATGTGATTAAAACTACAACAGGCCTTGTATGAGGAACTGGGTCATTGTGATATGCATGACATACATGCCAAGTAAATACAGAAACAACCAGAACAAGGCTTAGGATAAACTCTTGGCTTTGTGGTTTGCTTAGTGTTACGTGACTGACCTGAGAACAAATTACAAATCTGCCTGTCTTGCTACGCGATGCATACTTCTTGCATTCCTTGTCAAGGACTGATCCTGTATTAAGCTGTCCATATAACAGAGATAACATCTCCAAGTCCATACTTATCCTCCTACACAGTGCTTTTCACCTTCTCCTTCCACCTTTCTTCCAAACCAGATTGGTTTTTGAGAAGTGATACATGGCATACTGGTTGAGCTCTGTCTTTCTCAGTCCTTCAGACAAGCAGGAGACACATAATTCCCTGGACGTCTCTCTGCCTCGTCTCCACTCTGTCCGTCAGCTGGGTCTTCGTAATGCTATCAGCCGTTTCCCCGACAGTGTCAAGGGTCTCATCTACCCGTTGACGGCGCCTGAAGAAGCATCCTCTCGTTGGGAACGCTGACAGCGTAAACGTTGGCCAGTGACGCCCGCTCTCGCAGGCTCTTGACGAGCTCGCTGCTGGAGACGCTGCTCACGGCCACGTCGGGCTCACGGCAGAGCTTCCGGAAGATCTCCAGGGTGGTGCGGCGTATGGAGCTGCAGAGCAAGAAGTACATGACGGGGTCCAGGCAGCTGTTGAAGGCCGAGAGCAGCAGCGCTGCCTCATTGGCCTTGTCAGCCATGGCCTGCCAGCCACACGAGAGGTCTGTTTGGATCTGCGAGGTGATGTAGAAGATGCGCACAATGTGGTATGGCACGAAGCACAGGGTGAAGAGAAAGAGGACAAAGAAGGACTTGCGTGCCGTCTGTTCGTATTTATGTGCGTTGGGCAGATCTGGCTTGTCCTTGGAGGCGCGCCGCAGCATCTTGCCAATCCTGACGTAGGAGACGACCAGCGAAGCATACACCAGCCAGAACAGGACGACCAGCGCGTACTTAAAGCAAGCCAGGCCCATGGATTTCATCTTCCGGTAGTGGAAGCACCTGTTCTCCTCTCCGTGCTCTGTGATGCTGATGATGATGACGGTGCAGACGAAGGCCACGGACCAGAGACCCCCGCAGGCGGCGTAGCTCCAGCGGCCCCGCATGAAGCGCTTGCGGCCAGTGGAACGGTGGATCTTCAGGTAGCGGTCGACGCTGATGAGCCCCAGCAGGGTGATGCTGATGTACATGTTCATGTAGAAGGCGTTGCCCACCACGCGGCACATGACGGGCCCCAAGCTCCAGGTGTTGTTGCTGGCGTGGTAGAGCACGCGGAAGGGCAGGCAGATGACCAGCAGCAGGTCGGCCAGCGCCACGTTGATCAGGAACACGCGCACCGAGTTCTTCTTGGTGTGCACACGCAGGAACACCCACAGGGCCAGCAGGTTCCCCGCCAGGCCGAACAGGAAGAAGAGGGAGTAGAAGAAGGCCAGCGTTATCCGCATGGCGTCGTCGTCGGTGACGCAGATGCTGTTCACCGGCGCAGGGCTGGTCAGTGCATAGGAGCTGTTGCTCAGGGGGGAAGTGGAGAAGCTTGGAGGGTTTGCAGTAGCCATGGTGTGAGGGGAGAGATGTTTTCAGTCCTGAAAAGAAATTGAGGTTTTAATTTATTGATCTCACCTGTTGTAGCCACTGACAGCCACTGGTAACTAATAACCCCAAACCTTTTCACTACTATAAATACTATACTATTATACTTTTTATATACTTTTTTACTTTGTTATATACTTTTTACACACAAACACACACACACACACAACCACTGTCTTCAGATATCTTAATTTCTTTTGCAAAATCTTATTTTCAATAATCCGAATTATTTATAACTAATTATTTTCTTAGCGCAGCAGTAGGATCATGATGACAAGTCCTCATTGTTTGTATATTGCATACAATTCCAATTTATGTAGACCCTTTAAATGTGTTCTTTAAAAGTGTTGGTATCAATTCTATTACAAATATTTAACGCGCTGAAATAAAAGCAGACTCACCTTTTTAATTCTTTCCATGGAACTGTCAGATGTAAGAAGAGAGGAAATCCCTCCACCGATCGACCCACCAGACTTTCACTGTCTCAGTATTAAACGTATGCTACTAAATAAATTAAAAAAAACAAGTTTTATTGCAGACTTTTTTTCCTGGCACTGCCCTTTCTTCACCCATCCGTCTGTGTTGCTGCTGATAATCTGTGATGAAGTGAAACTTCTTGGTCCTATACAGCTGACTGTAGTTTGCTCAACCCCCTGTTTAGCCACACACTCTACCAACCTACCCAACCACACACACACACACACACACACACACACACACACACACACACACACACACAGAGTCTCGTTCTCTCAAAAGTTCAGATATGCTAGCTTTAAAAATGGAAGGAAATAGACTTACCACTCCAAAGCTTACTGGAGAACTCTAGCTCTTGTACGTGTTTGTGTGTGTGTGCACACAGAAGTGCTCTGTATTTCTATGATTAGTAGGCTGCTTTTGCACCAAGATCACAGGGACCAGGCACTTAGGGATAAACACGGATTGGCCTGAATTGCACCTCAACTATGTGGTTGAGCTGAAAGACTGGGGAAGGTGTAGTGGAGAAAGAATAGCATGGTAATGAGAAGGTTTAGTTCATTTTCTGGGTGTGCGTGCGCGTCTGTGTGTGTGTGTGTGTGTGTGTGTGTGTGTGAGTCAGTGAGAGAGTCATATTTAAAGTGTCATTGAATCTATAATGCTGTACCGGCATGTTCTGAGAGAGAGGAAATCACAAACAATGGTGAAGTGTAAACCGACAGCACTGATCATTTGTCATTTACCGCTACAAATCCTTCCTCATTTCTCACCAATAGTCTTCCTTATTAGAGGAGAGCTCATTGTGTTGGGAATTGATGAATTGAATTCTCTTGTTTCCTTGATGACTAACCCCCCCCCCGCTCTCTCTCTCTCTCTCCCTTTTTCCCTCCCTCCCTCCATAGCCCCACTGTGTGTTACTGGCATCAAAGGAGAATTCTGCGCCAGTTAAACTTGGAGGATTTGGGGTGGCGATACAGCTTGGAGAATCCGGACTAGTAGCAGGAGGTATGTGGCCCGAGTGCTGTCCCACACGCCAAAGGAAATTGTCAACAGATCCCTGCTAATTCAGTTGTGTGTGCGTGCATGTAAGAAACTGTCGACCTAATAGCATTTTGTCTGGAAGCACTGATTTAGTAGGTAAAATTATTGAAATTATGAAAATTAATTACTAAAAACAGAATTATTATAAACAGTGAAAATTAGAAAAATAACTCCATTCTTCTGCGTTTTTAAGAAGTTTAGCTCCAGAAGCAGTGAATACTGAGTTCATGGATTTGATTACTAATAACCGTATTAAAATAAAATTATTAAAAATATATTAAATGGGAGGTAACTTCTTCTACTTACTTACTAACAGATGTGAAAGGTGTGACTATAGACTTTTATATATGATCTGAATGTCTAGGATATGGTGGTTATCTAAGGAGAGTTAGTTGGCCTGTAGTTTGCCCAACAGCTGAATAAAGCCTCCCTTTCACATCCCATGTTACGCCAGGCTTGCTCAGCCAAATCTATTAAGGGCCTCTGTTCTTGCTCACTACAGGTTTCTGGTAACTTCCTCTTTCAGTATAGCGTAACAGGGAAAAGAAATACCATACAGGCTGTTGTGTCTGCTGATAAGCTTATGTAAGAAATCAAGCTTGCACACTTGTTCATGTGACTGAAGAGAACTGTGTATGATGTTTTAGTTCTTTTAAGAAGAAGATTTTATTGCAGATGCTGGCTTAAAGCACATCATTAGTGCGGCTTTAGTTTTAGATGGCAGCACAAATGAGTGGTTACAGTATATGAGCTGCAGGAGATATCATTTCTTCAGAAAGAATAAATATGTGGTCACCTAAAACTTTTTTTTAGGTGATCCTTATTTGCGTATACATGTACGTACATGTGAGTTTCTGTAATCAGTACACAGGGCAAGGGTTGGAAAGACCATGTGGGTGGGTGTGGTCACTGATAATGTTATGGAAGAAATGGAAGTTTGCATACATGTTCTTTTGAACCACACTTACGCAGAGGGCAGTGTAGGGTAGTGTTGTGTCGGATGTTTTTTGGGGGGTATTTTCATGCATTCAGATAAACTGATCTCCTGGCAAAAGTGTATATAACAGTGTACTTTGGGGTGTAATTTTAATTGTAGTTTAATGCTGTTGAGTTGTTAAACAAACTACAGGCCACATTAAAGGGAGTGAATCAACCTCGTTGCCAATTGTGAAGGGCAGTCGATCGGTATGGAATGACAGAATTATGTACAACATGGT
>JAGFZM010001708.1:0-12316 GCA_017657215.1 Limnothrissa miodon | reverse complement strand
ATTGTCTAAGGGATAATTAATGACCCAACATGCTGGTATCATATTAATAATGTCCACTTGAAGTGTCATAAGACTTTTTAAAAGGCATTATTTATTTAGCTTTTCCAATTTGACAGTATTTAATATGAAGACAAAAAAAGTGAGTATTTTTGTTTCATTACTTGAAACCTCTTTAGAGTGTTTCATTCTCCACCACTAAGGCAGAGTGAGCCTGAACATTTTATATTTTTATAACAGGAATTCTCAATCTCACCAGTCCCAGCACAAGTTCTTTATACATAATTTAAATACAATTTACAGTTGTTCACACACACCAATAAGCATGCCCAATGAACCATAACTGCTGGCACATAACATTACTATAACATAGTAATCTCTGACAGCTTGTGGCCATGCACACCCTGTGCTGTCACGGAAACATGTCAGTGCTGCTCTCATGTTTGGTGATTGACGGCGAGGAATAATTCAGCCGTGCACAGCTAGGATACAGTATGTTGTGTCACCTGCTACGCTGCTGCAAGCACAAAACGCCTTTTGTTTTCCTTTGATATCTGCCTCTGTGGGTGAAGTTATTGTGACATGTTTTCGCTCTCACTTTACCACTCAGGTTTCTGATGGCTGCAGAGAAGTCTCTTATGACAATCCTGTGTTTTACTGCAGTTTCAAAACAGCTTTTTTTTTTTACTACAGTTTACCACAGTCCTACTACAGTATTACTGCAGTAAATGCAGTGTTTTGGACATGAAAAAACTGCAATTCATGAAAAATACTATAAAATACTGCAGAGTTACCGCATTTTACAGCACAATGCAATATTTTGGACAGAAAATACTCCATCAGACCATAAAAAAATTCATTTTTTTCTGGAAAACAGCTTTATTTTCGTCAGGGGTAGCTCTTACATGATAGGAGATGTGTTTGTGTTCCATAACAGCACCGTGAGGAATCATTAGCAGTCTTGCAGGCCCTGAGCAGAGATCCATCTGTCTGCCCTTGCAATGACATCTGTTTGTTTGGATGTGGTGCACTATGGGTACGCAGGGCTCTGATGTAATACAGAGAGCACAAACACATGGCAGCACCTCTTGGGAGCTCCTTTTGTTCCTCGGAATGTTGAGCTAATGCCAAAGAATGGATGCTCACACTACTGTTCCACAGCGGGCCGCCACTCGTTTGTAGAAGTCTGTCCGTCCGTCTGTCTGTCAGAAATATGACGAAAGCACAATAGCTGATTTTTTTTTTGTGGTTTGTGGTTGTATATGTGTGTATATTCTAAGCAGACACATTTGACTAACAAAGCATGTGACAAACCTAGCTCACACCTGCTGGATTATAAGGAGGGTTTGTTTTTGTGTTTATAAAAAGGGTCATGTTTTGACCCCATGCAGTAGCTTTACCAGCTGCCACTATCAGTAAAACCCTCATCAGAGAGTTTTCTAAAGTTAGACACCAGCAAAGAACATATTTTAGAGCTCCTTTTCAGTCAAAACGTGCAAGTGAATATTTTGTTCAAAAGGACATGAACTAGGTATTTTAAGTTTGCCTACCATTTTGCATTTTGCTAACCGCATGCACTATACATTCAAGTACCACATGAACAGATAAATCCATTAAAAATATTAAAGTATTAAAAAGGCATGACATCATGGCCATTTCAAGGCACTTGGAGCTGGAATTTTGATGCCTCTATCCAAGTACCACTGGTACACTCACTTAGCGTGGCGGCCAAACTTCAAAGCCCAGCTACCGTACCAACACCTTTTTTAATTAGGAACGATAGTTTGTCTCATGCCCATGGTGGAAGAGACACATACATGTAACAGCTTCAGTGAAGGTTACAGGCTTCCCATATCAGGCAATGGACTTGATCTTCTTGATGCCCATACTATTCAAATCTGCCACTCATTGATGAACTACTACCCTGAGTCCCAAATAATGCAGATCCATTCCAGAGATGCATGTTTCAATCAACTTGAATGACCTTGCCTAAGTGCAACAAGAATCCTGCTCTTGCTGGAGCCCTGGTGATGTGGTTTTCGCTCGTAAATGACCCCCATAAACACCATCCTTCAGTTTATTGTACAGACATTAGAGAAATTAGATTTAGTGCAGCAGCTGTTGATGTCATGCTTCCAGTGTGGAACCATGAGGCGTTCTGGAAGCTCCTTGCAAGCGTGTTCCAAGAGGAGTCACAGAACCGTCACTGAACAGAAGGACCCACTCCGCTCCTGTTGGTGTCACGGCAACACCAGTTCAGTTCTATTAGTGGTATTGGGGCACAGGCTGAATACAGTAGGTGTAAGTATCAATACCTGATCAATTAGTGTAAGTATCAATAGCTGATCATGAGAATCAGAATCAGTTTTATTGGCCAAGTATACTTGCATATACGAGGAATTTCATACTGGTAGGTGTAATGCTCTCTAGACACGCAACAAGGATATCCATCAGTATACATTACAGTGCAAAAAGTACTATGGGAACATGATGGGCATCAATACAATAGACAATATACATAGGCAACTATCAACATTATATACCGTTAATAAATTAGGTGTAAGAATCAATAGGTGTAAGTATCATGAGGTGTAAGTATCAATAGCTGATCAATATCAGTAAGTATCAATAACTGATCAGAAGGACTGACGGTTCAGGAGCATCTGACTATGGGGTTGTTCAGATGTCCTAGGATGTGTTTGGCGACTGTTTGTATTGGAAACATCACTGACAGGCCTTGTGGTGAGGGCATGCCTGGACCCCTGAGAGTAGGAGATTTTAGGAGATAGGGATTATATATGTGTGTGTGTGTGTGTGGTGGTAGTGGTGGTGGTGTGTTTGTATGTGTGAATATGTGTGTGTGCATGTATATGTGTGTGTGTGTGTGTGTGTTGTGATGGTGATGGCGGTGTGTTTGTATTTGTAAATGTGTGTGTGTGTGTGTGTGTGTGTAAGGATAGGGGGTTGGGGTTGTAAGTTGACCCGGGTTGGATGGTGTAACTGCCGAACTATGCTGGAATGAGGACACATGGGGTCAACTAGCCTCAGGACCTCTGCCAGGCTAGAACTCTCACACACACACACTCACACAGCACACTCACACACCCCTGCCCACGCATGAACCAAACACACTCTCTGCGCTGGCTCTCTCTCAGGGGAGACAGCCGGCGTTGGCACTCCTGCCTGGATGGAGCGATGAACGGGCCCGATGTCAGTCAGTGACAGCCAGCTGCAGCACATGCCAGGAGATTACATGATGTAAAAGGGCCCATGGGTGTCAGGGACAACGTGGAAGGAACAAGAAGGAAAGAGAGGCCACGGATAGCTTAGTTTCACCCCACTACCAGTGCCAGCTTCAAAGGGGCCGGAACATGAAACACATTCTGCCTCAGAGTGAGATGTCAGTCGCAGAGCCCTGGCTTTTAGTGCTTCTACATGGGGCTATGGAAGTGTCTTCAGACAATTGTTCTGTCATGTGACACAGTTATGCAGATTAACTAGTGAACTTCCTGGTCATGTGATCAAAATGGTCGCGAAATGGTCATGTGATCACTGCAAACATGAAGATTAGGGCTGGACAATTAATCGCATTTGCAATATAATCGCAATTTTGAAATTCACAATTTCGAAATCGCAGAGGTGCGCAATATTTTTGTTTTGTAACGGCATAGACTTAATGCATAGACTTAACGCATAGACTTAACACATAGACTTGTTTGATAGCTACACTCTGCACTATGTTAATCAAGGATTGGGGTTCAATGCAACAAGATTAAAAAATATGTTGATTAATGAGAATAGTTCATGTTCTATTTTTAATTGGACCTTGAGTACAAATATGCATACCTATGTGACATATTTGGTGCTTGTGGTTTTTATTGTGAAAAATCGCAATCAAATCGTAATCGCAATATTGGTTGAGAAAAATCGCAATTTTGATTTTTGGCAAAATCGCACAGCCCTAATGAAGATGCAACGTAGAGTGCGTCATTTTCTAACTTGTCCTGAAGAAGGCCATTGTGGCCGATACATAACCGTAGACCTAAATGTTTTTAAATGATAGCCATGTTTAAACAAAGGCTTTATGTATTCATCATTCTCTCAGGATCACTTCTTGCTTCAAATAATTTTGTCTTCAGACCATGTTGAACAGTGGAACTGGAATGTATAATGATGCTGTATGAATGCAGGCAGTCAGTTCAACCACAGGGCATGACTGCTGCAAAAGTTTAATGGGAGGCAATAAACAACATGACACTACATCCTGCACAAACACCACCCCACGCCCTACATACTGGCACAAACACCACCCTACACCCTGCACAAACACCACCCTACGGCCTTCACCCTGCACAAACACCACCCTACGGCCTTCACCCTGCACAAACACCACCCTACGCCCTACATACTGGTACAAACACCACCCCTACGCCCTACACCCTGCACAAACACCACCCTACGCCCTACATACTGGTACAAACACCACCCCTACGCCCTACACCCTGCACAAACACCACCCTACGCCCTACATACTGGTACAAACACCACCCCTACGCCCTACATCCTGCACAAACACCACCCTACGCCCTACATACTGGCACAAACACCACCCCTACGCCCTACATCCTGCACAAACACCACCCTACGCCCTACATACTGGTACAAACACCACCCTACGCCCTAACACAAACACCACCTTCAACCCTACCTTTTAGACACCATCCTCCTGGCCTCTGGTAAGTGCTGGGTCATACCCACAGGCTATTCACCTTAAATATGCCTATTATCATTCCATATGCATCTTGATCACTATATTTACACACTACATACTTTACCATTATAAATGTATTATCACTCATTATATTGTACGTATAGCACACGTATAGCTTAACTTATGTGTATTTTTTAGCCTAAATCTGTTTTATTGAATTTAAATGTAACACTAATAGTTAACTAAGACACCGGTCAGTGACACTACTGCACAACACTGGGGCCTTGGTAGTATATCACTGCAAGACTGCAAGAATGTAAATGACACAAGGGAAAGAATACTTCATTTAATATTTTATTACGTAATATGAAACATTTTATTTATATCATGCTGTAGTATTGCTCCCTTAAAAAAACAGTACTTTGTTACATTTCTTTACACAAATACTATTATTTAAGTTAAGGGAAATTAATATTATGTACAGTGTGTTTGTACAGTTAGCTATGCAATTTTATGTACAGTGAATGTAAATATCACATAAATATTTATGTGATATTTACATACTTACAGCAACTTAAAACAGCATGTTCATATGGTATATTCCTGTGACTCTGATCTGATCTATTTGTTAGCTAGTTTTTCACATCATTGTGGGTTCTATTCTATTACAACTAGCAAGATTATATTTTGTGATTTATGGTTAATGCCTTGAATGAATGATTTAAAGGGTAAAGGGTATATTTGCTACATAAAGGCCCTCTCTCTGAGGTTACGCAGAATATGCGTGTCAGCTCTCGATCACGCTCCGCAACACTCCCAGGCCTCAGGACTTCTGCAGAGACGCCATCCATCTGCTGCAAGTAGAAGGTGCTTCCGTGCTGACGGTCCTCATGAAACGAGTGCCGCAAACCTGCTGAGACAGTCCTCGAGGAATCCACATAGCTCATCCCCCTGATCTCTGCCCACTTCCTCCTTCATCCTACCCCCTCGTCCTCGCTAAAACCAGATGAGCGACCTTGAGGGTAATTTTCAATTCAATTTTATTTATATAGCGCATTTTTACAAACGGCATGTCTCAAGGCGCTTAACACAAAGAGGCCCAATGAGCAACAGGGGCAAGGAAAAACTCCCTATCAGCGTGTTTTGTTTTTACTTGTTATGGTAAATTTGCGTAATTTGCGTCATGCCAACACCTCGCAGCTGCCTCGGCCCAAGTTAGGGCTGATGGTACCATTGGCTTTCTTGCCATCACCCCCTTTGAGAACGCTGGTGGCCTCTGCCTTGAGCCAGTCCTTCTCCAAGTACGCCTTCACCTCGCTCACCGTGCACCTTTGGGTGGCGTCCAAGGCTAGCATCTTGCTAAACATCTCCAGGGCGGCAGGGCTGAACTTCTTCCACTGCGACGGAGCGTCCACAACTGACGGCTGCCGGCACCAGTCAGCAAACTCCTCGTAGAAGTCGTCAGAGGGCGCGCAGCGATCCCAGGGGAAGAAGCCGGTGAGGATGCAGAAGACGAGCACGCCGAACGCCCAGGTGTCCAGGCTGGGCTCCACGCTGAGCGGGGGAGCCCTGGCTTCCGTCTCCCCCTCCTCCAGCGCCATGGCACAAAGCTCCGGAGCCATGTAGGGCAGCGTGCCGGAGATCATGCGGATCAAGGTGCCCCTCTTCTGGGTCAGCCCAAAGTCGGCCAGCTTGACCCGGCGGCAGTGGCTGTCGAGCACCAGGACGTTCTCGGGCTTGACGTCGCGGTGCACCAGGTCATGGCCGTGGATGAACTCCAGTGCGCTCGCCACCTGCTGGGCCACTCTCTTCACTGCACTCTCGGGAATACCCACCTGGTTGAGAGAAGAGACGTGATTGGAATGGGCCTGTAGTCAACTGCCTCACCTGCTTTAAGGGGTATTAACATCCGCAACGATAACTTTAAAGATAGCTATAACTATACAGTGTCTTTGAAAAAACTTTTGTGAATGGTGCCATTCACACATCAAATATAATGGCAACAACAGGCTGAACGATATAGTTTAGATGACTAATCACATGCACCTTGCTGTAAACCCAATGTTATTGTTATTGTTATTATTGGACAGTGTGAAAAGAAATATCATTGTAGTTATAGTTATCATTATCGTTGTTGTTGCAGTCAGTAGTACTGTCACATCCACCTGCTTTACTTACACATAGTTAGAGTCACCTGATCTACTGTCACATGTGAGAGTTACTGTACATTCAGAAATACATTTTTGAAATGTAGTTTATAAATTCAGTTTGAATTTGATTAAAGAATGCTCTTTGTAATTATTAAAGGAAAAAGAAAATCAGTAAGTTATATTACCTAGAAGAGTGGTGTTTAGCATAGCACACAAGTGTATCACTTCATAATATTATTAACTGCATTTTTTTTTACATTTATTACATTTTTAAATGTAATTAAAATCCATTAAAATGGATGCAGTCACCTCTTGAAGCCCTACTCAAGGCATATGTCACCAATGAGTTAACAACAACCCGCCTCAGGTTTCCAGTCCACTTCTAGCACAGTGTGGGTGTATTTTTCAGAGTATATTTTTCCAGGTCAATGACTGCTATGGCAGATAACGGCAATGTGCTTGTGTGTGTGTGTGTCTGTGTGTGTGTCTGTGCGTGTGGTCCACACCGTGACCCCTGGCTTCATCCATAATGCACAGTTGGTGGCGTGACTAATGCACATGCCATAAGGTGCCACCAATGCATTCACCTTCTCTGGCGTAGTGCAGGATTGAATTTAATTTAACTGCATTCCATGTCAGATGCCTTTCTAAGCCCCTGGATCACAAGGACCTTAACTCTCAGGATTCACTTTAAGCACTTTAGGCCTCTTTAATGAAAAAACAGTGCTCACAGCACAAGGTTTCTATCAATTTCATCATCTTCACTTTCTCTTTTTGTATCTTCAGCCTTTACGAATGTCAGAGGAGGTTCCCGATTGATACGTTTAATAAGCCTTCTAAGGACTTTAAATAGATTCCTTGACAGATGAGGAGATCTATCAGTCTTACTAATGATGAAGCGAAGGGCCTGATAATTATAGCTCACAGTCTAATTTGCCTGCCATATCCAGTTTGAAGAATCTGACCTTTGATCTTGTTATGAATCTTGCACATAATTTCCATGTTCCAAGGCGGCTCTAGTTACTTTGGATGGTGTTGTAGTTTGGATACCAAACACTGGATTCTGTGCTAAGACAGTTGTAAAGCAGGGGTTACAGTCTTTTGTATTGTGTCTGGGAAGGTGCAATGGTCTTCACTTTAGTACAGCAGTCCTTTAAGGTCAGAAATCCAACAAATAAAAAAACAGAAGTTGAGCTTCTGTTTTCTTTGATTTAATTGCTAACTTCAGAAGTTTGACTGAATATGTTTTTTTTCAGTAGAATCCACTCAGTCATTTGTCTGTTTTTTAAAGAGTAAATAGATCACAATATTGAAGGTTTAAAGCATACGGGTGTAAGTGACATCTCAGGCAAAAACAAGTTTTATACGTCAATTTAAAGGTCTTGATGAGCTCTATCAAAATGAAAAATATGGTCCCAATAATAGTTTTTTTTTTTTTTAAAATAGAGACTAAAAACAAAATGTTGCGAATAAGTGACAATCCTCACCTGAAATTAAAAGTTTGTTTTAGCTCTACTGTAAAAATTCTGAAAATGTCAATTATGCCCCTTGTGATGCAAAACCTCAATATGTCACACACACAAACACGCCATGTGTCGTACCCTTGGCTTAATGACCGCAAACAAGTCCCGGCCAATCACCAGCTCCTGTGCAAAGCCGTAGTGCTCTTTGGACTGGAAGGCGATTCCAAAGAGCCCCACGATGCAGGGGTGGCGGGACAGGTGCAGGGAGATGCAGTACTCCCGCAGGAAACCCTGCAGCTTGGTGGAGGCTTTGGGCATCACTTTCAGCGCCATCGGGGTCCCTTTGGGTCAACACAACACAAACAACAACAACTAGGATGCAAAACACAACAACAAATTCAACAACACAGTTATTTTTAGTGTGATATCAAGTCAAGTGTTTTCATTGCCATTTCAGCCCTATATATATATATATATATATATATATATATATATGAAGAGTTCAGATGCAAAAGCCTCTAAAAGCCATTTCAATTAATTTACAGAAATATATTTTTTAAATTTTGACAAACTATCTATTCAGTCCAAATCCAATCTGATTTGTTTTTACATAATAAAAAGAATTGAATAAAAATTAAAATAAATTGTATTTTTATACTGATTACTTACAAAATATTATTAAAACCTCCTTTTTGAATATTTCTGAAAATGGATTTAGAGGCTTTTGCATCTGAACTCTTCATATATATATATATGTATAAATTGAGATGAGACAACGTTCCACCATGGAACCAAGTGATGCTACATTAAGATAGCAATAAATAATTGTTTGGGACAGGCTACATATGGCGCGTATAGGCTAAAATTAAGTCTATTTAGTATGCTACAGTACATATAAGTTAAGCTACATCTACTACACCTACATTATAAATATACTATACAAACATGTTCTTAGTTGTATGGCTTCTTTGTGACACTTTCAATACAGCACATAACCATATATTTAGGGCAAAGGTTATGGACTATCAGCCTCCAAATCTCATTGGCAATAGGGCTTTCTATTTAACCAGTTGTCACAACAGGTATCAGTCAGAAATGGGGTGGCTATTGTAGTAGTCTCTAAACAAAGTCTTTAACAAAATAAGGTAAAATCTACTTTAGTCTACTTTACCTGCAACAGACTGGAATAATACTCATATTTGTAATATTGAAGCTCATGTAAACATACTCATTCTGTCACAACAAAGTTGTGGTTATATGTTTGACACCGTTACACCTACTGTTTTAAAATGGTGTCCTGCTCAGTTCAACAGGGGCTGAAAGGTGTCATTTTGTATCACTAAATTCTGTGCTTGTCAATTAAATTGTATGCACACTTGAAGTTGTTTATTGAAATGACGGTTTTGTTTTGTAAAATTGTTGATAAAGGTGTTGACTGAAATGAGCACTGTTATGTCCTTGTTTGTATTAATATACAGTGCAGTCGTATGCCATTTTGGAAACAGCAACTGCCCTAACTATCATAGAATACACTGTACATCTGCCATAAACTAATTAGGACATGCTGCAAATTCCATGCTGCAAATTCCTCTCTATTTGACTCTGAGTACAAACATCTAGCTGTACCACTGCAGTCTGTGGGAACTTCCCGTGCCCGAGCAGCTCTGCTCTCCGCTGCTGGTAGCCCACTCTGTCCCCTGTCCCCCTGCTGTGTCCCCAGTGTCCCTATTCTGTCCCTACTCTGTCCACCCCCCCACCCTTCTTACCCCTGCAGCGGTGCGTCACCAGCAGCACTTTGCCATACTTCCCGCGGCCGATCTCTTTGATGATGTTGAAGTGATCCTTGATCTCCAGGTGGCTGAGGCTCTGTGCAGTGAGCGCCATCAGCTCGTCGATCAGGCTGCCGGCGGGCATCCCCAACTCAATCATTGGCCCGCTCTGGGGGACAGAGAAGCAGACAAATACGCACGGCACCAAGACTTAAATGTTAAAGTCACAAGATTTATGTCAACGCTGATCTGATTTACATTTACATTCTACAGCTAGTATCAAGTATATGTCTTTATGCATAAAAACATCAAGCAGAGAATATGTACTCTGTAAAGTATATGTGATTACACATAAAAGCATCAAATACAGCAGAGAATTTTTACTTTATAAAGTATGTGTTTACACATAAAAGCATCAAATATAGCAGAAAAGTTTTACTTTATAAAGTATATGTGTTTACACATAAAGGCATCAAATAGAGCAGAGTGTATTTGCTGTAAAAAAAACAAAAAACAAAAAAAAAAAACCCTGACACCAGCTCTCTTTCAAAACCGAAGGTTATTCATGAGACAATGAGATTACATGATGCCAATCAGACAATTAGTGTGATGATCCTATGTAGTGTATGAGTTGGTTATTCCATGACAACCCTATGCAGTGTATGAGTTGGTTATTCCCTGTGACACACAAAGAAGATGTTCCTGCCAACTGCTGAGCTCAACTAATTCTTAACGCTTGTGTTAGTCATCATTTATATTTCCTAATCCCACAGCGGTCACAGTTGTTATGTTTTTAATGTAACGCTGTGCGCACTCTCTTCTTCCGCTTCTTCTCCTTCTTATTCTAGTTTGCGAGCATGATAAGGATCAGGGCCGTCTGTCGCAGGCGTCTTTCATCACCTCCTGCTACATGCTCAGCACTTTCTTCATCAGATTACCAGGGACTGCTCACACACACATTCCACACACTCTTGTGCTCGTGTGCTCACACACACTTGCTTATTTGACACCTGGTCAAAAAGATTGCACACTGTTGACAAGTGACAATAAAAAACTAGAGAAACTTTAACAAAATACGATTCTGTCTTTTTTTCGTCTTTGTTTTACTCTAATTGCTTATACTGCCCCATAAAAATAGAAAATATATACAGTGCATATGAAATTGTAATTAGTGTTTTAAAAAGCTGCTATGAAAGTATAACTGTACATTTAACTGATATTGCCTTAATAGAACTGATTACGTCAACTGCTGGAGAAGCATTTTTATACTTTTGTGCACATCACTAAACATCAATTACAGTACGACGTTTTTTGTTGTTGTTGTTTTTTTTTTAAGATTTAAGAAACTTGTGGGAACACACAAAAACACAATAATATTTTTTTTTGGAATAATTATTTGTAAATGTGAACATGTGTGTAGACACTATGTGACATGCATGTGTATTAAAATGCATAATTTTATAGTATGTATATATAAAAAGTAAGTTTGATATCCTCCAGGTCAACCTTTGGTCAGGTTTATAACTTATTACTCACACACCTATGGAGAGATAGCGAGAGATGAGACTGTTGGATCTGTCCCCTGTCCTCTGATGTCCACCAGCCCTGCACTGCCACTGACCGCTGTCCCCTGTGTCTGTCCGCCTCTGTCCCTCTCTCACTGTGGCTGCAGCTGCACCGTCCCCTTGTGCGCAGTCAGCCAGGAGGTGCTGGAGGTGTCCTGTGAGGAGCAAAGCTAACGCTAGCACTCGCGCACAGCTCAGGAGCAGACTAGTGCGTTTCCCCACCCAAAGGGCGCTCACACTGCTTTATAAGGAAGAACAAGTCTCCCAACCACTGCGGGGAACCACTACAGAGATTCTGCTGCTGCTGCTGCTGCTGCTGCTGGTCTGGACAACACGTGGACAAACACGCTTACACATACAGTACACTGGTCACACACACATACAGTTCACTGTGCACACGCTCATTGAAACACACTCTGTGAGCACCTTTCTGTTGGCGGTTCTTAAATACTCACAAATAGACAACTATACAAATATATGATATAAAATATAACATCTTTATATAATCTAATCAAATATATCACATTACACTGTACCCATGTTTATTTAACCCCACTCTGTGTTCTGTGAGCACAATAGGGGCACCCTTGCTGTTAGGGGTTCTTTAGTTATTCACAAATATACAATGTGTGTATTACACATAGGCCCTCCACACTGTACA
>JAGFZM010001707.1:33536-52532 GCA_017657215.1 Limnothrissa miodon | reverse complement strand
TTTCACCTAACTAAAATAGCTTGAAACAAGACAACCACAGCATATTTCTGTCGAAACCAACTCTTATGACAAGAGACAACCACAAAATTAATGAAAATACGAGGGAATGAGACCTTTAACACTGAAACACACACACACACACACACTTCCTCTCTATTTCTCTCACACACTCTCCCTTTCTGTCTCACACAGAAACACACACACACACCCATGTACCCTATGTACATTTGACTGCAGCGGCCCGCCGCACCTTCAAGCCTTGCCGCCGCACCTTCAGAACTCCCCCCCCCCCCCTGTCCTCACGTTACTTTAGGTTTGGAGCGATTAGCACTTTTGGAGCGATTAGCGCGTTTTTTTTTCCTCATTCTAACCCCTACCCCCAGTCTTCACTTTACTTTAGGAGCGCTTTGCCTCCGTTTTTTTCTCATCACCACCTCCTCACGTTACGTAACAACACCAATTAGCGTTTTTTTTTTATCGTTTTTTTCTCTCATCCGCCGCACCTTCAATGAGATCCTAGGGGAAACACTGCTCCCCCTTTCTCTCTCACACAGAAACACACACACACTCATGTTGGTACCTTGACAGCCACTCCTCTGGTTTCTGGGAACTCCAGTAGGTGGTAGCTGAGGTCCTCCACGCGGCTCACGGTGATCTTCACATCGGTCACTCTCTGCAGAGCCTGCACCAATGCCCTGGTCCTGTTGTCCACACTCGCCCGTGCTATGATCTGCACAACATACACTTCACTGCATAACCCCCATTTCACTGCATACTTTTATATAACATGCATAACAATGAATCCTTGAGTCCTTGACTACCTACCCTCTCTCTCTGTGACAGTAGCCTGTGAGCCTTATCCTCAGCCTCCTTCTCCTCTTTCGTCTTTTCTTTGCTCTCCTGTGAGGCCTCCTGGTTCGACGCACCCGACTTCTCCGTGGCACTCGCGGCGGCACTCTGGGCATCCACCCGGAACTTGGGCACGAGCGGAGCAATGTAGCTGCCCACGAAGCTCTGCACGCTGGGCCGGGGATAGGAGAGGTAGTGGCTGATGCCCTTCCTAGGGGGCGCCAGTGGGGCGGCCGGGGCAGGGGTCTCTGTCTTGGGTGCAGTTGGAGAGGTGGGTGTGGGTGTGATTGTGTGCGCGATGTCAGGGGACTCCGGAGAAGTCTGATCGGTTGCTTTCCCCGCCACGGGCATCTGAACAGGTATGTGATCCCAGCTCCGAGTCTGGTTTGAGGGGAGAGGACCTTGAGCTGAGGGGGCTGCTGGTTCCGGAGTTTTCTTTTGCGGGGCCGACTGGTTCTGTGTTGGGTCCGAAGAAGTGTCAGCACCAAAATAAGTGTTGACATGCTGGGAGAGGTGGCTGTAGGTCTCGTCCATGTTGGCGGAGAAAGCAGCCGGTTGGAGGCGCTGGAAGGTCTGCTTGGCCACGGACGACGACACTGTCCCGGCCTGTGTGGAGATGCTGATTTTCGGCTTCTCCCTCACGTGCACGTGAGGTACTTCAACCACCTCCATTGTCGCCCCCATCTCCGGGACTTCCTCTTCCTGTCGCTTTCCTCGTTCTGGCATATCCATGCTGACGGCTGCGGTAATTGACACCGATGCTGCCTCTGGTTCATCAGCACCATGAACGTGGACCTCCACAGTGCTAGCTGTGCCACCTTTACCTGCTGCTGCGGCAGCAGCCGTGGTGGTGGTGCCAGGCTTCTGCCTTGTGATTTTGGAGAGGAGGTCGGTACCGCTCACCGTCCCGCTGACAGCTTTGGAAACGCTGTCTAGAGTGCTCCTGATTCGGGACATGCGTCAGTCTCTCCAGAGGGCCTGCACTGGGGGGCGGACACTTAGACAGAAACTACAGTTTTTCTGGCCTCAGGCTTCCATCACTGGTGCTCAATTATGGCTTTGGTTGGAGCACTTGCATCCATTTACGGATGGTGGCCATCCATAACAACGTTTTAAAGTTGTGAAATGACTGCGCAAAAAGAGCAACGCAAAGAAAAAGTGACAATATTCAGCAAAAACTGTTCACCGTTTTACAGAGATCTAAAGTGGGTTATTTCTTAAGTGCTTTATTTCCAATGAGAGCTTCATGCATGAATCCACCATGATTGGACATCTGAAAACAAACAAAAAGTTTACACTGAATACATAATTTTACAGAATGAGGGATGCTTAACTATTCGTTGAAAACCAAGGTCTCGGTCAGGGCCTGAGTAGCATGTGTACGATCGTCATGGCAACGCAGAGTGGCACTTCTCAAAACGTCTCCAGAGGCTAACGTTGATAACACAACCTGCAACTTTTAAGTGTTTTATTTTAAAAGGGAAAGGCATGGACAGCCCGCCCCATAATATAGTTGCGAGGGCAAACGAACTGGTCAAAAATGTTATTGAGACCGCTCAGTCAATCCTGGGCTGCATGCCAGCGGACCAAGAAGAAGCTCATTCCGACTACACGATGAAGAACATTGATTGGGTAACATGTAAAGATTTCACAGTTGATATCGGAAAAAAACAAATTGAGGAGTACATTAGCACATGGGAGATACACCCTAGTTGGCTTTACAGTCTAGAATTTGTTCAAGAGAGTGAGCTGGAGTATCATAAACAATATCATTACAGAGCACAGTGGAGCGTCCCGACTCGACGATGTCCAATTCCCAGGGGAACTGCTTGTGTTTACTTCGTCGTGGAGATCTCCAAAATCAAACCACAAACACTACCAGTGGAGGTGTACTTCCTTGTGGAATCAAACAGACTGATACACCGTCCGGGACAAGCGAGGTTCAGGGAGAAATGGCTAAAGGATGTCATTGAGAGCAAGGCTTTTCTTCAAGATACAGTCGACTTCTAAAGTTTGGAACTGCCACAGCAAATCACAAGTTCTTTGCTACTGGTGCAAGCTAGTCATCTAGTCTAGCTAACACGTCAACAAGCAGAACACTTGAATTCTAAAATGTCATATTGTATTGCAGTAAAGTTTCTGCCAATCTCAAAACCAGACTTGGTTTTACAACTTTTAAAACTATTATTACACAATATGCGGGATATCCAGGGCTGTATCTCAATACCTCTGTCATGCTAGTTATAGTTCAAAGCAGTAATAAACTGTCTTGCCTACCACAAAGCGAGGTTAGCATTTTTGGTATATTAACGTTTCCTGGTGTATTTCTGTTGGCTAAGGGACTATTTTGTAAACCTTGGAAAAGTCTGTTTTGTTATTCCTCCGCGACTTCTAACGAATTCTGATCTTGATAGCTAGCTGACAATAGCTAACGTTGTTAGCATTAGCTAGATGGTGTCACTGTAACGTAATCCAAGACAGAAAGCATCACCCAAATATATGCGAGACCTAAAATTTATATTTTCTTATCAAGAAATTTACAAACTACTGAAACAGGATACACGCTACGCATGGTAATTCAAAGATCAGCAATCGAATAACAATGCCTAGCGTTATCTAAATAGAAGTAATGTTAGGTTAGCTAACATTATGTTCGATATCGCCTGTCCCTTTTTACACACTTCAGTTATTTTAATTTGTTCGATATTACTAAGTATACTTTCACCACAGACAAGCCCATTGCTTCAAGGATAAGGTATAAACAGAATGATACTTACGCGCTAACCTTCTGGATGTCGCTTGTTAATGAACCACTGGATGGCAGGCAGGTGGATTGCCGCTTCCAAGTTCCAACCACTTGGCATCGCTAGTCTACGGGTTTCGTCCAATATATCCTGTCATTTATTGTCACCGTCTCCAGGATAACTCACTTTCTTTCTACTTTACTTCTTTACAGTTTAACTGCGTGCTAGTGTCATACAATTAAGCATCCTTACTTTCATATGTGCGAAGTTTAACCTCTCTGACGATTGGAACTTGGATATCCTGCTTGCAGGGAACCACTGATAAAGGCTGAAAAGGCCAGCCCTACACTGTAGGGGGGTAATTATTGTCCTTGCTATGTTACCAAACTGGCCCATTCAGTCTGAGTCTGACCCTTAATCATCCCCCAATACTGTGTGTGCCTGTTACTACCTTGCCCTGGCCTGTGGTGATGACACAAGAGGCCCCATCAAGCTCTGTGACTCTTGATAAATGCAGTGCATTGTGCAATGTGTCTGCATCACAGTTAATCATTGGTCTGCAGATACCGGTTTACTGCAGAACCTGAATTTGAATTGATGATAGAGTCCTATAGGCTCAAGACTAGTCATTCAAAGAACTTACAAATCTGATTAAAACATCTAACATTGTACCCAAAGAACAAAGTACCGTGGGAAAAAAAGTTACATTTTTTTCTGTTGGAAAACCTGCATATGACAGACAATATGCATGGACGAATTATACATAATAATTGGCATGTCTTCAATTGTCACTTGTCACTGAATCACATACTATTGTAAGCCACTGGCCACACCTCAACAGTGTGATGGAATCTGGTCACTGATAGGACCTCGGTTTTTTCAACCCACTTGTAGGATGACATCTCCACAAATATCGCCCTGATCAACAGGGCATGAGATTTCTCTTTCTATTAAAGGGAAGATTGACACAAAACAAGCACATTGGACCGTGTCACCCTGACCATCTACTGACCCTTAAAGGTGGTCTAAGCGATGTGACACGTTTTTAGGACTAAAACATGTGTTGTTACATACAGCAAACATCTCCTCATAATCTGCTAGCTGCCTGTCCCCTGAACACACTGTAAAAAAACGCGGTCTCTGTAGACAGCCCTGGCTCCACAAACGGCAACAAAACACAGTGGGCAAACCTAGCATAACAAACAAAAACGAAACATAACAGTGTTCCAGCCAATAAACGACAAGGTTCATGAGTCTTTCGGGAGGCATGGGAGGGAGGGGGAGGAGTGAGCTATAACTTATAACGCTTGAACCCTCTCTGGAGCTATCCTCCGTTTTGTTTGACAAGACTTCGAACGTCAACAAGAAGTGACGTGAAACAGCGTCGCTTAGAGCGCCTTTAAATAGAGACCTTGTTGTTGTGCTCTAATGTTAACACAAGATGGCAGCAAACTCCACTCTATGGATACCCTAAAGTAGGCGTGTAGCAGTATTTTCAGTGAACAAAGAAATATACAGTGAACATAAAATTTGCAGAGTTAAGTGGGGCAGTTTAAACATCTGTAAAACGGTACATTTAACATCAACCAAACATTTTGCAAGAAAATTTAACCTTTAATACATTAATAAGACTTGTTTGTGTCAAAAAGACACAGTTCCCTATAACAGACTTTGGCAGCAGCAGCCAAAAAGGCCAAGATTCCTCGCCCATTTAAAGGTGCCCAAGGGAGTGTGTGGTGTGATCAGTTCTGTGTGGGAATATGATTCACCTCATAATGGGAAATCACATTTGGTAATAAGCTCCTAGCAGAGGGGTCTAGGGTGCCCAAGGCTCAGCTTACCCATGAACGTCCCCACAGAGACAGAACATGTTCATCTCATTCTGCGTTCCTCATTTGGTCTCTCTCCCCACACGCTCTTTCCAGGAGATAGGGCTGGTAAGTGTCAGCTGCAGACACCTGGCGCACAAGCACGCTCCACCATCTAGTCACTTGCCGTTTATATTAGCCCTGTTTCAAATGGCCTCTATGAGATTTGATTTTTTGATTACAAAATATGTCACTTGCAAGGAGAAAATGGTTGTCATGACATAGGGGAAATGGGAATTGTATTAAATGGAGGCCTACTTACTAATAATTTTTTTTATTTCTGTTTTTTTATAAATGTTGCTTGTTATACATATATTTATATTATAATATATTTTTCCAGGATGTGCTTGAGAACAAACCAGAATGTTCTCTGTTTGTTGCTTATTGAGGTGAACTACAGGGATGTCACATCCAGTGGCATCATTTAATTACAACCATACAGTCTATGATTACAACACACTATCACTGGTGTCAAAATCCTGTCAAAATTCTCAATTCCATTTTCATAGCAACACGTACCATCTCTGTGCATTTGTCCGCATGTAGTGTACTTTTGTATAGGAGAATGGATCTTGATGGCTTGATGAGAAACAATCCTGTTGAGAGGAGAAGAGATTATTTTAATTTCTGTGTCATTGTAAGTGGACTGTCTGACACTAATCAAAGATTATTTCAAATGAATTCCAAAGTATTATTCCATGCATTGTGGAGTCCACCCCTACATTCAGTACTTCCTATGAAAGAAGCCCTTGGTGGGTTTCAGTTATAATGCCATCAGCCTTGCATGAGAGAATTATTTTCATTATTTTCCTCATGAAACTCCCCCAGTCCCAGTCAAATGTCCACGGTGAACTAAATTGGCATTGATTAGCAATGCAGTCTTTTTTCAATGCTGAAGAACGCCCACGCTGAGGTAAGACAGTGAGGCTGCTTTCATAGTGATTGACAGAGTTAATCACCTCTCCCTCAGACTAGAGGATTTGTGTAGAAGCCCCACGCTGGCAACCCCTTTCAGTGGCCGCGTCTACTGGTGTGGAAATTACCTTTCTTAGGATCATAAACGGTCTGCTTAAGCTCACGTTCCCATAAATCCCTGCGGTCTGAAACCTCAGATACAGGTGGACAGACTGGTGGACAGGTGGCGGCGACACAAAAGCTCAAATGTGAGATTTAATGTTAAAGTTTTGTGTGAGTTAAGTGTAACCAAACCACTTTATTCCTAATCCTCATGGTGCCGATTAGAGGTGGAATATTTGCTTCAGGCTTATTACACTGCTCACACAATAAGGTATAGACAGGAACCTGGAGTTAAATCCACCAGAAAGCCCTTCATTATATCCCGTCTCTATACCTCTGCTCTTGGCTCCAGTGCACCCTGTGTTATTATACATTATGAATGGAAGCTGTTTGCCACATCCATTTCATTTCATTTCAAGTATCTGAAAGCCTTATATCCAGCCTAACCCATCATTGTGTCAGAGTGTACTTCCACTTTTCTTTTTTTCTTTCAACTTTTCATTTCTTACCGCTAGTAAAGGATGGTAGATGCTAACAGAAGTATATGAAAGCTTGTGAAAACCCGCCAAGAAGATCATTCTCCACTTTACATTTTAGCCCCGTCTGGAGCGTGTCAAAATTCTGTACACTGACCTCGAAGTGTACATTGTGTTTATCATATTAAAATGCCATAACTGTCATTTGTGTCTGTATGAAGGCTAACCCATGACTGCATGTGTCATGATAGTTTGATGAGGTATGATGAAAATAATTGAAATCTGAAGGTGGTGGATTAATGAGACCTTTAGAGTGACATTCAGTGCAGACCCCTAATGTGAGAATGTCTGCTGCAAGGAGATCATTCTCTTCTGTTGATATTTTATTTCCATCAAAGTGAAACCTTAAGCTCACCTGAGGAGAAGCACATGCTGTCTTGAGGAGACAAACTGCACAAGCACTGTACACTGTACAAGCATTGCGTGGTGCTCATACTGGCATCAAATTTAAAGGGCCCATAGAATGTCAAACCACATTTACCTTGTTGTTGAATGTAGGTAGCTTAAGGTATCCAATGGACCATAGCAATGTAATTTCAAGCTAAAATGGCCAGGCTGAAACAGGCCAATCTGAAACGAGGTGCTTCTTGACCCTTGTCATTGGTTGTTAGACCTTACCAGGCCTAATAGAGAGAGAGAGAGAGAGAGAGAGAGAGAGAGAGAGAGAGAGAGAGAGAGAGAGAGAGAGAGCGAGAAATAAAGATAACTTTTTATCTGAAAAAAATATGGGTAACAGGAAAACAGCATCTTATTCTGCTGTACTGCCATTTTTATGTGTCCAACATATTACACTCTGCACTACAATGTAGCACTAAATGGAGTTTTTGTGTCCACCATATTGCATTTACTGTCATCTGAAGATCCACAATAAGGGCGCATCAGGGGGACCATCATACTCGACTCCAGTGATTTTATGATTTGCAGCATTTTTTCTCATAATGGGACACATCCTACATACACACAAACGTATTACATTCACGCTCACACACACACACTACAAAATTGTTACATTACTACATTTAAAAAAATTAAATAGTGGTGTTACATTACTAGTGTTCTCAGACACACAGAGTGAGATAAATGAAACAATGTGTGACGTGGCTGTTTAATGAAGTCTGTGGTGTGAGAGAGGCCAAGGATCTTAAAACCGATGTGTTGTTGTGCAATCGCAGGTCCACACCGCGGACTTGGAATGTCCCATCCTCATCACATACAGTAGTGAAGGAACACAGAAAGCCTGATCGCGAATACCTTACACTGTCTCACTTGCTTGTGTCTCCCCCTTGATCATGTCTCTCAAATTCAATCTCACATTAAACCCCAATTCATCCATTTCACCGGAAGAAGTTGATGAGACGGGTGAGAACGAAGCGCATTTTGCGCGTATAAAAGCTGGGATTTTGGGAGCGATTTTTGTCCTTGCAACTTGTGGAAATGTATTTCTTTTGTACACCCTTTGGAAAAAGCGCAAAAGAAATACCAGGACACAACTGTTTCTTTTTCACCTGTGCCTTGCTGACTTGGTGGTCGCCTTTTTCCAAGTTCTAACGCAGCTATCCATGGAGATTACGCACGGATTTAAAGGATCCGATGCTATGTGCAGAATTGTGAAATACCTACAAGTTGTCGGAATGTTTGCATCGACCTACATGATAGTTGCCATGACGATTGACAGGTATCACGCCGTTTGCAAACCCATGGTGTCCTTTTTCAAAGGCTCGTTTCGGAGGTACGTGGCCATCGGCGCGGCGTGGCTGATTTCACTGGTGTTTAGCATTCCGCAACTGTTCATATTCTCTCTTCAGAGGATTGAAGAAAACTTGTACGACTGCTGGGCGACGTTTATTGAGCCGTGGGGACAGAGAATATACATCACTTGGATCACTCTGTCGGTGTTTCTTTTGCCCGCAATCATCCTACTCTACTGTCAGTTGCGAATATGCACGGGGATTTACTTTAACATGAAAAGAAAAACCTTACAGGGTGCGACTGGAGATACACGCTCGTGCCAACGACCTGTTTCAAACGCAATGCTGAAAACCATCAAAATGACGTTTGTCATCATCCTAGCCTACTCCATATGCTGGACTCCGTTCTTCGTGGTCCAGCTGTGGTCCGCTTGGACACCAAGCGCGCCAATACAGGGTTTGTGCTGAGACGGTGCTCTCACGCGCATTTCCATCACAAAAACACAGCACACTGTAGTTAACTTTATCTTTTGAATAAACGTAATTGTGTGCTGGTAACAATATTAAAAAACGCAAATAAACGTTTTATTTGTCAGAATAAACGTTTTATTTGTCGATAGGGTGAGCTTCAATGTGATTCTCAATCCCTACCCCAACAAGAAGTGTTAAGCTCAACGTGAGTTGACATGAATTAATACTGATTTGTCCTATGTTCCCCCAGGTCCAGTCTTTCTTATCATCATGCTGCTGGCTAGTCTGAACAGTTGCACGAACCCTTGGATCTACATGTACTACAGCTAAGCAACCTTGAACACAGCAGTCTTTGGGAAGGTCTTGTGGAGTATTCATGTAGTTGGTATGGAAAGACCGTACCGTTACTGAACTTTACTGAACCGTACCTTTACTGAATATAATATTGTTATGGTCAGCTAAGCAACGTGGAACTTAACAGTTTTTGGAAAGGTGTTATGGAAGCTATTGTTCTATTTGATATTGAGGTGGTGAGGTCCATTGCTGGACTGTGTTGGACTGATTGCAATCATGGCTTCTTGGTGGATGTGTTGTGCTGTGATTTTAGTCAGTTTAACTTAAAAAGGACAGTCTCTACACCAACCAGTGGACAATTGAACATATCTCAATATGTGAGGACTGATGTTAAAATGTGTTTAAATGTTGGCATTAATGTTTAATGTTAGGTTAGATCCAGTGGAAGCTAAATCCACTCAAACTACAAAACTACATGTACAGAAGTCTGTTTTTTTGCCCCATAAAATATCCATATTGCTCTAGAAGAGGACCCAACTCAGCATCCCTATGCTTGTCATACATACTGTACCTTATTGACCTTTTGTAATGTGTTTAATGGTCATCAATTCTGTGCATAATATTATTGCTGTTGTTGTTGTTGTTGTTGTTGTTGTATTACTGTTGTCAGTGATGCCTCTTGTTGAGCCTACTTACAGTAACAGCAGTGGCATTTTAGTGTATTAGTGTATTTGGACTGTTAATAAAAGCATAAGATCTCTTACTTTGTGATATGTTTTTAACACAGAAATCCCATAAGCTTTACAAGACACATAATTATATTCATAACACAATCATTAACAATACAATCATTAATTACCACATTCACATTCCATATGCACAATGGTGTTAGTGGCAAGATATTTCATTGGACTGGACTAGACAGATAGATCGATAGATACTTTATTGATCCCCAAGGGGAAATTCAAGGTCCCAGCAGCTTAAAAAATCACACACAACATATACTACAGTGTACACAGGATGATAAGAAGCAAATCAACAAAACAACATGACTAGATCAGCATTACTAAAAAGAACAGTAGAATATGAATACTAAGGGTAGAGATGCGCATGAATGTACTGTTGTCCAGTATGAGGTGTGAGTCAAGGTAGTAGTGCAAATGAGTCCAGTAGTGCAACAGTGCAATGTTAAAAGTCTGGTGACCAGCAATAAATATGTGCATCTGTAAATATGGGCAATAGAAAAAATAGTTTGAAAACACAATCACTGGGGAAAGACGCTCCTGCCTCACACAGACACACACAGCCTTTGTAATTATGATTACATCAGTTAACTTCACCTCCATTCACTCTCGCCAGCACAGACACTTTTCTCTCTCCTTTGAGAAAATCCATTTAGCAATTATCCACAGTTTAAGCAGGCCTTTCTCACACTGACAATGTCTACCTACAGAAAAAATAATGTGTGTGTGTTGTGTGTGTAAGTGTGTAAAAGTTCATGTGTGTGTACCTCCAGGCACACAGGTTTACCATGAGTCACACACAAATAAACTCAGGCATACTCAATGTACATTATGAAAGGCATGCACACACACAGAATACATAAAGAAACTCTCACAGACACATAGATGACACAATGCACATGGCGTAAAAACACACACACACTGAGTACATCCAGAAACTCTCACACAGACACATAGATGACATAATGTGCATGTGCGCACACACACATACACAGAGAGTACATCTAGAAACTCTCTCCCACACACACACACACACACACACACCACAATGCTGATGAAAAGAGACCTGCAACACCAGGAGAGACACTGACCAGAAGCCGAAGCAGAACTGGACTTTGGTGCAGCTACGCTAGTACAGCCTAAAGCCTGGGGCGGCTGCAGCAGCAGAGAGTGCTCGGAAATACAATTAAACTAGCTCACATTGGGGGAAGAGGAACAGCATCATCACAACACACACACACACACACACACACACACCAACATCATCAGCACTGCCGGTGGGGAAGAGATAAATACGGGGGACCAGGAAAAGACACACACACACACACACACACAGTGATTTAAGAGCTCCTTCTTGACATGATTCACATAAATTAATAAATAACCACTTTCTATTAACCGGAACACATCCATACAAACGTGAGACAGATACCAAATACAGCAAAATATATCCGATTTATTGTCTGTTCTCTGTCATGTTTAATCTGATTCATGTATGGAATAACAGCACAGGAGCCAGAGCAGATGTTTGAGCGAGGACAACCAGAAGGGCTTGTAAATCTGTGTTACAGGTCCATTTTATTACATCCTTTACGGTAGCGCTAAACAATTAGCTTGAAAGCCATTGCCAAATATCATTGTTTGATACAGCTTTATAATAATAATAATAATAATAATAACTGGTGAAACTGGTGCATTGGTGAAAAAGAGCTGGAAGCTCAGGCAATTTCCCTTGAATTGAGAATGGTTGAAAATGATAATGATGATTACTATTTATTTTTAAACTGATCACTTCATAAGGATATGCATTTATGGTGATGTGACTAGAATTAAAGACTGTGAGTCTGATTGAGAAACAGCCCACAGAGACAGGTTGGATTAGTCAGACATTATAATGGTCATTGCAGTAGGAGCGATACAAAACATATTTAAAGATGTTTTCAAGAGCAAATTTCAGCTGTGTTTGTTTATTGATTCTTATAAAGGTTTATCACAAGATCCATCCAGTGAAATCTTAAAGCTTTTGATCTTAGCGTAGGAGAGAGGGATTGTCAAAAATGATTTTTTTCACCATATCCCTCATATTGATAAGGCCTCAGTTCTCCAGTCAGAGCAGAAAGGGATATTTTTGTTCATAGAATTTTCCCACTAGGACACAAAATAGGTTCCCGTAAGTTTTCTGAAAGAGGGATCATCAATCTCCGTCAGGTTTCTTGGTATTATGATGTTTACATCACAAAAAAGGAAGAATGAGGTTGAATTGCTGCCAATTAAGTGTTTTAAAAACACCTTGTATGAGTGAGTGTTTTTCCCCAGCAATAAACAATAAATTCACAAACTCCACCAATTTTTTCTGACAGGACCTAAATGCCAGACATTATTAAAAAGTAGCCAAGTCAGGGTAAATGCAATAGAAAATATTTTTGACAGTCTAAATCTACACAAGATAAATATCCACAGAAAATAAATAATTGGTCTGCAAAGTGCATTTGTTTAAGTTTTGGTGTTTCACAGAGACAATATCTTCTGTCTATCGTCCTCTGTGGTGTGCTGGATTCAGAATGATGCCGACGTGGAAGAAACCATTTTCACCCTTTCAACCAGAACAGTCCAGACTGTTTAGTTGTCCATAGATACATCTGCAAAAGTTTTTTAAGTGCATTTAGTCTTTCACCTGCTGATCATCCCAAAGCCTTTAGGGCTCCACCAGGCAAGGGAGAGAGATCAAATCACATTCAAATTCTGCCAAAACAAAACAAACAAACAAAAACAAGAAAGAAACAAAGAGGAGTTGAGGGGACTACGGCAGAAAGACAGAGGTGAAATACTCCTCCAGCATCTTGTGTTTCTCCTCACACACGATGCTCTGCTTCCTCAGCCGGACCAACTCCACCTCAGCTGCCTGGATCTTGGCCAGTGTGTCGCCCTCTCGCTGGTCCAGCTCCGTGATCTTGGCGTGGAGCGCCGCGATCCGGCCCCACAGCTGCTCCTCGTCCAGGTCCTGACGCGAGTACGAGTGCTCACACAGGTAGGCGTGCTCGTGTTCCTGCTCCTGCTCATCCTCCCCACCCACCTCCAACTCCACCTCTACCACCGCCTCCGCCACCTCGTCCCTCTCAGGGCGTTCCTCAGTCTCTGTCTCTGTGAGTGTCTCTGAGGTCACTAGTCCCTCCTCCTCCCCCTCCTGCTCCTGCTGCTGTTTGACCACGGCCTGTAAGCACACGATAGGGGCAATGGCGATGCCCTGGTGTCCAGTGTGTCCCTTTTGTAATGAACCCGTCTCAGTCCCCATCCCCGTCCCCAACCCCAGAACCACTGTTGCAGCTGTTATTGTTTTTGTTGTGTCCATTCCCGATGTGCGATCCGCGCACGGATCTCGGGGCACAGCCATCACAGCAGGGCTGACACAGGTGGGTTCCTCTGTCTCCTGCTTCGCCTGGCCGTCCGAGCGACACACCTGGGCCCGACCGCACGAAGAAGCCTCACTGCCGCTGACGTGCACCTGTGAGGGGGAACTGGTCTGTTTGACATTAGGCCGTGTCTGTGACCTCACTTCCTGTAGTGGATAGACGGGCGTCTCCATCTTCAGCTTCCCCATCAGGACCATGGAGAAGACTTGGCCATGTTCTGCCTTCACCTCCACTGCTGCAGGGCTGCTGACACTGTGCTCCAGGCGTTTGCCAGGACTGCTGCTGCTGCTGCTGCTGACACAAAAGTTGTTGTCTGTGAGGACGAGAGTCTTCTTCCTGGGTGGAGACATAGACCTGATGAGCTGGACACCAGTGCTGAATGCTCTCCCTGTGATCCTGGGATTCTTCCTGTTCGGAATTCTATTGTTGGCCTCCTGTGGATTAGATAGAGATACCAACACAGACACATAATCACAGTCAGCCTGACAAATCACCAAACTTTCTTTTGCTCACATATCTGCAATAATTCTAAATATTGCCTAAAAAGACACAATAATGTAAACTAGAGATTTGTTAATGGAATGCTGGTAGTAAAAGGCCTAAGTAAGTTATTGACGTAGACTTTGTGAGTCTAAAACTTTATGCAAATACTTGATTTCCTGGTGTCTGATATGTTTGCATCTCTGCTTTTTAGGGTGATGTGCATATCACTCTGCACTGAGGATTCAACATTACAGAAAAAAATAAACAAAACAGAGAGTCAAAAAAAAACTTACATCACAGATGTATGGGAAGATTGTTGGAATTGCTGTGTGCTTGAGGTACCTAATCCCCCAGCGAAAATCAAAGGAGTCTTCTGTGAAATGCTCACTACACAAGTACTGGTGACGACTGGGCGTCCATTCCTGACGTTTCATGTTGTCAACCCATTTTTGCAGTCGGGCCTGATCCCGCAACGGGAACCTTCAAAGGGGCAAAAGTACAGAGAGCCTATGACATAGCAGCAACACAGTGAAAAGCGAGCACCGATATGGAGCAAAAGTGAGTTATTAGTTTGCTAAGTGAGTCACTGTTGTTGTCCTGTCAAGACATATTTTTAATGGTACAAAATACGCTACATACAATGTCAAAAAGACGTTTAACGTAATAATTTGTGATTAAATGATAGATGCTGGCAATATAGGCTATTATCAAACGTTACTGACGGCAAATGACACTTGAGGATTGCACTGCAACAACCTTGCAATGGTTGAAACCAGTTTGTGAGTGACACACGAAAAGCTGCAAAATGCACACTTACGGATAAAAGCTAATCCTTTTGTTATCTTTAGAAAGCACGCCTCCGCGATTTTTACAGAGTTTTACTGCACAATACCGTGGCATTTTGACATAGTAAGCTAAAATTAAGTAAACAAAGCCAGGAGCATTGTCCTGGCTGAAACGAAAGCGGCGACGCTCCAGATGACGAAACGGGATGTGACGTTTTAAAAACCCACATGTGTTTGCAACCTGGACCAATCAAAATATGTTTAGTCATTTCTACCAGGAATTGACCAATCGCTTTGAGATTCGTGGGGTTAAGTCAGAAAGAGTAACAGAAGACGATCAGCTGTTTTTCGCACTTTCTCACTGCGAGGAATTGTCCTGAGCGTTTGGTAAGTGACAAGCAATTCACCGTTTTTTAATCTGTTAAACCCTATCTGCAGTTTCAGTTATGTAATATGTAGTCGTTTGAACACAAAAAGACAATTAGGCTACTTGTCTAAACGTCGTCAGCATTCGTTCTTCTTTTTTAGCTTTTTGAAAAGTTCAGTATTGTAAAACTCGTTAGTTCCTTGCGATCGGTATGTTATTCACTAGACTATATCCGTGAATTTATAATTCTGGTGTGATATGTTGTAGCTGACGTTTTTTGACAGCTGACAGTTGTTACACAAATTGACATCAACTTCCGTCTTTTGCAGGCTTTGACCGCAGCCATGGCAACAGCCCAGACGGTGTTGACACTTGCAGTTTGCATCTTGATGATCACAGAGTTGATCTTGGCTGAAAAGGACTACTATGAAATTCTGGGAGTTCCAAAGGACGCTACTGAGCGACAGATCAAAAAGGCATTCCACAAGCTCGCCATGAAGTTCCACCCTGACCGGAACAAGAGTCCCAATGCCGAAGCAAAGTTCAGAGAAATAGCCGAGGGTGAGTCAGTAATCAACTCAAGTCAGATGTTTCTATTGTCATTTCAGCTCTACACACAGTAGTCGAGATGAGACACTGTTCCATCATGGATACAAGTGGTGCTACATTTAAGATACAGTGAAGTAATTTGGGACAGGCTATGGTGCGCATAGGCTATATTTAAATCTACTTGGTATGCTACATATAGGTTAAAGGCCCACTATGCAACATTTTTCATTTAATTAATCCGTTTCACACTGTTTAGGATGCTCAAATGAGTTATTACACGGCGAACAAACTGTGTAGAATGCGCCACTGTGGCCTATAGCGGTTGATACAGCACTTGCAACGTTCAGCAGCGCGGACCGCCTCCAATGTAGTGCAATACAATGCAGTACAGTGGTCTTTAGAGGGAGCTTGTGAGAGAAAAAAACAGAACGCTTAGCCCGGCTTTAAGATACATCTACTGCACCCACATAATATAGGCCTATTGACATCTCAATAGGCACCCATTATAGGCAATCACATCTCAGTAGACACACATCATAGACCTCAAGTGAATGTTTGCAGTATCCATTTCTTTCCATTGTAGAGTGTCCTATGTGCACATCTCTTTAGATAAATCATTAATTAAACATTATGAGGTTTTTAACAACAACTATCCATCTCTCCTCAGCTTATGAGACGCTGTCTGATGACAAGAGGAGACAAGAGTATGATCAGAGGGGACATCAAGAGACATTCGAAGGCATGAGGGGGCGAGCTGGCGGCCAGCACTTCCACCAGCCGTTCAGCTTCAACTTCGACGACATCTTCAGAGACTTTGACGTGTTTGGACAGAACCAGCAGTTCCATCAGCACTCCCAAAAGAAAAGGAACCACTTCCAGAGTCATTTCCAGGAGCGACAGAGGGAGACGCACAGCCGTCACAAGCGACAGTTCCAGACCTCCTTTGGAGCGGAAGGACTGTTCGACGACGTCTTCGAGAACATGGAGCGAATGTTTTCGTTCGACATGCCCAGGGCGGATGGCGGGTTCCACCGCTCCAGTGTTAAACAGCACTGCAGAACTGTGACCCAACGGAGGGGGAACATGGTGACCACATATACTGACTGCTCTTAGAGACTGTGGTGGTCTCGCCCCTGCACTAGTACACAGCCATCTGCTGGAGCAGGGCTGCTTTAGAGTCCCGTATGGTCCTGGATCTCCAACCATATTGTACCTTAACATATTAGTTCGGCTTTTAACACTTTGAGCCCTTTTCATGGCTTGTCTAAAATGCAGGAGTGGTTGACAATGAAATTTTGACGTCTTTATTGCAATAGAGTGGTTGACGTCGTCAAAATTTCGGTGTCAACCACTCAATTGCATGAAAGGGGCTCAAAGTGTTAAAAAACCGAACTATGTTTTCAATGGCTAATAGGCAGCACCAGAGCTGTTTGGTACAGACATAAGCCTTCATATAGCCAACAGCTATATTTTGTAATTGTATTGTGTTAACGTTGAGGGGAGAGGGGGGTGTTTGTAATGCCTACTGCTCACTGAGGAAGGATACATTAGTTTGTTGGTTGCTCACTTACTCTGCAGGAGAGAAATATGTGTCCTTCAGGATTCAGGGTCGTTTGGCCTTTTCAAAAGAATTCTGTGTTTGGAATTGGAAATCAAACAAAGTCAAACTAAGCCTTTGTCCTTCCCCAGGCAAAATGCCTCCAATCAGGCACCATAGTAGAGTTAGTGTTTTTTTTTTTTGTTTGTTTGTTTTATTTTGCCAAAGGTGTTGGGCGTGTTTTGCAATTATTCACAAAGGAAGACGCATAATACCAGCATGTGGATTCCCAAGGGGGAAGATGGGATATATTACGGCTCTGGTCTTGCTGAATGTCATCTCAAGCATGCAGGGAAAAGTGCATCCTCCTGCTTAGTCTCAGTTGAGAAGAAAGCTTAATGTGCAATAACCATCATATGCTTTCAGAGCAATTTTTTTGTGAGTACAAAAAAATTCAACAAATTCCTATCTGGGCATGAGTTTTGCAAGACTCAATTTTCTTGAATGTTTTTGAACATGTGGCTATTACAGTATATCCTCTTAAATTGAATTCAGTCAGTTGAGCTAATAACATATTGTTGGGGTGACTTGACATGCCAGTGAACACATTGCAGTCCAGTCTCAGTCCACATCATCAGCAATGTACGTTGGAAGGGTTTACAAAGCAATAGAAAACCGTCTCCTTTTGACAATGTTTTGTTTTGTTCTGTAAAGTTCACCATGCTCTGGGGTGCGTTTCCCAAAAGCATCGTTGCTAACCAGTTAGCAACTAAGTTCGTTGGCAATGGGCAATTGCATTGCAACCAACAAAGTTGCTTACTTGGTTAGCAACAATGCTTTTGGGAAACTCACCCCTTGTTAGCTTGTGTCAGTTTGACCTGCGACGTTACCAACTGTTACCTCATAGCGAGCTCCCGAGAGCTAGCCGCAGCTCGACAATCATGTGCAATATTCACCACTAGCACTTTCAAGTATCCTCATTATGTTTGTGCTTTTTGTTCCTCTTCTTGTTTGTTTGTTTGTTTGTTTGTTTGTATGTTTGTTTGTTTTTCTTTTCAGTTGCAACCGCTGCCTGTGTTTTTGAAACTGTGTGAAAACTTTGCACTTTATGTGCTTCCATCATTTTGGGATTTTTTTTTTCTTTTTAAAATTCACACACTAGATTTTACGTAATGTCGAACTGAAGCATGCTTTTCGCTGAAATGCTTGAATAAAGAACTTCAGCATGACATTCATTCATGTCTCTTTGTGTTTTTGTTACCATGGTGACTTAAGCTGTCTGTGTGGACGGTGACTAAATCAGTCTTACAGGTGTGTCAGCCTCAAGTCCCAAGTACAGGTGTGCTGATGTAACAGGCTGTTGAATCCTGCAGGTATGAGTCAGACCCAGCAGACTAGAGGTTGCCGCCCAGGTGATAAGATGAAGGAGACGAAGGCCTCACATGCTGTACTGTAGCCACCTCAGCTCTCATACTGCCACCATACTGCAACCATACTGCTCTCAGACTGCAACCATACTGCCACCATATTGCTCTCATACTGCAACCATACTGCCACCATATTGCTCTCATACTGCAACCATACGGCTGTCATACTGCCATCATACTGCAACCATACTGATCTCAGACTGCAACCATACTGCTCTCATACTGCAA
>JAGFZM010001706.1:3797-35644 GCA_017657215.1 Limnothrissa miodon | reverse complement strand
CCTCCAAAACCCCATTTTAACACCCCCTCAAAACTTCGTATGGCAAGTCCACAATAACAATCAAGCAATGAGCCTTAATGAGAGCGCTTAGATAAAAAGGGGCAGATCCTCTAAGCACTTTGTAAGTCAGCATCAGTGATTTGAATTTGATGCGAGCCACCAGAGGCAACCAGTGGAGCTCGATTAGCAGAGGGGTGACATGCGTCCTCTTCGGCTGATTGAAGATGAGACGCACCGCAGAATTTTGGATCATCTGAAGTGGCTTGACGGCACAGCCAGGAAGTCCTGCCAGAAGGGCATTGCAGAAGTCAAGGCTTGAGAGGACCATAGTTTGAACCAGCAATTGGGAGGCTTGTTGAGTTAGGTATGGTCTGATCTTTTTGATATTGAATAGTGCAAAGCGGCAGGCAACAGAGGCAACATGGTCATTGAAGGTTAGCTGGTCATCAATCATAACACCTAGGTTCCTGGCTACCCGTGAGGGAGCAAGAGACAAGGAACCAGATTTGATGCAGATGTTGTGGTGAATAGTTGGTTTAGCGGGGAGGACTAGCAGTTCGGTTTTTGAGAGGTTCAGCTGGAGATGATGGTCTTGCATCCATGCAGAGATGTCAGAGAGGCAATCTGAGATTCGTGTTGGGATGGTTGGGTCATCAGGTGAGAATGACAGATAGAGCTGGGTATCATCGGCATGGCAGTGGTAAGAGAAACCGTGAATAAGATATGTGCCCTCAGCAGGAATTGAACGTGTGTCTTAATAACAAGATGCAATCTCATAACTCATGGTCTACTGCTCTAACCATTCACCCATGAAGATGCAAAAAGAGTTATTTGGTTTATTTCTAACCCTGGTATTACTTACTGGTATCGTATCGAAAGTAGTATTGCCCAACACTGAATGTAGTCCCTCAATATTAATGAGGAGCACACACACACACTTACATCATTCAAACTATAGTAAAATTAAATGGTTATGGTTATTTTGCATAAACAGTTTTGAACAATATCAATGTCGAACTGTGGGACAAATCAAGCTGTGGATCATATTCTGTTAGCATTTCCTTGTTGTTGTAAAACGCTAACTGCCTAGGCTACAGAGGCCACATCTGGCCTGTAGAGCTCAGATGTTATTTGTACATTATCTGTTACAGTTGAGCGCCAGACATGTTTTACTGTAAATGTCGTTTTGAACAGACTGCTTACCTATGTATTATGTTGTCGAACACCTATGTGCTTAGTAGTGCCAATACTGACCAACCCTCTGGCTACAAGTCTGGTTAAATATCCTAAAAATAACAGTTGGAACTCAAAAAGAACATATTTTTGGGTAAATATGAATAACTTGAACTTTGTATGTATCTACAGTACCATAACCATTTACACTACATTTACATTTATGCATTTAGCAGACGCTTTTATCCAAAGCGACTTACAAAAAGAGGATAACAATCAAGCTACATAGCAGAAACCTTAAAGAGCATAGTGCTAGGGAATAGGGCTTCAGTCTAACCATGTGGCCAAAATGAAACGAACCATTCTGCTTCATGTTAAAATCTGTGCTGTGAATGGAAGATTTAAAGTTTATTCTGGACAATAATAACTTTTACCACACTTCCTGAAAAATGTAATCATATTGCAAAGAAAACCCTCTTCCCTCTTCATTTCAAGTGAAATATGCAGAAGGGCACATGCGCACACTTTAAAGTTTAGTTCAGGTTTCAAATAGCTTTATACAGACGTTCAGAGTAGTAGCTAGAAATAAGATTACTCATTTACTTTTGTCTTCTGTAATTGTCTCTCATATGTTCTCCATTAGCTTGGTGTGTATTTATGTCAGGACTATGGTAATTTAGCTATATGTCAAATTAGGTCCATTTACATGAGGCTTTCCAGAGAAAACAAGCGTTTTGCTGATTACCAGAGAGCTGCGTTCACACCAACGCCTCAGGCGTTCCCTGCTTGATTCATACAGGTTGGCAGGCCTCTTAGCTCTGTGCCGTGAAGCACACACATATACACACACACACGTACATAGACACAGCACACAGAGTTGATACATATATCCACACACACAATGAATGCCCACCAAATGTCCTGGATATTCTTGCTCTGTCCCATCTTAGTAACAAGAATTGATGCATGCATGACTACACCTACACACACACACACACAAGTCTATATAATGTTCACACAAGCCTCCACACAAGCACAGCTGTTGGCCTTAGCCCTTGTGTCCATGTGATTAATAAGAGGTTCAGTTCTATTCACAGTAAGAGCTTGCCCTGCGCGCCTGCCGAGGACGACCCGCCGCTCGTCTCCACTCTCCTCTTGTTCTGCTGAGACCACAAAGCTGCAAGGAATGGACACTTGGAGGCAATGTTGCTCAGTCAAATTAGCCAGACCCCGAAAACAGCAAACTCAATCCTTCAGTCTTTCCAGGCCCATGCAGGAGAACACACTGTACAATTTAACCTCTGCTATACTCTTGTATGCAGGGTTTTTATTTTTCTTATTTCTTTTGTGCTTTATTTTGTTTCACAGCCGCCTGACAGGCCTGAAGATATAAGGGGTGCCGCAAGAAATGTTGTTCCCTGTGACACAGAATCATTTCCATCCCCCCAAAAAGGAATTTTACTGTAATATTAAAATATTCTCCCTGTTAGTGCCTGACCCTTAGAGTCGTCCTAACCCCCTCACCCCTGGCTGCAACCCTATAAGGTGTACACAGTACAAACACCACACACTGTTCTGGAAGTGGGCAAAAATGGTCTGCTAAGTATGCCTTGATGGGATTAATGAGTATCCACATAATGAAGTTATCGGAATCTGTTTAGTCTCAACCATGCCGGCCTGTAAACACTAGCATGGGTTACACGCTTGGGTGACATAGTATTCAGAGGCTAAATCGACTCACAGACAGACAGCCTGTATTATAACGTCTAAGTCCCAGCTCATGTGGATGGGTCATGGCGCAAATAGCAGCCCAGCTGCCGACGTCTCTTACGTCTGTGAGGAATACAACGTGGGTTAGATCAGCCTGAAGGGGTCTGTGTCAGGGGCAGGGCAGTGTTAGCTGACAGTTAGCTGATAGGTGGTACAGGACAGCCTTAGTTGACTGGGAGGTTTGTTTAGCATTTCTGACATATAGGTATTGATAGCTTATCGGGTGTACAAAGAGGGGCATTTAAGAAAGGTGTTTTCATAAAATTATTTGACAGTTAATTCCAGAGTTGGAAATCACTGGACCAGCTCTTACTAAAAGGCTCGTATGTGTAGTAGATTTTAACACTAGATAACACTTACTCTTCATACATATTCTTGACAGAATGAAGGAGGGTTAATGGAATAGAAGGAGTCTTTTTTCCTCACACACACAAACTCACACACACACATGCACAAACACACATTGTTAACACACGTGTGGCACGCTAACATTCCCCTTTACCTACACACACACAGACACACACACAGACTTGCACCCTTTTAGTACTTTTGTTCCTGGCCAGATAAGAGCAATGTCTCAACCGTCTCCTCTATTGCCAGAAGCGTGTCCTCCCCCCACACCAGAACAGAGTGTGTGGTCAGAAAGGCTCAGGTTGTCACGGTTACATAAGCAACATGCGTCAACTGCTTAGACAGACACACAAACTCACACACGCGCCGACACACAGGCACTCGTCTTTTCCCTCAGGCGTACGGACACACATGCGTGGAGCACACACTCACAGACACACAACACGATCACCTGTGTGTCTGCACAGACAGCCTTGCTTCCACGTGGGCGAATGCACCTTGCATGCTGCCTGCTGGCACACAGAAAAGACATGGCAGCCACCACAAGGGGGCAGAAGAGAGCTCAGCAGAGTGAGAAGTAATTTGAGCACATTTTCCCCTGTGAGTGTGAATGTAAATTTAGAAAGAAATATTACTTCACCATCAACTCAGACAATTAAGCAGTTGAAGTTGTTTTGTTCAGTTTTAAAGATTATATAAAATTCTTTGGCACTTCAATTTGATGCTGCCTTGTCAAACTATTTCACAGCACTATTAACAAGCTGAAATTCGCTCTGCGATTAGTCTGTATCTTTTAAGGAAGACGACAAACCCTTTGTTTCTTCCAGCCGAAATGGCATAATCTAGTCAATGTCTTGTATGGCCTTTGACCTCTGTTAATGAACTTCACATTACACCAAAGTGGGCTTAATGTAATGTGTGCTTGTAATATTACCACAGAAGAGAGCCCTTAAACAAGCTCATAAATCACTTGTGACTGTGGCGCACAGTTGATTAAGTACAAAGTCTTGGTCATTTCTCTCTGTGTTCTCCTCATTTCATAAGAGAGCATTTTTTGATAGAGGTCAAGGCTCAGGCGTTGTGTAACCCTGTCTGGGATTTTATCCTAAACAGACGGCTCCAACTGTCCCATGAGTAAACCCAGAAGAGCAGAACATATTTATTATACCAGAGAACGAGAGGAAGTAGACTGATTGAGCTGGCTGGCAGCTAAATAATAAAAGTGAGTGTTAATTATTCAAAGTCCTGGTTTAATAGGACCAAACTTCAACTTAGGTTTGAAAACTAATATCAGTTTCAGCTGTGATATTAAAGCAAGGGTCTACGATTTTGAATATTTGTAATTATTATCAAATTCGTTTATATTGTGATTATGGTCCTGTGGACCGATCTTCACACTATGAATAATCAAAAGAACAAAACAAATTCCATTCAGTCTATCAGCCGTAATCCAGCATGGAAATTGACCAATGCGAACCATCCGGGACGGAAGGTTCCCACTGGCTCCTACTCTCCATCCAATCCCCTCGTCTCCCCTGCTCCTCGTCATCCCGCCTCGTCCCCTCCCACTCCTCCTCCGTAAACTTTGAGCGGCTAGTGATCATTGTACACTGACGGGAGGTATTTGGTTTGGGGGGGGGGGGGGGGGGGGTGGATTCTTTAAATCTGTCTGAGAGGCTAAAGTGATTTTCAGAAACGTAGACCCTAGCTTTAATATTACTAGTTGACTTATTCTCTCTCACACACACACAGTTCAACCCTAGCTTCAAAACAAGCACTTCTCAAGCCTCTTGACACTGTCTTTGAATTAGTCACATCACGTATGTGGTGGTGATATGTTGTTTTGAATTCATGGGGCTTGAAGTTGCATCTTAGAAACTCAAATCAAATCAATGATTCTGCCTATTAAATGTCTTGAGTAATCAAAGCCTGGTTATTTGAACCGCTTATGGAAATATATACTCTATATTTTCTATATACTTTTTTTCCTATATAGTCTATATTTCTATTTTTCTATATATAGTCTATATTTTAAGAACGGATATTCTGTCATCAAGTACCAAGGTTGCATATTTCACTTAAACTTGTTTGAGTATACCAAACTTTAACTTTCTTCTGTATTGGCCTCAGCTCAACATCATTTGACTTATAATGTTTTTATAGCCTCTCAGAGTCTTAGCCTTCCCCATCACTCACCGCTACACTGAAATATAGATTAAGTCAGTTGGTTGGAATGTTTCACGCCATGTTTAAACCACAGTGACACTGTCTTTATGGTTGTTTCATTATATCTCACCTGTCAATCATGGATCCATCTGCTGGCCTTATGTCATCACATTTTTCTTTCTGAATGACGTAACTTCGCACTTGACCGTCTGGGCTCCTCAAAAATGTACCTACCGTTCCTTTACCATATGGGTGCTTCATCACGATCACTATTATTTAGCTATTTTGGTGCGTCTCGACCAAAGCTAAATAGCAATGCTCAATAGTTGCTAACTCTGCCATCCTGCCTCCCAGGTCCTGGTAAAGGTAAAGGTCTTGCCATTAAAGGGTGTTGCATGTTCACTCAGCGATCAGGCGTTTTCCCAAACTATATACAAAGTTGTGCTATAACAGGAAGAATTGTTGAAATGTGTGATAAAAGGTTCATGTTCAGAAGAACATATGATAATGTCATTTTCTGTGTGTGTTTCACCTCATGTCAACTAACACCTTGTATGGCCCAAAGGATTTGTGCTGACATTAATTCGACTCTTTATTTCAGTTAGTTGTTATCTTAGGACACCTAAGCTGGAGCCTTCGCTCAAACAAACACAAGGAAAAGGGATCACCTTTATTACCGATATATTAAGTCTGAACTACTGTAAGTGCTTGTGCCTTTAAGCATTGAAGAAGGTTTTTTTTTTTATACAGCATTTATATACAGCAACTATACATAAGACATTCACACTAGCACAAGGGAGTGGGGCTCGACTGCCCGAGACATCCCTCCAGACTTCTTCAGACTTTATGAAAGAAAAAAATAATAATATATACTGTAATTGAGTGAAACCAAAATGAAAAAAGAAGGATAGAAGTAAGCAATACACTCTCATTTAAACATGTCATCAATAAAACCATAATCTGTCTCTCTATGAGGTTGAAAAGGTGAAGAAGGAAAACAAAATACTAAATCATGCGTATAAGTTTTCGGGAATGCCTTCCTTGATGTTGGAAAAAAAAGGTTTATTCTATTTTGAGTTAGTGTAAGTTCACACCAATTGTGCCGTCTAACCCTGTCTAGAATGTCAACATGATGGATAGAACAACAGAAAAACTAGTGAGACAAGCACAAACAAACGTACAGACTTACAGAACTGTTGAGCAAGAGCAGGAAGGTATTGCAATGTGTGTCGTCGACAATATGAAAATCAAAAACAAGACAAAAATAAAAACGAAACCAAAAAAAAAAAAGACAAGATCTACAATAACCTATCGGTATACTCTTTTTAGCTGTAGCACTACACAGGTAACGTTATTCTAGTACATTCTCTAGTACACCGGCTCTTGTTTTAACGTTATTTCCAGATGGGTAGTTAACCCTTCGCTGCCCGCGCTGCAGGCCAGCTGGCCAGAAGGACTGCTTCACAACTATGGCTTAGGTCCAGTAGAATTGCAATAAAGGCCAATTATTCCGTTTAGAATTCAAAAAGAATTAGAACGAGAACTATTGTGTGAGCCAAGAACCTCACTTCATTACTTTAAATCCTTTTAGTGCTTTTGTAGCACTCTGATTAGACTAACTGTGACATAAAGTGGTCATAGCGTATCACTGAAGTCTTTCACAATTTCAGTTGCACAAATGGGGAAGAAAAAGACACATTTGAACCGACTGAAATGGTTCTTGTGATTCAACATGTTTTTGAGTATAGACCTGTCTGAGTTCTACTGTGTTGTGTCCCTTAAGGCTTGGGTTTCTGTTTTATATACTGTATGATATCTCTATCTCTGAACTGAAATGCTAATGTTGCTATCTCATGACGACCATGTTCTGTTTACATGTTTTTGTTTTTCTTTCATATAGACTGTGCACTGAGTCGGTGGAGTAGGGAGAAGGGATGATGGACTTATGTGCTTGAGATGCTCGTGGGCCAAAAACCAACAAACAAACAACTGTTAGAGGCCCACAACGAGCCAGCCCTCATCGGCCACACAATTACTTCTTCCTGTAGTTGCCCAACTGGATGGCGGAGCGGTCAAAGACGCAGCGGAAGGTGATTGGCTGAACCTCCCAGTAGGGCACAGGGTTGCTAAAGAGGCTGATCCCGGAGTACATGGCCTTCTTGGTGTTGTAGCCCGGAGGGCAGAAGTCTTCTGTTCCCACGGCAGCAATCTTGTTGTTATGGAGATAGATCACCTTCAAAGGTCACCACAGAAGAGAGAAGGGTTATCAGAGAGAGAGATATCATTTCAGTTTTTGTAATTACAAAATGGTTTGTTTTCAAGTCTTGAGCCCTACATATAATTCCCAAAAAAGGGTCAAGTCTTTGATATTTTGATAGTTTTGTAACATAAAATATTACCTAACATAATATGGTAAAATAGTACACTTACACAGTAAATGCCATTTATTTTGCCATTTTCTTAACTTGGTTTGACCTCTAACTCAGGTATTCCCAAATCTTAAGCTATGTGAAATGAGAATGAAATCCTTCGTGTGGATTCACCTGGATGTATTTGTGCTCGGGGAGCCCGGGAGGGACGCTGGTCAGAGCGTTGTTGTCAAGGTGAATCTCACGCAGGTGAGGCACGTTGGCGAGTGAGCCGTTCTCTACCACACTAATCTGGTTGTAGCTCAAGCCAAGCCTATTTCACAAGATCAAATGAGAATGTGTAAACAATGCATGAAAACCAGTCATAGCACATTATGACTCTTTAGTAACAGAGCTACTGTAAGCTGATTGAAAGTGATTTTTAAGCCTGAAAATAACATGCGTTGACATAACTGTCATCTTTGCCACTATAACAACTTAAATGTCTTAGAGCCCCGTGATTCAATCCCATCTTTATCCCATAAAACTTTAAAAAGCTCCAAAAGACACATTTAAAATTTGCATAGTTGTTCTAATATATTCCCCTGTGCATTTGGAGCATATGCCTCTGGTGAGAACCTAAATAGATTAAAACGTGTTCTCTTATTGGTTCTATAAGAAGACAAGGGCCAAGTAAAGACGTGCTTTTATGGATTGTTCTTTTAATTTTCAGTTCAGTGTTTTGGCTCAGATGTATGAGCTCCAACACAACACCTAAACATTGCCAAGCTCCGTCTTTTTTATTTCTTCTTTCTTTTTTTCTCCCCCCACCCCTTCTAAAACTCACAGGGAATGGAAGTAGGAAAATGTTACAAACACTTTTCATTTCATGTATTCCAGAGTAAACTCAAGCATGAGGTCATCCATTTTTATCCCCTCTTGATTCTGGCACTTTTCAGCTGGCTATTCACCTACAGGTTTACTAATCACTTTCATATGAAGCCCAGCTGGGTTCCATGAAAACAAGCACTCATATCTGTCATAATACTTCATCACACCAAAATGTTTTCATTTGGGCTTCCTCCATTGGCCTTCAAATGTATTTAATCTGGACAGTGTACTCTATAAAGGAGAAAGTGTTTGTAAGCGTTGCATTTATCTTTCAACTCTCCACTCTTAACATCCACAATGTGTGTCTAATCACATTTAGAATTTTTGATATTACTGTACATTGCTTTACATGTATATCTTATTGATAATACATTGATGATAGCATATTGAAATTCCTTTGTGTATGAAATGCGCTATTTAAATAAAATCGCCTTGCCTTGATTTGATTTAATTCTAATCAAATGTGTACAACACTGTATATTGTTTTGTATATTGTATATATGCAACCGCATATTTGTTTTCATGTTTAAGGTACAGCTGTGATTGGATCACTCACACACTCTACGGGCTTGAGGGAAGAGTGAAAGAAGGTCATGAGGGTCGCAGTAGCACATTACATCTCCTTTTTTCCTTCCCTTTCATTTGTTTTCTCTCTCTCTCTCTCTCTCTCTCTCTCTCTCTCTCTTTTGAACGTTCTTTCCTCCCTCTATTTTACCCAGACAGTGATCGAGTGTAAATGAGATGAAATGGAAGCTGATGGATTTAAGGTGTGAGCTGGCGATATCCCCTCGCCCTGCACCATCGGTTGGCTGCCCTTGCCTCTCTGGCATCGTAAGTCAGCGGTGGAATGCCTTCCGATCCCAACCAGAGGTCTGCTGATGAGAGAGAGAGGTACCACCCCCTGCCCCTGCACTTCCCATGAGGGCCAGATTACTCTCATCATCAAAAGACAGACTATCCAGCTGACCCCCATCATGTCATCTGCTTAAAAGCTCCATGATGTTGACCAGACGGAGGATGTTGCCAGATCTTTTCCCTGAACTTCCTTATCCTTAAATGTCAGTTTCCCACAAGGGTGTATGACGTTTGTGCTAGAAAATCTTTGCGGAGGGCCGGATTTTGAGACTGTGAGGTAATTGAGAAGAAATTCAGCCCAATATACTGTAAGTTAATGAAAATGAATGAGATTTATATTTACTTAGCCAAGTGCTTCAAGCCACTCAGGTTTTCTGCCTGAACTTTGGTGATCTTGTTTCCATCGAGGTGGAGCTCTGACAAGGAGCTGGGGAGGCCTGGGAACACACAGTGGAACAACATGCATAACACACAACGTAGCAACAACAGGTCTGCATTCTACGTAAAACCATTTCATTTAATCATTATTATTATTTTTTGAATCATTATTCATTTTGACTACTCTGTTTTTTTTGTGCTGCAACACAGTCCCACATTTCCTCTATCATGTGTGTATGTGTGTGTGTGCGTGTGAGGAAGAGAGAGAGAGAGAGAGAGAGAGTACCTTTGGGAATGGTACTAAGGTCCGTGTCTGAGATACGGATGTAGGAGACTCTCTTCAGGTCAGAGAAAGCTCCTGCCTCAATGCCAGAGGCTGACAAAGGGTTGGAGCCGAGCTCTGAAAGCAGACAAATCAAATCCAAACCTTTTATTCAGTTTCAGAGTAGTTAGAAGAAACAGACATGCAGGCCATGTTATGCTCCTTCAGAGAGTGAAAATAGGGCTTCACTGGATGAGAGCATGTAGCTGCTAAGGCAGCATCAAATATTTTTTACAAACATATTAATAACTTGACTTTTCAAATGAATATATATTGATTTCATTTAGCAATTAAACTCTATAGCATTACAATCAATTAGTTTTAGCTGCAGCTGTAGACGTACACAAGGGTTTACTTAAAAATACACTGCTGATTGAACAACAGATATACAGCAAGGTGACTGCAGTTCCTTAGTAACAAGAGATCACATTACTGTTACTGCAGCACTGACTTAAGTCATTCGTTGGCCCTGGGTCGTGGAATGACCTTCCTAGTACTCCATGTTCCGATGACAAGCTTTGAATAGAACTCGGCTTTCTAAACAGCATTTATGTATTGTTGCTGCTTGCATAAAAATAATGTTACTTGCATTTCAGTGACTTAGAAATATTAGATATGCATACAGTATATTCTGTTATACTTCACTTCAACAGTCCCTCTGTGACATCACATGCGTACATGTTTTCCAAATAACGCAAGTTTCTGGCGCACTGCCTCGCTTTCCCTCAGAAACTGCCCTTTTCCAGGTGCACCAGATGTGGAGGTGTGGTTTACTATTCTTACAGTATTGCTTTCAGTCTTACTGTTATGCCATGGAGCTAAGTGTGCAGCACGTTTCTTGACATTTCGAAGCATCCCAAACAAACTTCAAAAACCAATGACACTTAATGACAACAGTCATAAATATGCATGTGTAGTTAATATTCACAATATGCGTCATGTCATGTTTATAATGTGCTAATGTTGCTCTTGGCTATTGTTATTGATAGATTTTTTGTCCTTGGTAAAATCTGACGGTCTCCACACTGGTAGTGGCAATTGTGTACTAGGCCCATTCAAATAAATCTCCAGTTTGACGAGGCGTAGAAAACACAATGTAGCCACCTAAACTTTACAGATTTTGTCTAGAGAGGACGGCCAAATTCTCTCGTTGGGTTTTTTTGTATTCTTGCACCAACACTTCAAAACTTGTTTTGACATACCCATGACAATCATGTTGGCCATGCCCTGGAAGGAGGCCTTCTTGATCTTGGAGATCTCGTTCTCATGAATGCGGAGCTCCTGCAGGCTCTTGGGCATGTTGGCCGGCATGTCCTTCAGCATGTTCTTGGACAGGTAAAGCCTCTGCAGTTTGCCAAGCGGGATCAAGGCCTTGGGGTGGATGGTGGTGATTTTGTTGTTGACCAGGATCAATGTCTACAAGGAGAAATAAATATATAATTCAAGCCTGCAGGCCGCTGCAGTGGCTGTTCCTCATCAACTTCCAAGTAACCACAGGCATCTGTGTCTGAGTCCGACCCATGGAGATTTCCCATGGAGACACCCTATCTCTCTCCTTCTCCAACATTTTGAAGGCTATTTGGAAATATTTGAAGGGCTTACACACAACTCTCCTGCCTTAACTATGACTTTACACGTGCCTTGACTACAGAATAGATTGCACATATTTTTAAAACAAATGTTTAGGACCGACAGGCCATGCTCTTTGCTAGCCATTCTGAAGCAGTCAGAGGTGTTTCTAAATTGTTGTTTCCAAATAGTTCAAATCAGGACCAGTCATCAAAATATTGGTGTCAACCACACTATTACATTTTCGACAAACCATGAAAGGGTCAAAGAAACGAACTATTCTTTAAATTCAATCTAAGTTCTAATATTATTCACAAACACATTAAATCAATTCTAAATAAAGCCACTTTTTAATTTACTGTCCATCCTTCATTTCATGCGGATGACTTCATAGCCCTGTACTTCCTTGGGAGTGTCATAATCTTTGGCCAACTCGTTTAGAGCCACAGGGTTGCAGACAAGCCTGAGCTGGAGCTTGAGTCCTTGTGTGTTCTAATTCTCTCTGTGAAACTTCACTTTTATAACCTCTTCTCTCCAACACTTTCAGCTCAAAACCTAGCCAGGGGTGCTTGGCTAAAAAAGTTCAGGCCAGTGAACAGACCACATAAACAACTGCAGTACTTTCCAGAAAGAAAACAAAGAATTTTATTTACTGGACAGCATAAAAGAAATAATAAAATAATCAGGGCGCGGACTTCCCATTGTTCTTGCAATGCCTGTTCCCACAGATTTAGTTGTGTCTGCAGTAATATGGTCCAAGATTCTGTGTGTATGAAGTTTTAGTGTGTGTGTGTGTGTGTGTGTGCGTGTTTGCTTAAATAACTGTGGGACTGTGAGGTCTATTGTATGTATGTAGTATGTGCGTGTTTCTGCGTGGTGTGTGTGTGTGTGTGCCTGTGCATTTGTCGATTTGTGTGTGTGTGTGTATCTATGCTGGCAGTGTCCTAAAATCCAACAGGGTCTCTTGTTCTCACTTTCTCCCCTAACAGTGTGACTCCACATCTGAAAGTATGAAGAATGAATGTTTGAGTCCCCCAGAGGGAAAGATTGTGTGGAACTCCAATATGGTTCCCCCATAACCTGGCCTCCTTTTAGGCCTGCAGACAGTTATGCTTCACAATATTGGATGCTCTGCGTGTGTGTGTGCATGTGTCTGTGTGTGTGTGTGTGTGTGTGTGTGTGTGTGTGTGTGTGTATGCGTGTGTGTGCATGTGTCTCTGTGTGTGCATGTGTCTGTGGGTGTGCAAGTGTGAGTGTGTCTGTGTGTGTGTGTATGTGTGTGTGATGAAGAGCTGTTTTCCCAGCACCTGCGGAGTGCGAGGGTCTACATTCCTGAGATTAACACTGGGAGGGACACACCAAAGGAATCTGAATTTGGCATGGAGTGAAACACACACACACACACACACATATACACAGAGAGACTTGTGGGAATGTTTGCATGTTTATAGTTTAGTTGGCTGGTGTAATATAATATTATGAAAAAAGAGAAACATATTGAATAATTGATGATTGGATGTTTCATTTCCAGAGACAAAAACATCCTGCATCAAAAAAGGATTCTACAGTATATGTATGTATGTATTTATGTATGTATGTATGTATGTGTTTATGTGTTTATGTATGTATGCATGTATGTATGAATGAATGAATGCATGTACACAAAGTATTAGTCTATTTTATGTATGCACCTGTAAACGAAAGAGAACTACCAGTACTGTATGCATTAATGCACCTAAAGCCTATATGTTACTTTGCAAATACCATTAGCCAAGCAAAAACAATGCATATATGTATACAATGCAAAAGCATTTAGCTACGCAGGTCTTACCTGGAGCCCCTTCAGTCCCTTTAAGTCATTCTCACGGATCTCTGTAATCTTATTGTTCTGCAGATCCAGCAGGGTGGTGTCCGCAGATATTTCGTCTGGAACATTCTTCAAGCCTGAGGGAAAACAGTCATTTATGAGACCATAGCCACAGCAGTGAAACAGAGACAGGGTAAAAATAAGTGTAAGGACAGCACAGATTATTATACATCATTCCAGTCCTCTCAACCCATCAACATCAGGGCAACTGTCACCATCTGGACCCTGTGATCATAATAACCCATTCTACCCGTGACCATAATGTAATAACTCATTCAACCCCAATCTTACACACTGACTATACTAATTATTCTAAGGATGGTTTTTGTGACCCACTGTTCCATGATAAAGAGGATGGAGTCTACAGTTCCCAGTTAAACCCATAGTCTAGGAATATATAACTCCTGACCTTCCAGTTTCCATCTCCAGTTTAAACTTTTTGGATGAAAGGGGAAATGTCCAAGCTCTAAAAAGAGGTCCAGTTGCCCATAAACACTCCGGGCCAGATGTACTAACGCTTTTGCGCCCACTTCAGGCATATTTGCTTCGCAAATTGCGTGTGAAAACATGGCGAGGTATGTACAAACAGGTCGCACTGAGGTGAAAGCGCAAACTGCCTGCCGCATTAACTGAAAATGGCAAATTGCGCTTTTCCGTGTCATGCATATGCATTCTGGGAGGATCAAGAGGAAACTGGGAGTTTCCCATAAAAAGATAGGAGGGGAAGCGTAAAGTGCGCCTAATTATGTATTCCGCAGTATGTACAAAATCTGCCAGTCAAAGCGCACCTCTAATTTGCGGTGGAAATTCTCCACCTTTTAAAAGCAGGTGTAAACTAGGAAGCGGGTTTCGTCGCAATTGTCTCCTGGACAAATGGCAGCAGTAATTTAAGCAAGACTAAGACAAAGTAAGCAAGACTAAGGAGAGAAATTTTGCCACATGGATCACACTTTTTTACTAGAGTGAACAAGAAATCATTAAGCGTTACAGCCAGCGAGCTATCCGACATTGGAGTTACTAGATGAAATCAAAGATTATATCGAATCTCCGAATCAACGTTCACATTCCATTCCAGCAGTTCTTAAACTCCGCTACTTTACAGATATTGGCATCAGGATAATTTTAAACAATCTTAGCATCATCAGTGGGAATATCGCAGTCTGCACTAAGCCTCATTAAAACACAAGTACTCAACGCTCTGCTAAAGTGCACTAGTCAATAGGCCTACATACATTTCTCCACAACTAATGCCGAAATAACACACATCAATCAGGATTTCATTAATATCGCCAACTTTCCGCATAGGAGCTATTGATTGCATAGGAGCTATTGAAGAGGCCAAATCCATTGCGCTTTGTAAATGCTCGCAATTTTCGGCAGGGGGCGGAGAAAGGCGCTGATTACCCGATGCATTTCAGGTTTAGTAAATCGGACGTATGCTGCGGTGTCATAGCGTGCGCTTTCTGCGGGTTGGCCATGGCGCTAATAACGTTACGTTTGCAAATCTACGTACATCTGGCCCTCTATGACCTGGATGAATGAGAATCTTTACAGACATGACTCTGACGCAAACATGAAAGATCAATAACACTTTTTTGAAGGTGCCTGCATAAGACCAACATGAGGGAGTCATCAGCATAACATGACGTTAATTAGCATCAGTGACACTTTTTATGACTGTTTATGACTGTTTAGGCTGTCAACAATTTTTTATTTGCTTGCAAGTAGACATTGCTGAAACCAAATGATGTTTAATGACATAAGTATTAATGAAGTGCCATTAATGTTTATGATGCTCATTCCCTTCAAATAAGATCTTGCCAAATACCAAACCATTCTCAAATATCGATGAATATAAGGAGACTGAAATCAGGAAATTAGCCAAGACAGGCCTGCAGATCTAGGCTACATTTGTTCATCCAACAGCCTAGACCCATTGAGTTAACACACCAGTTGGCATACCAATCACATACTGGCTGTGCACTGTCTCACATTTTAAATGCTGGGAAATGCAGGATGTTTGACTTTTCTGTATGCAAAGTATCTCTTTTCCCACACACACACAGACACACATACACACACAAACACACAGCCACTGAGCTTTCAACACAAACACGGTCAAGTAGGCTGGACGCAAGCCTTCCTGTGTCCACAATAAAAGTCTTCCCTCGGAACCACATGTTAATGACAGGCCCACACTAGAGGACTAGATCCAAGCCACGACCAAGCAGGAGCGAGAGCAAGAGCAAGGTCTCTGGCCCCAGTGTGACACTAAGTTAAGCAGGGCAAAGGCCATTTACACCCCATAATATACCGCCACCACTAGCACTACCGAGTTGGCACACCAATTCACCCAGCCAAATGCCAAACAAGGTCATTGAGGCCTGGCCCAAAGAGTGGGGAATGCCTGCTGACAGAAATGCACAGCGATACATACACCCACATGTACAGTACAGTGTGGGAACCCTAAGGAGCAGGTTGACTGAGAAACACTGAGGCTTTAGAACAGAAAGTTAGCAGGGGAAAGTATATGTGCAATGCCATGGAAGCATTAGCTTCTTATACGGAGAGTTAGTTTAAGCCCCACAGATACCCATGGTTGAGTACAACCTGAAGTCATTTCCCGAACCACTTCTAATTCACCCCCCACTCATTTCCTGTTCGTTCTCCAGTGGGTGTAAGTTTTTAAATAACACAAGTGTGCCTCTTTAGGCCCTGCTGTATGTGATGGCTGACTTGTGCAATGCATCATCTTCTCTTCTCTGCTTCTCTGTTCTTACAGTATAAAAAGGCTCGGATCAGATGTAATGTTTTATGACTGTTTGCGTTCAGCCCATAAATGGTGCTTTAAATTAATGTGAAGGAGTTCAGAAGAGTGTGAAAGACTGACATACCTGCCCGCTGAACTCATGCTGGACCTGGTTATTACTGGTGATGATGAGTGCTATAAAACTGCTTCACTGTGGTTTAATAAATAGTTAATTTGTTTTAAAGTTCCTTTAAATTACATGGAGGCTGCATGCTGGATATAGCAAACCAACCTAGTAAATTCTGTGATAATCAACATTGCTGGCTACACCAGATATGACAGCACAGAAAATAAATAAAATAAAGATAAAAAATAAAATAAAAAAGATTAAAGTACAGATCAGTCTTTTATGTTGATGTGGCCAATCTGGTGTAGCCCTAGAGTTAAGTCATCAACAAGTGAAAAGACAAGAATTATAGAGAATAAAAAGATAAGATGTGTTTTTATTTAAATTCAATAAGGACTGACATGAGTTAGGCTAGGTATCCCCTTTAATTATTACCAGAGTTTATGATAGTTAACTTGTTTTAACAGTCCTAAATGAACCACATGAGTGTAGAAACATCCCTTTGAAGAAAACAAAATTAAGTTTTGTGACCCGGAATTTCTTTCTGACAAACACATTATCCTAAATTAACAGTTTTATCTTTTCATCTTGTCTTTTTTGTCTCTCTGTCTTTCTTTCTCTCTTTGTCTGTTTCTCCTTTTTAGTTTCTTCCCTTTTCCTGCCTTCTCTCTCTCTCTCACACACACACACACACACACAGGCCATGTTAGCAAACGCTGACCAGGTTTATAAACACAATGATGGATGGGTCTGTGTGTGTGTGTGTGTGTGTGTGTGTGTTCTTGGATATGGTGACAAGGTCTTAAAAACTAGGATATGTCTAACTCCAGCAACTGTTTAGTCTCAATTCAAACATTCCTGTCAAGTGACAGGAAAAGCAAAAAAAAAAGAGAAACCCACTAAAAGACGAAACAAGGACACAAAGCCAATCACTTTTTTTCCTCTGCATTGCTCATGCCATTAGACATTTATTAGGTATTTAAAACAGATAAATGAACATCCTCAACAAGATGACTGGGATATGGCACAATGCTTCTCTTGTTCTGAGGCTGCCCAATAGGAAACAAGGAACACTACATCCGATCGGCTAATTCTAAAGCTTTCATGTCATCACTTTTAATCACTTCCAATATACTGTAGGAACATTTCTGGGCCATCAGCCGTGAGATTGGCTTGGACCCCGGCCTTGGCGCAAGTGCTTTTCCTGGATGAGGTCTGATTATGTCATTACCTGTCCTGTGGAGGGATTCTCACTCAGGAGATTCACTCAGGTTTCCATTACTTTACACACACGCGCAGACACACACACACACACACACACACACACACACACACACACTCTTCTCTCTTTCTTTCTGTTGCTTTTTCTCACCTTTGCATACAATTACAGTCAATTAGTTCAAATATAGGTCTTTTGGTCTTTTGTCCGTTGTTTTCTTTCCCACCTGTGAAAAGCCTTAACCAAAGCCACATACTGTAAAATGTGCATTTAGGCATCGTAGCATTCAGAATAGAAACAGGCTCTCATTTTCTGTTTTTTCTTCCATTACATTTGGAAGTAAGATTCATTCACATCTCTCTCTTCCCTCTTTCTTTATTCTTCCCTTATTCTCTTCTTCTTTTGTCTCCTCTTTCCCTTCCCCTGGCTTTTCCCTTTCTCTCTCTCACCCCCTCATTCATTCTCTCCCTCATTCCCTGGCTTTTTCCTTTCTCTCACTCACCCCCTCATTCATTCCAGCACAGTACGTGTTCTTGCCAGAGGATCTGCAGAGCAGATGCAAGCTCAAGGCTGAGGGCCGGAGGGGCTGACAACATAGATGGGGGCCCAGGCCTCACTATCTCTCTCCCGGGGAAGGGTCTCAGTGGCCCAGGCCTGTGAGCTAATGGAAGGAACCAGCCCATCTTGAATTGAACATTAGCCTGAGCGATAATGTTCTTGAAAGTGTGTGTGTGTGTGTGTGTGTGTATTCTTGCATGTTTAGGTGCACAAGCAGGCGTTATGTGCATTCATATGTCATATGTTTTTTATACATTGTTTCAAGGATGTTCAGTTCCTTCTTAACTTCCTAACTCTCTCTCTCTCTCTCTCTCTCTCTCTCTCTCTCTCTCTCTCTTTCTTTCAACTATCACACTACACACAAAATAGGAACTTTCTCATGCCAATCTTGTTTGAGTAGAAACGGCACAAATCCACCTGAAAATAAACAGGATAATCTGAAGCCAATCTACCTAATTACATGGTGATCAAATATTGTGTAACTCCTGACAAAAGAACCATTTTTCCACCCCAAACAAAGAAGGCAGGCTAGCCATGCATCTGAAGATTTGCTGTAGCCTCATTCGAAATAAAAAGAATCAAATCTCCCAAGCACCTCCCCCACCCTACACTCTCATCTGGGGAAGCAGTTAAGAGACGTTTCCCAAATAGCGAATAACACGTGAGCACCGGAGTGTCTTTGCAGCCTCTTACCATGCACCCGATGTGTTTATAGTGGTTTCAGAAACACTGACATCCTTTTATTTTATAGTCTTCTCCTTATTTAAGGAAGGGCAGATCAAACACATTGGCTCTTTGAGGCCAGCTCAACAGACAGTCACCACTCCCTGTCCAATCCTTCAGAAAATAATAACGGTTTCAAGGCATCTTCTGTTTGATGTACGGTCCTGCTCAGGGCACCACATGGCTGGTGCCATGCTATTTAATGGGATCAGAGCACAAGACACAAGATTATTCTAGAAGGTAACATTAATGAAACGAACAGATACTCTCAGTTAACTTTTGTCATCTGTAAGGGATGCTGTGGTAATTTCCTGACAGGGTGATATTTTCCTATAATGACTAGCAGACATAATATTATTCTGCTTATTATATGGCTACAAGCCAAAATGACATCGCAAACAACTCATCATCCATACCATCAATTTAATTAGTTACTATTGTAGCTTCCACCAGTGGTGTAGTGGTCCCTGGAGAAGTGGGTATACTCTCGGTTTTCACCTTTAAAAAAAAAAAAAAAAAAGCCCTGTCCAGAAAAAAAGCTCTGTTTTCAACAGTGACATGCAAGACTATGATTTAGTTCACCCAAAAATCTGTCATTCTACTTGCTCACTATTATAAAATGATCATAACTTGATTAGGAGCCGTTTGTAGTTACCACTGGTCACACAAGCAGCCTGGATGAATGTAAAATGTATTTATCATGAGGCAAACATGGTGTTTCAATTATTTTCCACACATTTATTTAGATAAAATATTTCAAATCTGAAGTTTGTTGCATTCTTGTTCATATTTCATCTTAACTAAAACACACAAATCATTCTCTTCCATAAATAAAAACATAAAAACCAATCAGATGAACTTAAAAGTGAACCGTCATAAAATTGAAATAAATTGTTTGCTTTTCAGTAGCTGAACACTACTTTTATAACATACTTTGTTAGATATATATAAATATTAGGGGTGGTACGGTTCGTGAAAAAAACCCGAACCGTTCGGTTCGCTTGTCACGGTTCGGAACGTGTGTGTGGCATGGTTCGACGGTTCATGGCATGCACAATGTAGCCTTGTGCCTGTATGTGACCTCGTACTCATATATGTATTTTTTTGTTATGCGCGAAATTAAAAAGGCTGAGTGGTGGAGTGTAGGTATTGCAGGTCACGTCACGTGTAGAAATGTCAAGTGGGAGAGAAATGGAAGGCTGCTCAGCTGCTCAGGAGTTGGAGGATGCATATATGAAGCCACGTAACATAAAAATAGACAGAACTGCGACTATATGCAAGCATCGAGCAACACGCATTCTAGCTACCCTACGCTAATAGCAACACTTCCAATTTATAAATTCATCCAAGAAGACATCATCCCAGTGTTTCGGTAGATAGCATATGGAGGAGCGAGTCTGTCTATTTACCTTAGGCTCTGTATCAATAACATACATGAAACAATAAGCCTACATTTCACACTGACACACTGTCGGATCATTTCCCATCAGTACTCTATCAACTGTGGCACCGCATGCTCACAAACAGCTATTTTAGCCAACTGAAACACCAGCTACTAGCATACAGCAGGCTTTTGTGAAATAACAGGAAAAACGTGCGAAGAAGCCTTACCTAGGTCAGAGCACTGCACCACCCTCAAGTGGCACTGGCATCTGAATGGGCATACCGACTGGGCTGGTACCAACCCTCTTTCGGGTTCGCGTTTGGGCGGAGTCACTACAGGGGTATCGGGCGGGGGTTCCACGGCGGAGCCGGGCTCGTCCTCCAGCATGAAGTCCAGGAAGCCAGACTGGCGGAAGGGTAGGCCGGCCCAACACACCGACACCGAGAGCAGGAAGAGACAGGCCGACCTCATGGTGCAGCTCACGAGCCTGTGGGGTGAGGTCAAAGAGGTCAAAGGTCAGAGGACACAGGTGAGAGAGGTCAGGAAGTTATTATGGCGTAGTGAAACGGGAGAGCATAAGGAATGCATCATATGTGACACAGTGGGTGGAGTTGGTCACTACTACCATATAGAGAGAAGCATGTTATCACTCTTGTACTACTTTTTGACTTTACTAGATTTCCTTGGAAAACACATGACAGTGAGAGGGTAGAAGAAGAATGCTGTTAGAAGCCCTGCCACCAACATTGCCACTACTAGGTCTTTCTTGCCATATTGCCATATATGCCACATTTTAATTTTAGCATTTATTCGAATCTGAATTTGTTTGTTCACCTAAAGCCAGTACATTATACACCAGTTATTTGGAATGAACATTTATCCCCCTACTCTTGGCATAGTCCAATGAAAATAAAGTTGACATACAAAGGAAGACGTTTGGTGAAATGTAAACTAAAATGCATAAAAAAACTACTACATGAAAAAATAAAATTTTAAAGTAATGTTTAATAATTTAAATGACACTTTATAAAAAAAATGTCTGAATAATTGCTAATAAGTGATTAGTAACATACATAAGCCTTCATGCTTGTTCACTGAATTCATCTCTAGCTAATTTGGCTGTATCATTCATCTTCATTTATGTTTGTTTGACTTCCAAAGACTTACAGTAGACTTACAGTATGTCTGGCAGTCATATTTGGGTCCTTTGGCAACACTGTATTTACATGTGTCCTGTAATACTGCCGTATGTGATGTCCATTGGTTAGCCATATTGGGTGAGACCACCAAAGTTTACAGGTAGTTCATACCTCACATTCAGTTCTGTGCAGTCGAAGCATATAAAACTACAGCTGAATGTGGATTTGGAGTCAGTGAGGCAGTAAACCAAAGGCCACACACACATGCACACACACATATGCTGTCAGAACTAAAGACTGGGGTGTGTCCACTGCCTCTCAGGGAGAAAGATAGATTGCTGGGTAGTTGACTCTCACAGTCTCGTCCAATTTCCTGGGTCAGCCCAGGTCTTTAAGTTCACAGAGAAAATCTCTCTCTATCTCTCTCTCCCTCTGTCTTTCAAGCTCTCAGCCATTCTTTCAACCCTTGTCTATCTTCTGTCTGTCTACTTCTATTCATCGCTCTCACATACACTTTCATTATCTGCCTCCTTCTTTCTCTCTCTCTCTTTTTCTCTCTGTCTCTGTTTCTACTCTACATGAACTCTGTCACCGGCTCTCACTCTCTCCTTTACCCCCACCCACTTTCTCTCACTCTCTTTGTTTCACTCTCTCTGTCTCCCTTTCTCTTACACACACCCTCTTGATCCATATTCTCTGTCAGTGTTGTAGCATGTAATTATCATACAGTGCAATGACAGTTTCACCGCTCTGGCAGTGAATGAGCACTCTGCCGATGACCAGCCTCGCAGCCTCGCGTCCGTGAACCTGCCATCCCACCTAATCATTTGTTTAGGCTCAGAAACCAACAAGGGACTGTCGTCATCCTGAGAAAACATTTAGGCGAACCACAGTTGTTTGCTACAGCGGGTCACACTGGCAACAGCCACACACAGAGAGAAGAGCTATAGTTCTGGAAGCCATCGGAAGGTTCACGCTAGAAAGATTTCAGTGAACCAGACATCTGTGTTGGTCTTGTCAGCAGATAGCAGAGCTGTTTCTATGTGTGTGTGTGTGTGTGTGTGTGTGTGTGTGTGTGTGTCTGGGGGAGTGTGAGCAACGCCATCCCAGCTGGTGTGAGACAGCAGACCAAGAAAACAACAGGAAATAACTTTCACAATGTTTTACTCGTCACCTCTGACCCTTGTTTATGAATCAGATGTGCTTGCCCTGCTCCAACACATGCACAAACACATTTTACTGGAACGCACGCACACACACACACACACACACACACACACACACACACAAACATAATAAATCTTAAGGGAGACCCTCCTCTGAGTACTGTCTCTTGTCCTTATGCACAAAACACATGTTTCGGGAATCTGTTTTAAAAACTCTGCAATGTGTAGAATATTATTTCTGAGAAGTTGAAAGAACTTTGGACATGTATTTGCAAAAAAGCAAACCAACAAACAAACAACAAGTAGCTACAAGAAAAAGAGTTATGCCATCTTTGTCTCTCACGCTGAAAAGAGTTATACCATCGATTGTTTCTTGTCCTGCTTGGGTGTGTGTGTGTATCTGAGTGTGTGTGTGTGTGTGTGTGTGTGTATGCATGTACTGTATGTATGTATGAGTGTGTTTGAAGATCTAAAGCTGGATTTATACTTCTGTGTCGCGTTGTCGCAGACACCTTCGCCGGCGTTTTTGATTTATATTTCCGTGGTCGATTTACACCTCTGCGTCCACGTAATTGTTACGCGTGGCAGTTCACTGCCACAACGCTAGGGGGTTATTGAGTTTAGAAAGGGTCCTTTGCGTGTGTGTTTTCCGGTCGTTGCGTTGCGAGTATTGGCTTCTGGTGCAAATCAACAGGCTGTAGCGGCAAGCTACAAGCTGGCCTCATCCACAGTGTCATCTATTGTGTCAGAGGTTTGCAAAGCGTTGTGGACAACACTGCAGCCCGAGTTTTTGCCCTGTCCGTCAACTAACCAGTGGGAAACAATAGCCGGAGATTTCTGGAGACTGTGGAACTTCCCAAACTGTGTCGGATGCGTTGATGGGGAGCTTTGTCTGGTTAATAAGCATAGTTATCAGGTCATTACTTTCTATGGTCAACTGTCTTTTGTCAGGTGAATGGGTAGTTATAAGCCCATTTATGTAAATTCAAAAATGCCGGTCTTGTACACACAACGCACTGGAAAGGCGGAGAACTGGAATTGATGTAAAGCGGACCAATCACAATCCATGACGTATGCGTCGGTCTGCGTACCGTGTCGCTTTGCCGCGTAGTCAGGATTTTTTTCATGCCCACGAAAGGTGTATGCGTAGTGTCGGCGAAGGTCTGATTGGTGTCGGCGAAGGTCTGCGACGACGCAACCCAGAAGTATAAATCCAGCTTGAGAGGATGGACCCATGCACACTAAATGCACTTCCACTGATTAGTTCTTTGTGTAGACAGGGAGAGATGGTCCTCATTTACTCAAGAGCAGTCTCTCTCTCTCTCTCTCTCTCTCTCCCTCTGTCTCACTCTCTATCTGTCACTCTCTCTCACTCTCTTTCCATCTCTGGGGAGGCTCTAGGTGGCTTAAAGCCGAGTGATTAGAATGAGTGAAAAGAGTCCAGGTCAGGTTATGAGTCATGGACAGCCTCTTGTCCAATGGAAAAAACAACTAAATTGTATTACTGTGACTTGTATGACTGCTGTGTCATCATGATTAAACCACTGAAATAAACAGTGTCAGGCTTCCGAGACATACCTTCTGGTGTTTTGGATGGAGGCTTTGTTAAACTGTTATTAAGAAAAAAATCTGGAAAAAAATTGGAGGTGTGGTTGAGTCCTATGTAGTTACCTGCATTATTTAATTTAATTTCATTTTTTTAAATTAATAAAGCATTACATTCTCTTTTCTTTAAATCCTCTTGCTATCTTTAATGATGTCACTTAGTCTTTACATCATGCCTTCTTTCTTTCTCTTGCCTTGGCCCTACACCTTTTACGTCTTTCTTCCACTTCCAGGTCCTTGTTTGCAGGCCCACATGACATCATCTGAACCCTTCAGAGGTGGTTTGAAGTGCTAATCTCAGGTTGTTGAAGCTAGTTCTCTGCCTGTTAGAGCTTTCCTCTCTGCAGAGAGTGTTTGGGGATTTTGCAATATTGATGTGTTTACAACACAGATTTTGTTAGTGGAGCTCCAAAAACAACAATTTATACAGAATTTATGAAGAAGAAGCAACAGGAAATCAGGACTGCACCACATTTTTAGTCATGGCAATAGCCTTTTCAGAGGAATGCTCTTGTTCCACGACAATTTTTGGATCAGAGTTTCATCATAGTGCAACGATGACAATTCCCTGTTGGAAATAAATGACACAGATAACTTAGTTCTGAATCATGACACAGTGCTGATTTAATCAATTATGTTACCCAATGCTTTGTTAACGGCCTTTCAATTTGGTTGCAGTTCTAACAATTGAGGGCAACGCTTGAGTGAGCTTTTAAGTATTTGAGGGAATGTTTGGTCTCCAGTGCCAAATGCTCTGGCACAGACCTACATATGACTAGATCCATTCTCTGTGTCGTTGTCATAAACTCCCCTGTTATTCTTTGTGCATTGTTTTACATCAAAAAATAGACTTGAGTTTCACAACAATGTGTGAGAGAGCGACATCATTTGTTTTCTGCAGTGAATACTTCATGCTTGTCAGCCCCCATAGAGAAGAAGATAAATAGAAGGGGGAGTAATTAAAGTTAAATTAAAAATTAAATTCTCTTTTTGGAGAACAGTGAGAGTGTATTGATTAGCAGAACTGTGCCTGTGCCTGATGACGTGGCGGCCATCTTGGCTCTTAGATTTGGCCTCTGTGAAAGGTTTCATCCCCCCCAGCGCTGAAGCTGCCCAAGGGTGACAGGTCACACATTGGGGCTCCATGTGTCAAACACAAGCCGGATCAGCCTGGCCGCCAGGTCAGGGACAGGCCTCGGAAATTAAAGCCAGGTGTGTTTCAAAAGATTGTGTGCGTATATGTTTGTGTGTGTCTGTATGTGTGTGTGTGAGTCTGTGTTTGTGTGTGTATGTTTGTGTGTGTGTACAAGAGGGAAAAGGGACACAGAGTGTGTTTTTTACTCAATGAGTGTAGTAGAAAGAGAGGTTTGTCTTTGTCTCTGTGTGTGTGCATGTGTGTGTGTGTGTGTGTGTGCGTGCGTGCATGTGTGTGTGTGTGTGTGTGCACGCACATGCGCGCTTGTGTGTGAGCTTTTGTCTGTGTGTGCATGCCCATGCATATGAAACCATTTGTCCATAATCAGAACCGCATGACACCCCAGTGGAGGTGGCTAAAGAGAGTGAAGGCCATGAATCAGGCTTCTCAGGCCCCATCTCGCTCCAGCTTCAAAGTCAAAATAAAGCTTGTCTAATCTTTGTTTTTTGTCAGAAAGACAGGGGTCAACACTTCCTATCCACTTACCACATGCACAAACAGAGAGAGAGAGAGAGGGGGGGGGGGAAGAGAGATGCAACAGCTCTAATAAATCCAACTCATCTACTATCTATCTGTCTATTGATACATATTTCCTTTTAACCCTGTCCATTTAACTTTTTTCCATGAAACATACCATTTGAGTCATGAATCATAGTCTCTCTCTCTCCTTCTTTCATGCTCACAGAGCCAATAAAATTGTGGCAATGCAACACTCCCACCTTCCACAGTAACTCTATCCTCTGCCTTTTTAACCAACCTGTTAAAATGTCCAGAGATGATTTAAAACTTCTCCTCGTTAATAGAAGTTATACAGACAGTGGACAGAGCCAAGCAGCAATAGAAGACCTCACCTTTCCGGACACTATTCTGACAACATCCTTATGCTATTAGGAAAATATGTGTATGCATTTCTTTTAAATTTATATTTTGTATATGGCAATCTAGGAAAATTTGGATATCCAAAAAACACATTGAGGATATTTATAAATCAACTTCAAAAAGAATGATTTCCAAAAATAATATTATGAGCTATCTACTGTATACTACAGAGGTAACATGAAAGAATATTGTACAATTTGCTTATTAAAAATAAGTTTTTGATGACAAAAAATCCTCTTGATGTGATATTATAATTTGCAACGCTCTGTCTGGCACTCTAGTACTGTAAAGTTGGCTTAAAGCACACAAATCCCTATGCTTTTCTTAGTCCCATAACGACAGTGTTAAATAGGAAAATACAAGCATTTGGTACATTGAAAAGCTATCTTTTTTCAACAGTCAAGTAAGCCAAGTTAGCCATTTTCTTTACCATGCCACAAAGTTGGAATTGCATTTAGTACATTGTAAAGCTAGTCTTTGGCAATAAAAAAAGATTAGCCATCTCCTTTGATGCCATAAAACTGGACAACATCAGACGTCTAACCCTTCCTCTTCAGAGAATCTACCCCAGATTGAATACATTACTGTTCGTACTTGGTGCAGATTCCTCTAATGTTCAGCCCATTGGTGTGTTATAGCGCTAAGCAAGACTCAATGGCCTCTTGGATGAGCTAGGCAAGACTCACTCTTATTGCTTTAAAAGTGACAGGCAGATTTTGATCATCCATCCTAATGAGATTCCTGGAACCTTTGGAATTTAAACGACCCCAAAGCATCACAGACCCTTGACCCTTAACTACCAGAAGGCAGTTCCCCAGCACAGTGGACTGCAATCTAACACATAGGAAGTGACGTATATGCTAAGATCCAATTGAAGCACTTTCCACTCGCGCCAAAAGGCTGAGAAGGAGTCAATCTTCCCCTGGGCCTGCCCCTTAGGGCGTAAATAGCCATCGATGATGCCCACACAGATTTTTTTTATATTTTGCAAGTGATCCCTGAGATTTTTCCAGAATTCTTTTTAAACGCCAAAGCTTCTTAGAGTCGACGTCTCCAAAGCATCACAGACCTTTCACCCCTAACTACCAGTAGGCAGATATCACAGACCCAGAAGGCAGACATCACAGACCTTTCACGCTAACCAACCAACAGTAGGCAGAAATAACAGACCCTTCACCCTAACCAACCAACAGTAGGCAGAAATAACAGACCCTTCACCCTAACCAACCAACAGTAGGCAGTAATCACAGACCCTTTACCCTAACTACCAACAGGCAGACGTCACAGACCCTTCACCCTAACTACCATACCTTCAATATGGCAAAAAGCTGATAACTCAACTGACAATCAAACATGATTCCAAAGCATTTAGTTACTATAGCACTGAGAGATTAAATTACAGGTATGCATTTCAGATAGATCTACTAAGAAGTGGAACAATTACACATAACTTTATTTCCGAGTAAACAGGGAGTTAGTTATAATTTTAATTGCAAACGACACATTTTCAAAACATTGTTAGCTGGTGTTCTTTGTCTTGCAGAAGTGAGCACACTTGAATGCATTTGCAATGAGTATTCTGTGGTCTCTGCCATGTTGAAAAGATACTTGGGCATTTAAACTCAGTTTCGTAGACATATTTACCATGGGTATCAGCTACGGAGAGCGCTGTGCATTGTGTTTTTTTTCCTCCTTTCTCCTATTAAAAATCCTTCTCCTTCTCCTCTCCTCCCCATTCCTTGTATACCTTCATCCATTGAGCAGCTGATGCTGTAGGGGATCTGGATCTGTCCGTCTGGCTCTCCTTCATCTCTCCATCATTCCTTCTTCTACTTCATCTTTCCATCATTCCTTCTTCTACTTCATCTCTCCATCATTCCTTCTTCTACTTCATCTCTCCATCATTCCTTCTTCTACTTCATCTCTTCATCATTAATTCTTCTACTTCATCTCTTCATCATTCATTCTTCTACTTCATCTCTCCATCATTCCTTCTTCTACTTCATCTCTCCATCATTCCTTCTTCTACTTCATCTCTTCATCATTCCTTCTTCTACTTCATCTCTCCATCAGCCCTTCTTCTACTTCATCTCTCCATCATTCCTTCTTCTACTTCATCTCTTCATCATTCCTTCTTCTACTTCATCTCTCCATCAGCCCTTCTTCTACTTCATCTCTCCATCATTCCTTCTTCCCCTTTTATTCTTTCCTTCTTTTCTTTTCTCTCCATGTTTTCTCTCCCTCTGCTTTCCTCACGACACACCTTCTTAATCTTATCCTACCCTTTGCCTCTCACACCTCTCTCTCTCTCTCTCTCTCTCTCTCTCTCTCTCTCATATCAAGGACGGATCCTTTTACTCCCTTTTCACCCTTTTCTTTACCATTTCTCCTTTTCATCAGTACGTGTCTGTATTTCAATTTTTCTTGACCTCTACTCTCTCTGCCCCTAACATTTTTCTCCCTCTCTTCTCTTTTTTTTCTCCTCAGGATCAGTGCCTGATATTTTCCAAACTCTCTCTCTCTCTCTCTCTGTCCCCTTCCTCCTTCTTTTTCACCCCTCCAGGGTCACTGCACCAGGAGGGAGGGTCTGTCAGACTGTCAGTAATGAATCAGTGGGAGGTATTTACAAGGCCCTGGGACATATAAAACATGTGTCACTCCAAGTCCACACAGATGTACCAGGGTATTCAGGAGACCTACCAAGGTCTTCTTCTTCAGCTCCTTCCTTGTAGCTTTGCTTTTATTTCTCCTCCTCCACCACCTTCTTCTCCCTCTTCTTCTTCTTCTTCTTCTAATGGTTTTTCCTTTTTCTATTATTTCTTCCTCTCACCCCAAGGGCCCCCAATGTAAATATTGCCGTTTAACACGGTCTGTGTTCCCGCTGCATGGGGGTGCATCGTAAGTCTGTCGCCTCCTGAAATAACCTGGCACTCTAATGCCGGCCTCAGCCTGTTAAAGCCAACCTTCACTCCACACATTGAAGGCATCTTTCTAGGAGAGGAAGAGACAGACATGTGTCATGTCAGAATATGGGAAGGAAACAGGAGAGAGAGGGAAAGAAAGAACAAGAGAGATAGAAAGCGAGAGGTTACAAGAAAGATTGAAAATGATAGACAGAGTGAGTGAGAGAGAGAGAGAGAGAGAGAGAGAAGGTTGCAGGTGTGCAATGAAGAGAGAAAAAAGAAGGGTGGAGGGGTGGAATGAAGAGAGAGGGAGAGAGAGAGAGAGAGAAAGAAGGGTGGAGGGGTGGAATGAAAGAGAGAGAGAGAGAGAAGGGTGGAGTGGTGGGATGAAGCTGAGCGACTGGCTGCCGACAGCAGTACTGCTGGTGAGTAATCAGACGTGGACTGGGTTCCAGGGCCTACTGCCATGGGAATCGGTTTGCGCCACTAACCCTTCTGTGGTTCAAAGTGCTTCCAGACCACTCGTCCTTCCTCCTTTCCTACCTTCATCCCTTCCTCCATCCCTCTCTCCACCATCTGAAAACCTGCCAGGGAACAAATAGACAAGCCCTCCCTCTCTTGCGTTCACATCTCCTTTTCTCACTCGTTATCCCTCCCAGTCTATTCCAGTTCAATTCAGCTCCAATGAATGAAAACACTGGAACAGGACAGAGGCTTTAAATTGTAATTTAATTCATTTTAATTTAACAAAGATGCACCACAAAAGAAAGGACCTTAATCCCTAATTCAATTCTAAGTTCTTTCTGGTGTGTTATTGTTTAGATGCCCTGTTGCCAAAGCCAGACGCTCCTGTCATCCACAGGGTCTTTTACCCATCGGCTCCACTCCCTTCTTCTCTTAAATCCAAACAGGTTTTAGTGGCATGACAAAGCACTCACATTTTTATCTTCCTGAAGCACTGAATGGGATGCCCAGGACAAAACATTCAGTATTATTATTTCAAAACAAGAATTTCTCCTTTTCTTCTCTCTTTTTCTCCCTCTCCGTCTGTCCCTCATGGCCACTGGTGTGCACTGTTTGGAGTGACACTGGCCAAACAAAAACCACACAGCGTTTTGGGGCTCTCCAAATGCACCCACATTTGTCCATTAAAAGTAATGGTCTGGCTGCACAGATTGCGACATTCCCCCTGCCCCTGGATATATTTTTTCTATTGGAGCTGTGAAGAGAGAAACCACATGTGTGTTTGCTTTCATGGGGAATCAGAAGCCACAACTATATTATCTGAACTTGGTTAGAATGTGAAATGTGCACAACATTTCAATATTCAACTTTTTTTTCTCTCCCTCTCTGCTATTGATTACAGTAGATGCAAGATACTCAATTCAATTCAATGTTATTGGCATCAAACATTACTATTTCTGTTTCTCTTTTTTTCTCTCTTTCACACACACATACTAGTGTATTAGTGTATCTCTCCTCCTGCTTCACACATGCACACACACACACACACACACACACACACACACACACACACACACACACACACATTAAATTAAATAATTATGTTGGCATGACTTTGCATGTCAGAGCTGCCAAATGACAGCTGACACTCACACCTACTCTGTTACCCTCCATGCACTCATCCACACCCAGTTTCTTCCCGATACAAAGGTTGGACTCTAGCTCTGACCATAGCTAGTCTAATGACCTTACAATGTCAAGCTGTTCTTGCAGCCTCTTGCTTTAAGTTCAGTCCCTCTGTCTCCCTCCCCGTTTATTCACGATCCCGGGAATAAAGCACTGGGAATGTTCTCAGTTAGTCACTATGTTTTTGCGGCTATCCGGTCTGCCGGGAAGCCTTTGGTCAGATCTGTCTGTGTGATACTGACGCACACACACACACACACACACACACACCCACACACATACACAAAGAGGAAGTGGCTTCATTACTGGATTAATGGACAACAGAGTGCCAGGTACACATGCCTGCACTTCAAAGGAACTCATCTGCAACCCTCCCAGGTCGGATTTAACTGGAGTGTTGCTTGGGGTGATCCCAGCTCATAGGGAGACCACAAAAGCAGCCTGTGCATGACCCTGAAAGTCTTTGTGTTTTATTTTCTTTCCTTTTTTTTACTCTAAGAGCAATAAAAGGAGAAAAAAGTTCTCCTCTGGCATGTCGGCTTGGTTTCAGATACCTTACTGATGGGCGCCGCCCATGACCTTACTGATGGAGATTTAAGGGGCTTTTCTTTTCTGCTCTCCAAGCTCCACACCAGCCCTCCACACCTTCACCACCTCCACACAACCACCCAACAAACCCAACACAGAGAAACACACACACACACACACACACCATTTTTTCACTATTTCGGCTGCAAATGGGAAACTCATGTAGTTATGCAGAACTGCAGGTGATACAAACTAACATGCATTAGTTTTTTTGTTTGATTATTCTTCATTCTTCACCATTGTTATTGATCCTCTTTTTGAGTGGCCTAATA
>JAGFZM010001704.1:0-13611 GCA_017657215.1 Limnothrissa miodon | reverse complement strand
GTGTGTGTGTGTGGAGGGGCGGGGATGAGTATGCACAAGGTACAAGGGCCCTTCATCAAGGCCATAATCGTTGTTAGAAGGGGCTTGATTACAAAGGTCGCCATGACATTTCCTCTTTCAGCTTGACAGGCTCAGGAGCGTGTGGGTGGGGATGGACTGGGTGTCATCCAGCACAGAGCACAGGAGGGTGTCATGCATGGACCATGTGCTTTTGAGGAGCTAGACAACTGGGCTCACCCTTTACAAAACTCTCTGATTCACACACATACTCTACACACACACACAATGATTATTTGCACTCGAAAAACACATACATAAAGTACCATGCCCATTTACTCACACACACATACACACACACACACACACACACCAACACAGAGCAGGTGCACAAGCACATTATCATATACACACATATACCATGCTCATTCTCTCACTATCTCTCTCTATCTCACACACACACACACACACACGGAGAAGGGATACAGACACATAATCATTTGCATCATTTTCTCAACAAAAAACACACACACACATGCACACTAACAGACACACACACACACGCTACTTAAGCAGCATGGCATTTGTAAAGTGTAATTAGGCAGGCCAATTACCAGCAGGGGGAGATGGGAAATGTCTGAGGTATTCCCCAGGGATTCCAACAAATGCAGACAAAGTGCATCGCAAGTATGATTAACATGCTAACAAATGTGTTTGGATGTGTGATAATGATGTGCAAAGTGCATAAGTACACTATGATTAACATGCTAACAAATGTGTTTGGATGTGTGATAATGATGTGCAAAGTGCATAAAATTTGTACAGTATGATTAACATGCTAATGTGTTTGGATGTGTGATAATGATGTGCAAAGTGCATAAAAAAGTATAGTATGATTAACATGCTAAGAAACGTGTGCGTTGGGGTGTGATAATTTGACCAAAAGAGTGTGTGTGACAAAGCACGGCCTATGTATGCTCTATGTGTGTGTGTGTGTGAGAGAGAGAGAGAGAGAGAGAGAGAGAGAGAAAACGGTAGGGGCATCAGACACATTAAAAGCATTAGGGTGTCTTCTGAGAATTGGTTCAAGTTAAGTCGATTTCACTCTGTGGCACATCATGTCACAACACAGCTCGGGGCGTGCGATACTGCGGCTAAGCCCCCAGTGTCCACGTCTAGCCTGCTTTGTTTGTGCGCGTCAGAAGCAGCTGAAGGGATTGGGCCTCGGGTCACATGTAACTTTCAAGTGGCAGCACGGTGGGAGCGCATTGTGGCCTGGTCAACAGGGTAATGGCCCAGTGTGCTCAGCGCTCAACACTGAAGGGGGGTGTGTTGTTGGTGAGGTTTGTGTTTTACTATTCGATGCACGAGTGGCTGATGGCAGCGTTGTATTTGTGTGTGGGTGAGTAAATTGTATACTGTATTGTTTGTGTAGGAGTTTATGCTTCTCCCAAGCTGCTGCACTGTGCACGCGCGCTGTGGGTGAGCACACTTGTTCACGAGCCAGAGTATGCACGTACACGAGTGTGTGTATGGGGGAGGGGGGGGGGGGGTTGCGTGCGTCTGTGTGTGTGGTGTGCTGTGTGTGTGTTTGGGGTCTGTGGTAATGGCACACTATGTGAGGGATTAACAAAGTTATTATAGGAATCAGCTCAGTATACTAAAACAATATTTCCAGAATATTTTTTTCTGGCTTCCTCCACCGAATGATTCGGCTATAATGAATATTTCCAATGAGATGCTGTAAAAATGAAATAACCTACAAATAAATGAAAAGCACTATCCCCTAGCACTATGCTCCTTAAGGTTTCTGCTATGTAGCTTGATTGTTATCCTCGTTTTGTAAGTCGCTTTGGATAAAAGCGTCTGCTAAATGCATAAATGTAAATGTAAATGTAAATGAAAAAGGACCCGTCTCCAAGCCAACCCAAACATGCTGGATCGACAGCAGTGGTATAAATATATTCCACAAGCATTTTCCTATAGACACGCATTACTTAATCAAAAGCACCATCTGAGCCCTTACATAAAACATGTACTCCTTTTGCCCTCACAAACACACACACAGTACACACTCATCAAAATTGCAAAAAATGGACTGATCATTTTAAGAAAAACATTGACTGATGACTAGGCTTGTTAATCTCATAATTTTTATTTCAGTAACTGCATGTCATAGTTAATAATTCATTTTTCCAAACTCCCTGTTGATGCATTCAAAAACAAAAGAAAAAAAAGAAAACAATATTGTCATACATAACAATAGCAATGATAAAAACCTGTACATCTGTCCAATAAGTGTCACTTGTTTGTATACTGTATATACACAGGCTCTCAGCAGTAGACACTGCCCTGACGACATTAAATACAGGTCAGAACAGTGTCTACCTATCTGGCTATATGTCTTGGGGGACACGGCCCCAGACTTGGTGGCGAGAAAATCCGCTAGGCAACCAACATTTTTTCTTTCTTCCTCTTTTTTTTCTTCTGTTCCCCCTTTACTCAGCCCCAAAAGTGATTTAAAAAACCTTTACGCCTTCTGTCACCATGTTTAGGTCCTAGTATCTACTGCTTCTTCTTGTCCACATGCCTTGGCACCAAATCATTCGTATGAAAAGAAACACATGGATTACTCATCTGTACAATGGCTGACTCCTTGCAAGGCTGTTAATGTCAAATTCAAGTCAGGTGGAAACTAAAGTCACATTTCCATTTTTAACATTTTTGTAGATTTTTTCCTTTAATCGAGTGAATGTACATTGTTGACATCTTTTCTTTCTTTTTTTTTTTTAAGAAAAAAAAATGCACATCCTTGACATCATCAAATCACTAGCCTAAAAATGCACAGTAAAGTAGAACACTGTGCCCAACTTCCCTACAATATGGTATCAAAAAATTGAATTGCATTATTAGTACATCATCAGCTCAATATGGCTCCTCTCACAAGACTATAATCCCAGATGGGTGATCTGTGACATCTACAAAGGGGAGAGGGGAAGGAGAGTTCTGAATGGCAATCACTTTCTCTGTTTTGGCAAGCATGCTTTACGAAATCTCGAGGCCCTTTTATAATAAGTCCAGGACTTGAGGTTCTGCAGAAACCCCCTTTGGCAAAGGGCTCCCAGAAATGCTGAGTCACCCATTTGATTTGGACTACAGAGCGAGCAGGTCGACTCAGCATTGCAGCGGGGCTGTTGTGACTTGACTTGTGGTAGAAGAGGACTGGTCACTAAAGTGACGATCTTGAGAAAGCTAAAGCGCTAGGCTAAGTGGCGAGAGGGAGATTTGTGGGACGGATGGGGTCTCTGAAAAGCTGAGCTAAGCATCCACACTCAGGAGGGTGAGAAACTGAGACTTATTGTTCCTAATGAGGATATTCTCTGCCTGGTCTGTTGCGTGAATGGTGATCTAGCTCGGACTGAAGTGGGTAACTTTTACTGAGGAATGCTCAGCTTAATCATCAGTATGGTCTCAGGATATTCAGTGTTAAATAGTTACAAATAACATGTGATCTGAACTGTCTATACATGTATATTCATCAGCATTCAGTATTTTTCACAATATTGATATTGTATTGACTGTGCTACACAGCTTCTGCATTTAAGTTGTATTTCTTTAATAGATGGTGCTGGTGTATAACATTAAAATCTCTGGGATATCTTGCTATGTACAATAAGACTGACAGTTCTGATAGAATCTTGGATACATTTTGCTACATTAGGTCCCTGGCATTTAAATACTGTATCTTACTTTAAGTCCCTGGCATTTAAATACTGTATCTTAATTTTACACCCCCTCAAAACATTCACAATGAACTTCATCCATCTGTACAGTACAAACATGCTTGATCAACGTAACAAGTGCATTGTTATCCATACCCAAATACAAATTCAACATTTTTTCAAGCTGGACAAAGATTCCATCTACAAAATGTTCCTTTTTGTTTTGTTTGTTGTCGTTGTCGGCTCCAAAATGCTACACACTTCTCCGCTGCATTCTCAAATCCCATTGCTAGCCCCAAATAGTGTAGATTGCTTCTGAGAAGCTACATGGTGCATACTGCCCGAAACAGAGGAGAAAATGGCTTCTTATTGCTTCAAGGGACGAGGTAAACATACGATGCATAAGTAGATACAGTACGTCTGATAACCACAGACCTCAAGTCTTCCGCGTTTGAACATTTTACAAAACTCTGATTCTGCCTGCCAGGGTTTCGACTGCACACAGTAATACCAAGCTAGGCCTTGGCATACAAAAACAAACAAACAAACAAACAGACAAACAAAAAAAAACACTACCGCAATTGAAACCAGTGAGTCTTACAAAATGCATAGAAGACCAGTATCAAAATGCCCTTGTTGCCCCCGCACAGAAAAACAAACAAACAAAAAGGTCATCGTACGTCTTTCAGTTGGAGAGCCAGGGAGACGGAGACGGACAGGACAGTGGAGGAGGACTAAAAGAGGAACAGATCTCTTGACTGCCATCCCATTTCATTCTTGGGCTTCAGGGGGAAATTGAACTGGGGATCTACTGGGGCTTATTTCTACTTCTCCTCATCGTAATTTTTCGCAAATGAGATACAAATGCATGAGCATGGGACAGCAACACACACACACACACACACACACACACACACACACTCCCTTCCCCACATCAGTGTCTGTGAGATGAGCAGGTAAAGGACTATCGCATGAGGCACTTGTAATGTATTGTCATTCATGTCACTGAATTTGCAGTGGACTATGCGCGTCTTTATGTCCATCTTGCAAAGCTAGAGCGAGAGGATATGCCAGTGTGGTTAATATATGCTGTGACTTTCTCTTCACACCGTTTTATTTTCTGTTTTTATTTTGTTATTGTTCATATATTTTTGGTAAACACCAGTTAAAGAAGCAAAAGGCACCAGAAGAGGTTAGGGATTGTGCACTAGCCTCTTTAACAGTACTTTCACTCTCTGCTCGCATTCTAGAATCATTCTAGAACCTTCTAGATCTACTCATAGAGGGGAGAAAAGGTTACAATCCAAAGCAAGCAAGCAGCTAATAAAAGGTATAAATATTTGATCTTTCAGTATCTACAGTTAACAACTGAATAATAAAGCATATTGAATTAATAGTTGTAACCAAAAAAATGACATTTATGAAAATAAAATGATATGTAACATATATCCATGCATCAAAATAAGGATAATATACTATCAGTTTGAATTCATTTTGTGTGGGAGTCACTTGAATTTTAAAATAAGAGTTTTGAGAGGGAAGGCCTTTTTTTCTGTACACATACTTTTCCTCTAGATGGCAATATAACTATATTCTGTGACACTTGTGATATCTGGAAAGTTGAATGCGACTTATTTTAAATTTGCATAATTTCTGTTTGATCTTGAATGATGACTATAACAGCATTTTGCCGATGTTAAATGAAGGAAGTGTTTCACTGTTAGATAGTGTATAATGGAAGATTGAAAGATGAGCTGATAACTTGACTAATTGGGAATCGAGATCAGGAACAAGATTTTAGAGAGGGCAGCAACAGAGAGAAAGTGAGTGATAGTGAGTTCGTGCACAAGAGAGAGAGTGAACAAAGAGGAAGAGAGAGAGAGAGAGAGAAAGAGAGAAGAGGAAGAGAGATAGAGAGAGAGAGAAAGAGAGAGAACATACAGCAGAGAGAACGGAGAGAGTGGTAAGATGATTTAAATGTGTAACGTGAGAGAGAGGGGAAGAGAGTATACATGAGTTTAAGGATCTGAGATCCTGTTACATGCCTTCTCTGTGCTGTTATTCAGTTCAGGGACTAAATACCTGTACAACGAGGTAAATAATCAATCAATAATAGTGGGAGATTGAGTGAGGGAGAGAGGAGGGAGGGAGAGAGAGAGAGTGAGTAAGTATATCTTGGGGGTGGGTGGGGGGGGGGCTAGGCTAGGCTATGCTTCGCTTCTCCTGACTTCTCAGTGCAGCCACAGCCGCCCTTGCCCCCCCACCCACAGCCTCCTGCTCTCCAGGACCTGAGAGAGTTTCTGCTGGCTGGGCTTGAGCCATGGGCCGGGGGAGAGGGGGCTCCTGTGGGGCCCGTCGGGGCCGACCTCGGCCCCCTCGACCAGGGACACGCCCGAGATGCTAGCGGCCGATACGCTGACCTCCGAGAGGCCGGCGAGGGACTCAGCGTCGGAAGCACCAGGGTCCAGCGGCATCAGAAAGGAGAAGGCGGCCTTGTCTGCCGCCGGTGCCACGTCTGCCATCTCCACCAGTTCCTCCTTTCGCCGCCTCCTCTCTTTCCTCCTCTCTCTCTCCCGCTCCTTTTCTTCTCTTGTCTTCCTCTCCCTATCCCTCTCTCTCGCTGTCTCAACGTCTTTTTCCTTCTGCCGGTTCTGCTCCGACTCTCTGCTCCTCTCTGTCACCTCTCCATCCTCCCTCCATTCCTCTTTCCCTCTCTTCTCTCTTCTTCTCCTCTCTTCCCATCCCTGACCCTCCTGCTCCTTCACTTCATCCAGGTCTACGGAGAACGCTTTTGAAACTCGCCCCTGCTCCTCTCTCTCGCTGGTGTTTCTCTCTCTCTCTCCCTCCCTCTCCCTCTTCCGGCGGTCCCCCAGGCTCCTGCTCTTCTCCCTGGCCCTGCTTTTATCCCTCTCCCTCCTCAAGTGGCCCTCCCCACTGGCGGAGTCCTCCCAGCCCCTGTGTGCATTTCTGGGTAAACTCTGCGTGTGTCTCGCCCTCTCCCTCGCCGTCCCTTCCTCCCTTCCCTCATCCCTCTCTTTTTCCTTCATCTCCTTACCCTCCCTTCCCTCATCCCTCTCTTTTTCCTTCATCTCCTTACCCTCCCTCTGGTGTGTTGTCCTCCCTACACTCTCCTCCTTTCTGTCCAGGGCTAGATCAGGAGTACGGCTTTCCTCTTCCACCCCTGCGCTCCCTGCTCCCCCTCTACCCCCCGTCCTGCCCCTGTGACTTCCTCCCGCGCCTCTCCTGGCCACCGTGCCCCCCATATCCTGGCCGTCTGCCGGTCCAGAGTCCTCGGGCCAAAGCGGCGAGGACCTCTCAGCTACTGCAGCCACACCCGGCTCCTCGGTGAACACTGAGGAGGAGGGGGAGGCTGCTCCAACTTCACGGTCTGTGGGGAGAGAGAGAGAGAGAGAAAGGGAAGGAGAAATAGAAGGAGGGGGAGAAAGAGATTGAGACAAAGAATGAGACAGACAAGCAATGGTAAGAGGAAGGAATAAACATAAAAGAGATTAACAGCTATAAGAATTCTTCTACATGGAATAATCTAGAAAACGTATGACAACACAAGGTATGGTTTGTATTTGAGTTTGAAAGTGCACCTGTGGTTGAAGTATTTGTTGTGTTTGTTATGTCAACAAGTAATGACCTGGCAAAATCTTGCTCGTTTGCAGACTGACTACACCTGAACTATTCACCTTCAAGTGCTTTAAACTTAAATCCTCAGCGCTATTCTATTTGAACTGATCACGGCAGTTTGAACAGAGCCTGGGGCGTAGCGGCACTTTCTACACACATTTACATTTCACAGGGGCTAACACTAGGGAACAAATGTACATGTGCTGAGAAGGCAAAGCTTTTTTCCCACGCTCCCCTGGGGTTCCAGGAAATACCCCCCAGGGCCGTGGCGTCGGCGCAGTGTTGTGTTCGAGCGATGCGGTGAGGCACTAACGGCAGCACTAGCGCTAAGAACCCATTAGCTCTCCGTAGCGCTGTTAAAAAAAAAAACACTTTGGCTAAAAGCAAGCCGCTGGAATGAAAGAAATGTAAATGTGAGGCATCTCTCTCTCTCTCATATATATATATATATATATATATATATATATATATATATAAATATATCTCATGATATATATACAGTATATTGGAGTGGAGCACGTCTCACATCTCTCCTCATTCTCCCGCACAGACGTAGAGCTTTTACTCCACCTAGTCCCATCCTCCCACCAGAAACCATCATCTTCTGACTCACTGTCTCTCAAGTATGTAACCCCCCCGCCCTCTGCCTGGCAAAATGGCCGCCTCCCCCATACGGCACAGACGTCACTGGGATTATACGAGCGGCAAGAAGGGCACTTGGTGCTCAGCGCAGGGGGACAATGGAGAACGAATGAACAAACGAGCGAGCACGATGAAACGAAACAAAACAAACTCAACGAACGGACGCACACGGCCACACAAGAACTAAAAAGCAGCGAGGGATGTAGAGAGTAGAAAATTAAAAAAAGAAGGAAAACAGAAAAAAAGATGAGAGACTAACAGGAACGGCTACCAACCGCGTATTCTCTGTCCGGCCGATGACATAGAAGCAGGGCTCACCCTGCTTGGAGTTGGTCATACAGAGAGATAGGCTGGACAGCTCCACTGAAGAGGACCGCCGAGAAACAGGGACAGAAATAGATAGAGAAAGATAAAGAATGAGAGGTAGAGAAGGTAGGAAGGACAAAGGAGGAGCGGAAAATGTTGACAGGAAGCACAGGTTCAGGGGAAGTTGAGAAGAAGACAAAGAGAGATTGCAGTCAACAAGAACAGAACCCAACACCAAGAGTGTTACGCAGAAGGACAGTAAAGGGAAAAAAGGCACAAACTAGTTTTAGACATGCAATACTGAGCTCTGTTATCAGGGCAGTAAATCTCTCATTGACCTGTGTGTTTTAGGTGCACACACACATGCACACACACACACACACACACACACATAGAGAGAGAGAAAAACACATGCTCTGTCCCTCTCTCTTTCTCTGTCTCTCTCACACACAAACATAAACATCCACACAATCCATACACACACACACACACACACACACACACACAAACATATGCCTTGTCCCTCTCTCTTTCTCTCTCTCACTCACACACACACACACACACACATACACAGACTTACCGTAGTCTGGCACATAGCCATTTCCCCTCTTGAGCACCAGGTGTATGCGGTGTCCTCCTTTGCGTATCTGCTCGACCGCTTGGCTGTGGGTTATCCCCGCTGTACTGTCCCCATTGATCTCCACCAGCTGGTCACTCACCTGACGGCAGCCAAACGTTGGCCCATGTTAGGCAGATCAAAGGCATAACACACACACAGATTCACTCAGCAGAAATCTCCCTCACACACACACACCCCCCCCCCCCCCCCCCCCCCCCCCATACACACACACTCATACAGTCAGCAGCAATCAGCAATCCCTTCAAACACACATTCCCTCTCTCACACACACACCCACACGCAAACACACACACACAGACACACATACATACAACCAGCAGCAATCTTCCTAAAACACACAAACACACACTTTCACACACACACACTCAGTAGCAATCTCCCTCTCACAAACATGCATACATACACTCACACATACACTCCAAACACACACACACACACTCAGCAGGTATCGCCCTCTCACACATACACATTTCGGAAATTACCTACTAATTATTGTTTACTAAATACCATGTGGATGGTACTATTTTGCAGGACTCTTTTGCAACAGGAAAATATGTTATTATTTTACTTACACTGTGTGTTTCTTAAGTTAATTAGTAAATGAGCGCTATTTTGTGCCTGTTTAGAAATTTTAGAAATAGCCTGTCTGTCACTTGCACACGCATAGTAATAGTCTCTCCCACATATACAGTTTTTCTCTGACACACACACACACACACACACAGAGAGAGAGAGAGAGAAAGACAACCTACTGTACAATAACAAGCTTTTTTAAGCTTTTTTTCTCATACACACATACACACAAAAACAGAATTCCCCCATCGCCCCCTGCACACACACACAAAACCACACCTCATCATCACATTGTCACATCATGTTGCATTGTACCACAGAGAGAATTGTACAGTAGCACCATGCATGCACACTGCCGCCACACACCCAGACACCCATGCCAAAGCTGAAGCACATCGGGGCAGGCGGACAGAGAGACAGACATACAGTAATAGATGTACAGTACAACAGATAAAAGCACGGGACCATTGGGACGTACACTAGTTGTTCTTAGACATACACAATGGTGAAATGACAGACAATGTATAAGTTGAACTGGACATCTGGTCAATTAAGGTGTGTGTGTGTATACACACAACTGCACGTACGCACAAATAAGAGTGTGTATGTCTGGGCAAGTGCATGTGTGGATACATGACAGAGTGGGTGTGTGTGTATATGTATGTTCATATTGAGGTGTATGTATTCGTGTGTGTGTGTGTGTGTGTGTGCCACTGACCTGTATCTTGTGGCTGCGTGAGGCGGGCCCCCCCTCCATGAGTCCCAGCACATAGAGGCCCATGTTGTACTCACTGCCCCCCCGCAGGCTGAAGCCAAAGCCTGTGGGCCCGCGCTCCAGATCCACACTGTAATACCTGGAGTCTTGCTATCGGGGGCAAAGAGGGGAGGATGGTGAGAGACAGATGAAAGAGAGAGAGACAGAGAGAAGGAGGAGAGGAGTATACAGTATGGGGGGAACAATAAGAAAAATGAAAAATGTAAAGAAAGTGTAAAAGGAAGATTTACACACATGTGTGAGAGAGAAAGGCAATAAAAAAGAAAGAAAAAACAAACAACATACAGGAGAGAACATCGTGAACCAGGAGTCGGATAAAGACTGCGAGGGAGACTACGGGCCAACACAGAGACAGATAGACAAAGAGACAGACAGAGAGAAGGAGAGAGAGAGAGAGAGAGAGAGAGAAAGTGCAGAGGGACAGCCAGGACGTAGCACTCACACACACTCATGCAGACACAGGAGGCACAGGAGCTTGGTCAAAAGACACACACGGTATAAGACGTCTCACCTTCGACCTGACTCGATGACCTTTCCTTGACCTGTGGTCAGAGTCAAAGTCTCCATACTCTGACAGATTAGTGGTGTCTGGCAGAGTGAGAGTGAGAGAAAGAGAGAGGTGTCACCAGAGATCCTTTGAGCCTAGCTGCCTAGTCTGAGTACTACATGTGCAATGGGAGCCATTAGAGTGCCCTCTGGTGGACAAACTGAATGAAATCAGTTTCTGCACTGATTATTCAAACTAGTGAAAATGAGTCACTGTATTTGTGAAAGTTCAGAGTTAGAAAGACATGAATATGTGTTTCTGTGCATGTGTAAAAGAGATTATGAGAGAACAGGATAAAAAAAAGTCTTGTTCAATTACGTGTGTATGTGTGTGTATGTGTACAGTACATACATTTTTATTTGCCATCCTACATCTAGGTCTATGTGCTGTATGCATCAGTGTCTGAGTGTGTGTGTGTGTGTTGTCCTACTAGCGTTTGAACGTGGGATGATGGTCAGTCGTAAGGTGTTCCCGGCGCGGCGTAGGATCTGGGCGAGGTCGCGGTGAGGCAGCGACACCACTGATCGACCCTCCACCGCCTCCAGCTCATCGCCCGGCTGGATCTGACCGCTCCGGGCCGCGGGACTTCCCCGACGCACCGTTACAAAGCGATGGGACAACAGGGAGGACGCTGTGGAACGAGAGAGGGAGTCAATGGGACATTCAACTCAACTCTGTTTTATTTAGGTGAGAGCAGGACTCTCTCAGGCCTACTGGTTTGCACACACAGTTTTAAGTTGGTTAGCATACTATTATGGACTCATTTAACACTGTTTTATTTAGGTGCTGCATTTAGTGTTCAACATCTGCAATTCTGCAGGTGTCAGGGCATTTTAAAGGGCCTAGACCAAGCAACTCCTCTGTAACCAGCACTAAAACTAGTTTATTAACCCCGAGATTCAGTCGCACTCAAACCTGCAACTCACAGCACCTCAGATTACATTAGATTACAGTTAGAGTTGATGAAACCTGCGTCAACCTATGCGGCCCAGCCCTGCACACACACAGGTTCAAACAGCACAGAATACACTGGGATTGCAGTTCGCTATCTAGTGTACTATCTATGTCTATGAAGATCCTCAATCATCCAGTTCAATGTAGTCAATGTATTCAGTGTATTCTCCAACAAGACTTCATTTAGGATCTTAGGGTGCTAGCTTCACTCACTAACATATCTGCTAAGATGGGAGGGAGGTGTACCAACAAAACTTACTGGACAGCTATTGACCAGCTCCTACCATTGCATTGAGAGTACTAGCTACTAGCTACTAGCTACTGACTAGCAAGTGCTAGCAACTCCAGAGTACTACACTTAGATTGCCTCTTAAGGTACTGTATCTAGAGGGAGGCCTATAAATGTATACAGTAGAGTGCATGCTGTAACTATTCAATACTGTTACACTGACACACATATCAGGTCAGGACAGAATGGTGAGCAATAGCCTACACAGCTATTAAGAGTCACCACACCCTGTCTGTTTACCATGTGATTTAAGCTCTGAATCAAATGTGTCGAATCGAACCTGTGCAGTCTATGAGTTAGTCAAGGTGGGGGCAGGGTGGAGGCACTTAGTCTGGATCAGAGACTAGTGACACTATTACTGTTATTTTGGGCAGTTTCATACTGTAATATGAACCACCATGAAATAAATTGCAAATGTAGTTTTGTTTTTGTAAAGCAACTTCTGACAACTTTTGTTTGCAGATGTCGTTGTCAGGGTGGCAGCTTTAACTGTAAATGCTGCAGTGGTGGTACATGCTGGACCAGCAGCAACTTTTCTATCCCCACAGCTGACTTTAAAAGCCTGGGGGGGGCAGTTAGTCTATAAACGTGCCTATCACTGTGACATCCGCACATCTGAACTGCTATTTCATGAAGATCAAACCTTTAAATCTGTGGGAGCACAGAAGATGGTACATCCCAGGAGGATGTGTGTATGCCACTCACTTCTAGCCGACTCATTTACAACTTGCAACCGACCAAAATGATCCATTCACTTTGGTGAAGTCACCATGTGATTTCAAAAACACAGACAAATACTCCTCATGAATTACTGTACCAGCTCTTCATGGCAGAGAGCATAACAACCAAACTTATCACCACCACCACCACCACCACCAGGCCACTTAATCTTTCCCCTCTGACACAAACACCATATGTGGCCTTGAAGACTTGGGAAGGGGTCGGGGGGGGGGGGCATCTAGCTAAGCTCCAAAATAGCCCCTTCAGTCTGAGAGTGGGTCCACACAATGACAGCCTGTGTAATAATTGATGCTTGTCTGAGTGAATAATTTAAATGCAGGTCTAAAACTTGTGCTTATGAAATTAGGCAGAGGACGCACGCTCTGGCACGCTGCTTTGGCCGGTGGGCGCTAGTTTCCTCCGGTCTGCCTCTTGTTGGGTTGCAGTGGCTGCTCGTCGGATGCTGTGGCTCAGAAGAAACAAGGTCAACAAGCTGCGTAACCAGTGCCTTAAATGGTGCCTGGGTGCCACATTAAAGGGCACTCTTGCAGGGACCGTGCACCTGGAAACTCTCCGAGCTCCAGTGGGCTTCAGCTCAGGCTTGTCTCGCTTGGCTAAAACAAGACTAAGACAATGACTTTCTGTTCGACACGGGAGCAAAAGTCCTGCTACCAGGTTCCTGTGTATCGGTTTTCCACCAATTACCTCTTATCCTCTCCTCAAAACGAACCAGTTAACCTTTCCCATAGTGGTGGTGGTGTGCTGTGTGTACGACATAGAAAGAGCAAAGGAGAGAGAGAGAGAGAAAGA
>JAGFZM010001703.1:0-12719 GCA_017657215.1 Limnothrissa miodon | reverse complement strand
CAGTGATTGTCCTGAAGATCCAAACTGCATTGCCAGTCAAAGTAAAGAAGTCTGCACCAGAGGAAAAATGGGCTCTAATCAAAACTGTGTGTCTCAACTGGGGTCCAAAGACCAAGAGCCTCGTGCAGAGAAACGGAGCATTCCAAGATATGCAGTTTTCTTTGAAGATCTGTGCAGTCTGCGGAGTCACATGAGAAAGTTACATCGTGGTAAACGGCACCTTTGTCCAGACTGTGGTCGTAAGTTCTACATTCGTGATGGCAAGTCTTCTCATTTTTGCAGACATAAATTAAGGCCATTCCCTTGTCCTCACTGTGTGAGAAGGTTTGGTACTGAGGCCCGACTCCAGCTCCACATTCAGTTTCATGATGAAGACTTCTCTACTAAATGCCAGTACTGCTACGAGACATTCGGACAGAAGAAACACAAGCAGCAGCATGAGGAAACCCATAATGGGGAACAGCGCAGGTTCCGCTGTCCTGAATGCCCCAAGAGGTTTGCAAATCTGTGGAACAGGCAAGCTCACCTTTCTACTGTCCACTTCAAGCGTGGTAGGTTTGTCTGCAAAGTTTGTGACAAGGGATTTCACTCAGAGTTTAAACTCAAAAGGCATGAGGTGGTGCATACGGGTGTAAAGCCCTACAGATGTGAAGTGTGCAACCACTCCTTCAACCAGTCAAGCCATCTCGAGTCCCACATGCGTGTGCACACAGGAGAGAAACCCTTCATTTGCCATGAATGTGGGCTGTGCTTCAACCACAACGTCAGCCTCAAGAACCACGTCCAGGGCAAACACAGACTTGCCTCTGCATCTGATGGAGACAACGGGTACAGAGAGGAGGTTTAGGATGACCTCATCACCAATGACTCTTCTCTTTCAAATCTATAATAAACTCACTTTATCATCCTTCTCAGTTTTTATGTTATTATTTTCATATTATGTTTAATTTCATCTGCTGTGAATTTCTTTCACTGCAGTGTCTTTCAACAAGTGTCCTGTGTCGCTACACGTTATGCTGACTTTACTATATTGTGTTTTACGGTTTAGGGATGTTTAAGATAGGATAACCTTAGTGCTACTCACCAGTTAGTGGTGCTCGCTGATGTTCTAAAACATAAATAAATTTATAAGCTTTGTCATGTTTTTATTTGGCACTTGTAAATTCTGGAACATTTTCTTCAGATACATCACAAACAGACAAGTTTCCGCTTCACAATTAAATTGAAAGCCTTGACCACTCCAGTCCACTTGATGGCGACAAATTTTCTTAACTGGACATATAGCAGGACCTATGAGCAGGACATGGTCAACAAACAGAAGAAGACAGTGTTAGGCAAGCTACTTTTAAGAAGTAATTAGTTATAGTTACTAGTTACTTCTTGCAAAAAGTAACTGAGTTAGTAACTCCGTTACTGTATTACAAAAGTAACTAATTGCCAGGGAAAGTAACTATTGCGTTACTTTTTGCGTTGCTGCCCCCTGTAAATTCAAAAGTACGTTCAGTTACTCACAGTAAAAGTGTCACATGTTATGACTGAAATGCACACATAACAGAATGACATGAACATTGAACACCATTATAGGCCTACACTAATTTAATATTTTTGTGGGACAATGTGAGACAAGACGTCTATACATTTTATATCGTTTTGTAGCTTGTTACATATAGTAGGCTACAATAACACTGATGTTTTACAAATGTTGAGCCTATGTATTTATTTAAACTCAAACAAGCTACAACAGACCAAAAAATGAATCAGTCCGGAGAAAATAAATAAAATAAAATAACGATCTGGAGAACATGAGAAGTGCAAAACATCTTGGAGAAGTCTGATCACATTGCATCATCGGTTAGCAAAAGCTACCGTAGCCTAGATGAAGATGGGCAGAGGTCATTGGAGGTGCACAAAGACATGGTTCTAGTAGGAGAAATTACTTTTTTTCTTGGAGGTGAAAGGCATTTTAGAGTTAAGAACTATAGGCTCATCCCACAATGGGAATTACGTGGGCACTTCAGAATTGTTAACGCTGTTTGACGCAGTTAAGGACACATCTGAAAGTTATGGCAGAAGGGCCGTGGCAGCTTTTGCTAACTAAGCTACAACAGTCTGACTTCTTAAAACCCATGAGACAGAAAACAAGGCAAACTGAAGGAATTGCGTGATGTCAGGTAGGCCCAAGTTCTCTGTAATAGTTCACTCAAGCCCTGACTTATTATCCCATGTTGACGTCTAGCTCACGTTCATTTAAATCCGTGTCGTGAGTGACACATAATGGGGTGGTGATTATGTTCTCTCAATTGTGCATCAACTTTGATCTTGTAAACTGTTCTGAACAGTCGAGTAACCTGAGTAGAAAATATAACGATATCGTTGCACTTATTTAGATTTTTCTCTACAAAAAATAATAAATTAGCTTATTTCTCCACCTATTGATGGACGGACCGGTGACATCTTGTCCTGGCATGGGATGATGTGATGAGGTGCTTTGCTCACAACTGAACTGACATGGACGAACGGTTTGTTCCTGAACATAATGTGCACTGCACATAAACATACTTGTCCTTAATGTCCACACAGAAATCTGATCGTAAAGAAAACCGCTTCCATAAAGTAACGCATGCATGGCACTTCATGGTCAGTAACGGGAACGGCCGGCGTTATAACAATTGGAGCAGTAGTTAGATTTCTCGTTACTAGAAAATATAACGCCGTTAGTAACGCCGTTTAGATAGACATGGATTGAAAGTAGATGGATTTCTGGGATTTTTGGTGTGTAGACCTAGTAGAAATCAGTGTTGTTGTTTTTTTTTTGTCTTGTTAAGCCGCAAGATGAACTACGAAAAGTTTTTCAGACATGTATTGCCGCTCCGACGTCTGCGAACTACACGATTTTTAGATCTTAAAAAGAAGGAGGTATATGAAGCTTACAGCAAATAGTCCGTCACCGATTACCCCGCCCATTCTTTAATGCGAGGCATTTCATACAGAACTAGAGTCTTCAGGGCGCGAGAGGTGCCACGGCCGACACGTGATTGTTCTGTCTAGACCAATAGGGTAACTGGGTTAAACAGAAGCCAAGATGGCAGAGAGCAGAGTTTCATCTAGCAGCACAGAAGAGCAAAACTCACCAGAAAGTGTGAAAACCCCGACATTTTCGGGTCAAAAACAGTGCTATATGCACATTGCTTCAGTGAAACTCGAAAAAAGGCAGGATTTCTCAATCACACGGTGGAATACTTACAGGAAGTGCCTACGACAGCGGCTCGAGTTGAGGGGTGAGTGCCAGGCCCGAGACCTAGCTGCAAACTACAAACATTGCCTCGATTTGGAGTTTGAAAGCATTCCCGAAGACGCTGCATTCCACCCTACTTGTTATCGGAGGTTTATTGATAAGAATGCAATAGCAAAAATGGAAAGGCGTCTCGTGCGTGAGAGAGAGAAAGGAGAAAGCTCCCCAAGACGCGAGACCATCCCAACATCGGACAAAATTAACGTTACTCCAAGTCCGACAAATAAACTGAGATCCAGGTCAGGCCTGCCAATCTCGAGCTCTGGCCCCGTCCTCTGGCCCCTGTGCATTATATGTAAGAAGAAGGAAAAATACATAGTCAAAGCAGGGAGACGACAAAGGGAAGCTTTGTCAAAAGCAGAAACTTTAACAGCAGGTAAGGAAAAATAATAAAATACCACCCCCCCCACCCCCCCCCCCCCCCCCCCCCCCGCGCGCACACACACACAACGATACAGTAGTTGAACGACTATCCACGCTGCTGCTGAACATGTAGGATGTCATAACCGAACTAAACTACACTACAAACTACACAGCACACAATTATATCTCCTGTTGCATTTGAGTAGTACACGTTTGTATGGATGAATGTGATAGTATGTGCTGTATGTTTGTATGGATGTCATGTCTGTGTGCCTTTATGTTACTTCATACTACTGATGTTACTTGATGCTACTGGACAACTTCATTTCCTTCGGGATTATTAAAATCTATCTATCCCTCTATCTACCTATCTTACAAGGCAAGTTGCAGAAAGCTGCTGAGTTAAAGGGTGACCTCAGCATTCTTATTCACAACAAAGACTGTGTGGCTCTGGAGGTGCGGTACCACAAGAGTTGTTACCAACAGTATACCAGGTTTTTGAGTGAGCCTACCAGACAAGAAAATGAACAGTATGTCATTTATTTACTTTACATAAACAAACAGAGTACAATGTATTTTGTATGTGAACACAATCAATCACAATCTTTATATTCTTTTATTTATTTATTTTTTCTTTCTCTAGGAATGAACCAACGTTTGATGTCAGCTATAAGATGTTCTGTGAGAGGGTCGTCCGTCAAAGGCTGCTTATCAACAAGGAGGTGCTTAGAATGGGACGGCTAAGGAAGACCTTCATTGAACTGGTTAAGTCAAGTGAAGGTCTTGATGCTTCAAACTGCAGGTAATTTCAATGCAATAATATGACCCTTGTGTGATTACTCAGCTTGCTGTCTGCACAGACATGTACTATTTGGCAACAAGGAACAGAAACAGCTTGCAGTGTGATTTGGGATATTTGCTTCTCTTGGCCGTCCTTGGTGTGAAATCTGTTGTATAGCAGATAGGCTACAGCCTCTAATGTTTTGCATCCCCCCTCCGCTATACCAGTCACAACCATCATGAAGGATACCTTTTGCCTGTGCTTTTGATGTTACTCCAGTGCGATTGTTGTGTTATGTTGTGTTGTGTTGTGTTGCAGCCAGGATACATTGAAGAGGAGACTGAGCCATGACTTTCCCCAGCTTGTGTTTCACACCCCCGCCAAGCGTAACGTCTCTGAACTGGTTTTTGCTGAGACTCTGTCAACGGAAGAATTCTTGTACACGCTGCCGTATCCATCAGGTGCTGAAACTACACGGCCTAGCGAGATGAGTCAGACGGACAGCGAGACTGAGAAATCAAGGAGAGGGCAGATGACACCTGTCCTGACACTGACGGTGAGGACTAGCATGTAGGCTATTGCCTGAGAATTGTGTTGTATTGATTACATTGGTAACATTACCATTCATTTTCGTATGCTGTTTTATATATTATAAATATGTGTACATGTTTTCAATGCAGATTATTGCTTTTTTTTTTAGCTAAAGAGTGTGTAGATCGCAGATGTGTGTTATAATGCTAGATGTTCGAACTGCTATCAGTAATTGCCGTAACTTTTTGTGGCTAGTACTGATATCCACTTTTTTGTTACGGTTATTTCTTTTTCCCTTTTGTGGATTATTTTCTTTTGTAATTGTTGTTCCCCTTGCCCTGCTGGAGACGGTGTCAAACGGATCTAGCTAATGAAGACATTTGCCTATGTGAAAGATTTCTATTACTGTCTTTATTAGTGAACGTAATACAAGATATTTCTGTTGTAATTTGATTTAATTAACGATACATTTAATTTCATTTTAATTTCAGGTTGTATCTCAACAGCATTCAGGCCGGGTGGATGTGTCCTGCCAAACAGATGCTCCGAGGGTAGAATCTCGTGGGACTCAGCTTTCCTCACAAACACTGATGCGGAGCAAAGGTTAATCTTATTATTTAACGTTTGTGTGTCTGAAGTAATAATGTGAACATAGTTTAGAACTATGCCACAACAATGATCGAACCAGAAAGCGATTTCCATTGTAGCCAGTATGCAGAGATCAGATCGCTTATGCATTGTGTTGTCTTTGAATGGCCTGTTAACTGCTAACAGTTGTCAACAGCGTTAATTGCCTTGCGTGAATGTGGAAAGTGTGCCACAAGTAATTGAGAACAGATGCTACATTATATTTTTGATGCTTCTAAAGATAATTGAACACATAACCCAGTAAAACTGATTCTTATTTATTTACTTTTTAATTTATTTTTGAAGGGGTGCAGACATCCGTGTCATCCCAGAGTGTGGCTGTTGGCACTACAGCCCCCTCAGTGCCTCAGCCATTTTCATCAACTCTAGTGAAGACTTTACGAGCAGCAAAAAGACCTCGGATGGATTTTGACAAGGAGCAAGTGGAGAACATTTCCGCTGGTCGCACAGACCTCGACTCCAACAACCCTGCAGACTCTGCTACAGCTGAGACTGAATCCTCCCAGCGTTTGTAAGTTAACTTTCTTTTTGGTCAGTCATGCGTGCCATCTCCTGAGGAACCTGAAGGATTCTTATTAGGGCCTGGAGACTAGTTACTGTGACTTACACAATTTGTTTGGAATTTACAAAAGTCTCAAACATGGAGCTATATTTTTAGCAGCTTGACCTTACCTGCGATGTGTCTCTGCAACATATGTTTCCCTCTTCTGAGGCATGCGTTTAGTTACCGCATGTGCACCTGATTCTGACTGTGCAGCTACACACACAAAACCACATCATCAAATTTGCTGACACAACCTTGGTGGGTCTGATAAGTGGAAACTATGAGGATCTGTGCAGAGAGGAGGTGACTCAGCTCAGCAACTGGTGCACCCACAACAACTTGTCCCAACAAAAATTCTGGGCCCTATGTACAAGCAGTGGCCATGGACCCCCATAAGCTCGGTTCACAACCATCTACTACTAACCTTACTAATCTAAGAACTCTTTTATGTATAACAAAAAAATCCTTATTACACAACTTCACTCAAATTTTTTTCAGTTTTTTTCTGTTTATCAAGGCTAAAAAAAAGTAAGTGCACAGTGTGCACTACATTTTACAATACAGCAGTGCAGTTTACTGTAAGGTAGCACCTGGTGAGAAAATGTTCAATTTAGCCATTTAAGACTTGACTTGGACTTGGGACAAAAGACTCGAGACTTGACCTTGGCATTGCCCCTCAGAGACTTGACTTGGAAAAAATAACTTGTGAACATCTCTGGGTTGGACCAGAGACGGTTCCAAACAGTTATGATTGGATTTGATTGGACCTTCACTCCCCAACATATACCCTCTAGCGCTGCTCCTGGGTCATTTTCAGACGCACAAATTTACATATGCTATTATTGAGGCTTAAAGAACAATTTCTGATGTGTGATGAGGTCTCACAACTTTTTGAAGTCTTTTTGAACACTTTTGTCAAGTCTTCAAAAACTGTGGTGGATTAAACTATATATAAAATATACATCTATTTTCGACATCACTCATTCATAACTATAATTCTTCTGGCCGTATTTAAATAGGGGCTAAGCAACTTTCTGTTTTTCTCTCTCACGAGCTCCCTCTAAAGACCGCTGTATTGCACTGCATTCTATTGGAGGCGGACCGCGCTGCTGAACATTGCAAGTGCTGTATCTACCGCTATTGGCCACGGTGGCGCATTCTACACCGTTCGTTCGCCGTGTAATGACTAATTTTAGCATCCTAAACAGTATGAAACTGATTAATTAAATGAAAAATGTTGCATAGTGGGCCTTTAATGTATTTACTGAATATCTGCATTGCCTAGATAGACAGATAGGTTAATTGAATGAGTGTCCTGAATATGTACTATTCTCCAATGTCCCCCACCTCTGTTGTCTTTGAAGGGACACCTTGATGTCGGATGTTGTTGTGAAGCTTGCTTGCCTGCTGCAGCTGTTCCAGAGGTGCCTGAAGTGCTGCAGTGATTCCTGCAGCATCAGTACCAGTCGCAAAGGGACCATCCTCCATGTGGAGCAACACTGCTGGAGCTGTGGCAACAACAGGAAGTGGACGAGCCAGCCGCCTGCTGATGCAACCAACAGCCAAGAGGTAAGGGATTCACTTAGCTTTACCAGCATGTGAAATGCTGAACTAATAGATGTTTAATGAGATTACCTAAATTATGTTTAATATGATCATAGTGGTGTTACTTAAAACAATTTGATTATGTTTTCTTGTAGGAACAGGAGGAACCAGTAATGACCTCTAAAAACATTGAGGGTGAGATTACCATCAAGATAGAGGAGGAGGAAGAGGCAGGAGAAGTGGAGGATGAGGAAGATGATATACTGGATGAAGAGGAGGTTGAGATGGAGGAAGAATATGATGAGGAGGAAGGGGATGAATTGACAGAGGAGGAGGAAGAGGAGAATCAGAAGCCAAAGAAGAGAAAAAGGAAGGACAGTGATGGAGAGTGGGCTCCTGATGATGCAGCCGCCGTGGATACAAAATATAGTCTCGTTCTTACATAATATCCAATATTGTATCCTAGCATATAGACAGCTCACACTGAAAAACCCATACTGCCGTGCTGAGCATCATGTTTTGGAGTCGTCACGTATTTAATGCTACATGAGATCTGTCATAAAAGGCCATTACCTGCTGTACGCTGTACGAACATCACCGCTGTTGTATGACAGTGTCCCTAAAATAAAATAATATGTCTGTCTATTACATTGCGACCTTTGAGTTTGAGTTTTCCTTGTCGGGTCTACTTTTCTGCATACTTGTAATGTTGTGTATGTAACTTTGAAATACCGGAGTTTTTGTGCCCTATAGTCTACTTTTCTATGATATTTCTTCTTTTTTTTTTTTTTTTTTTCAAAATTTTAAAAAAATTTTTTTTGGTATAGAAGAAGTAGACACGAGTTAAAATTGGATACATTTCTCAGGGAGCGAAAGTTTGACAAGGTTGGCATAGCAACAGTTGCTAAGGGGGCTGGGGCGTGTGGAAGGGTGATAGGAATGAGACACAGACAAACGTGATTTGCAAGGTATGCATTGTTTTAGCAAGCGGTGGAAACATGTCAAACCTTCTCTATCATCTCAAATCCAAGCATCCAAACGATGACCAAAGTAAAAAAAAAATGCTGCAAAACTCAGCAGCTCATTCATCTGAATTTTTTTTTTTGACTCAATGATTTTTTTTTTAATTAATGCATTATAAGATACAAATTGCTATATTGTGATGTATATCATTATCACTGAAGAAAATAGCCTCTAACGTTATGGGGTTGCGCGATATAACCAAAATGTTCTATTATTGGCAAATCAAAACTTCACAAAAAAAATCTATTTTTTTTTTTAAAAAGAAGTCCTAGAACACATTATTTGACCATCAGGAATTGTTCATTGATGCTCAATAATACAGTATGCAAATGTGTGCGTCTGAAAGTGACTCAGGTGCACTGCTAGTGTCTTATACAGGCTCATTTAAAAGGGTTAGAACCAAAGATTCTAGAGTGAACGCGTAGCGCTCTAGAATCTTTGGTTAGAACTAAGCGATTCGTAATCCTCCCCAACCCCACCCTGCAAATTCATGAAGCAACAGGATTATACGGTTCCAAACGATCTTTGATTGCAAATTCATGAAGCAACAGGATTATACAGTTCTAAACGATCTTTGATTGCAAATTCATGAAGCAACAGGGGATTATACGGTTCCAAAAATCTTTGATTGCAAATGAAAGAGGTGCATCTTAGCGAGGTGACGTATCCTCGCACCTCTTTTCAGATCGGGTCGTTTCAGCGCTGTGAAAACTAGTTTGAAATTTAAATGTAGAAGGAGGCGGGAGACAGTGTTTTGGTTTGGTATGGTCCACTGGATACCTTAAACTACCTAAATTCAACAATAACAAGGTAAATGCGGTTTGACATTCTATGACTCCTTCAAAAAAAAAGGAAGATACAGTGATATAAGTTATGGTTCACAGTAAGCAGGAGTAGAATCAATACATTTTCAAAGTTGATACCAGGAACATGTCTCAACAGCAATGTCAACAAAAGGCAGGAGGTTTGAGTAAGACTTCTCACAAACCACTTTCCAGGTAATTGTGTGACAGTTGTATATATAAAGAGAGCATTCTTTCTTGTCCTAGAGATGATTTCATCAGCCAGCAGGTGGGTGTCTTCATCTGCAGTAAATTTGAGCATTTAGTGCCCATATAGACTTTATGCTCTATACATTCCATGCCCTTGTTATGAAACTCTGTACTGGTTAGAATCAGAATGCAATGATTGGCAACACTGAAAGCAAACATTCCAGAGGGGAGCACTCTAGAATGTTTGCTCCAACCAAAGCTACAGAAATCGTTCAGAAATCAACCTGAGACTCCAGATCAGTTGGCAGCATAGCATGGGCAAAAATCCCAGGGGGGACTGAGGGTACACCCCCCCCCCCCCCCAAAAAAAAAAACCCACAGTAATATATATAACAAAAAACACTCTCTATTGTGAAAAATGTATGTATTCTTGTTTATATGGCATTTAGTACATGGGCCTATTGTGTGGCAGCTTACTACAGCCTGTGAGTAACATTAGGCTGATATATTTACTTTTCAGTAACGTTAGGCTGATATATTTACTTTTCAGTTGTCCAATTATTCTTGTAGGTGAGAGGATGTCATGTGAACCCTTCATATAGTGTGTTCAGTACGTTGGCTTTGTTACTGTTATGCAACTTGTTACTGTTTGCAACTTTGTTACTGTTACGCAACTATTTAGCGATTCTTTGAGTGTTGCCGATACTGTTGCTAACCTGGGGTGCGTTTCCCAAAAGCATCGTTGCTAACTTCCGTAGCTACTTCCTGGGTTTGCCCGAAGGAGTTACGCCGCTACTGTTTCCCAAAGCCATAGTCCAGACGAAGAAAGTTCAGGTGTTTATAACTAACTTAGTCTGAAGCATCACGCACACGATGCAGGCGTTTCCCAAAAGCATAGGCTGGACGAACGCTCGGGTTCTCCTTCGTTTAAAGGCTTCGTTAAAACGACACCCACGGAGCTGTCGTTTTGGCTAAGTTATGGTCACATGACGCCTTTTTCGGCTTTTTGGGGCTTAAAATGTCTGGGTTGTTCCCCCTTTGATGCATTACCGCCACCTACAGTTGGCTTTAAATACTTGACATGCATCAGCCTGTAATTAGACATTTTCCACCTGTTTCAAATGTAGTAGCCTGACCCTTGACGTAGGCCTAATGACTAGACCATGACGTTTTAGGCTATGGATTGTAGGGGTATTGTGATAACGAAAGTCATGATGAACAGCATTAAATCTTCACAAACATTGCAGAAAAACAACTCCGTAAATCGATTCTATGTCCGAATTGTTAAACATATTTAGTAGAGACAAGATAAGTGCCCTCAGCAGGAATTGAACGTGTGACTTAATAACAAGATGCAATCGCCATCATTTTCATATATATATATTAAAAAGATAGAGATTGACCGTTTACAGGAAAATCAATTTGATTAAATGAATCCATTTTTAAATCCAGCCCTATTCTTAACTAAGACAAATCTGATTTCTTGAGTTGCTCTTTTAACTGCTCATTTTCTGTTTCCAGCCTAAAACACACCTGCTGCAATCCTGTTGCTGTCCTGTAGTCCATAGTCCTGTAGTTGATGTCTGATGCTAAGGTCATTCAATTCAGTCTTTTGATGCTAAGCTCAGTCAATTCAGTCTTTTGTTCTTCTACAAGATTATTTTCAGATTCTTCTTCTGGTTCAGGTTCCTCTTCTGACATAAAGGAGTTCAATATGAATGATGGGGCTTTGAAAAATGTATCAAACTAGGTTCAGGTCTAAATAAGTATCTATAATGTGATGCAGTTCAATAGTACAACCAGCACCTTCGACTGAACATATACAGATGAAGCCCGTCGTTAAAAAATATAAAGGTACCAAAATATATTATTTTATTCATTTATTCATTTTATACTATATTATTATTTTCATACCAAGATAATGGTCAGTGCTGCTATCCAGTTCAGTTGAAGGAGCAGGTCATTTTTATGGGATAGGATCAATTTCACCTCTCTGCACAACTTCTTCTGACGCTTCAATGACATTCACTGTGAAGGGGTCTATAAACTGTCTTTTTAATAAAGTACCTGCACTTTCAAAGCACTTTCATTGTCTCGTTTTAAATGGCAGGGCCCTCAGAAGTCTACCAATGAAGTTTGGAGTTACTTTGAACCTTGTTAATGGTGTAAAAATAGCGAGTTAGCTGCCCTAAACAGTAAAACACAATATAGTAAAGTCAGACACTGCAGTAACAAATTCACAGCAGACCAAATTAAACATAATATGAAAATAATCACATAAAATAGAAGGCTGATAAGGTGAGTTTATTAAAGATTTGAAAGAGAAGAGTCATTGGTGATGAGGTCATCCTAAACCTCCTCTCTGTACCCGTTGTCTCCATCAGATGCAGAAGCAAGTTTGTGTTTGCGCTGGACGTGGTTCTTGAGGCTGACGTTGTGGTTGAAGCACAGCCCACATTCATGGCACATGAAGGGTTTCTCTCCTGTGTGCACACGCATGTGGGACTTGAGGTGGCTTGGCTGACTGAAGGAGTGATCGCACACTTCACATCTGTAGGGCTTTACACCCGTATGCACCACCTCATGTCTTTTGAGATTAAACTCCAAGTGAAATCCCTTGCCACAAACTTCACAAACAAACCTACCACGCTTGAAATGGGCAGTAGAAAGGTGAGCTTTTCTTGTGCTAATATTTGTAAACCTCTTGGGGCATTCAGGACAGCGGAACCTGCTCTGTTCCCCATTATGGGTTTCCTCATGCTGCTGCTTGTCTTCCTTCCGTGTGAATGTTTCATAGCAGTACTGGCATTTAGTAGAGAAGTCTTCATCATGAAACTGAATATGGAGCTGTAATACTGCCTCATTTCTAAACCTCCTCCCACAATAAGTGCAAGGGAATGGCCTTACTTTATGACAGCAGACATGAGAAGACTTGCCATCACGACTGTTAAACTTATAACCACAGTCTGGACAAAGGTGCCGTTTACCACCTTTGTGTGA
>JAGFZM010001702.1:0-25300 GCA_017657215.1 Limnothrissa miodon | reverse complement strand
GCTCCAAGTTCCTGCTGCTGGAGAGGCTTTTGGTGTGGGGACTGCTGTTTGTCTTGTTGCCTCCCAGTCTGGGATTTGTGTTATGTTGTGTTAATTTTGTGTCTTGTCAATATGTGTAATAAATCCCCACTGGTTGGGCATTACTTTTAAAGGTATTTTCTGTTTTAACTTGGGTCAATGGTGCATTATTGTTCGCCCCAGTAGGGCCATTTTAGTATGGGGGGTAACAGTTGGGTTTTGTCCGATACCGGTGCCTCGGTATTGTTTAAACGGTTCCGGTGCTTAAATGGTTCTCAAACCGGTACTTAAAAAAAAAAAAAAACACAATTTGTCAAAAAACAATACCCTTTTATTTCCATTTAACACAATATTAACTTAAATCTTTAAACAAAATAAATAAAAAGTACCATATGGTGGTAATAATAAATAAACCAATATAAAATTATCAAACGGTTAACGTTTAACGTTAATGTAACGTTAACAGTTGGCCTACAATCTTTAGCTAACGTTAACTTATCTGTTTCGTTCCAGTGTAGTTGCAAATTGCGCCTGCTTAATATGGCGTTGAAACTTAGATAAAAAGATTCTGCATTCATACACAACTTGTCATGAGTTTCATATTAAGCAGAAAGTCAGCGGACACTGAATGGACATGGCAAACGTCACTCGCGCTGTTGAATGGCAACAGTGTTTTCTAGCCTACTTGACATGCATGATTTGCGGTTGGCATTGGATCTAAATTTGGAACTCACATGCGCATAATCAAACGAGTCAATGGAGACTGCTGCCGAGGCAATTGTCATTAAATGTTGCGTCTTTGCCTCAGACAGACGACTTCTCATGACTGTTTTAACGTTATTCTGAAGGCTGAACCCGCGTTCAGCTGCGACACTGGCTACTGAAATAACCAGCGCCACTTCAGCCAAAACTCTGAAGTCGGGAAACATTTCTCCTGGGGAAGCGATGATAACTCTCTTTTTAAATGGCAAAATGACGTGTTTCTTTAGATAATTGAGAAGGAAAACATTAATACTGTAGCCTACATCAGACTGCTAACGGTTTTAAGTCAGAGCGCTGGCTGAAGTGCGACGGCCGCTGAACAGCCTCGCACAGCTGCCTACAATGTAGCCTATCTAGATGAGAGGCCCACTGAATACCAAGACTGCCGCAACGTCGGCTCAGATTTAAAGTTGGTGACGGCAATGAAGCTTATGTAGAGTAAGAAACTCACAACTTGCCTATTATTTCAATTTTGTGTTTTATTGTAATTTTTATTATTGGTAAAATCCGAAAAATGGCGGACGGCCTTCAGATTTTCCCGTCATGGCTAAAAAAAAAATGTCAATGACGAACATTTATCGGTTAACGGAAGACCTGGTGTCATTGCAAACTTTCAGTAAGCGATCGTAAAAGCCCAACTTCGTCAACAATCATAATCTCTTGGTACAAATGACACCTTTTGGCTCTGAACGTTAGGTTGCTATTGTGAACGGTTTGTTTGTTTGTTTGTTTTTGAGCTACAGGTGTTTGCAAGCAACCACCTCCACGCCACACAAGGGTCAGGCAAAGCTCAAAGCAGTATCCCATCAGTATCCAGTATTGGCAAGGGGTTTGACCGTGACAAGTACGTTTCTCAAACTTTGAGGTATATCTTTATATCTTTAGTGATTTTGGTAAAAGTGATTGATCTTCTGATTTATTTTTTATTTAGGGATGTGAGTTCCTGTGAGTTTGGCATTCAACCATTGATTGAAGACGGAGCTGTTGGGTTTCTGGAATCAAGATGAGCATGATGCAGTGTTTTACATGCTGTTTGGTCTAGGAACCTCTCCCCCTTACATCACTAGGAAATTAATTTTTATGATCATCTGTATAATTGCAATATGCATTCCCTGAGCATTGACGAAGAGAACAATGACTCGCCAAACGATGAAGCGGGCAATAATTTCATAAACGCAGTGTTCTGTAATTTCCACAACCCACCCCCATCCAATCTAACTTGTTAATCATTTACAGTATTGACAAAATTTTTGGGCAGACCCGAGCTGCTTAGGTTTGGAAGATGAGGCCTCGGATGTGGACTTTATCCCATCTCTTCATCTAAGGTACGACCTTAACTCTTGTTATGGATTTTGAAGGAATGAACTAAATTCATAGTAAAAAAAAAATCAGGAAAAAACACTAGTGCATGGGAGAAAAAATTAGTCATGTGATTGAATTAATAAAATGCCCATTTTGCTGAACATACAGGACACCAGATCTGGTAAATGACCAGAACCATATCCTGATGTATGCAACAAAGTGCATGACCTACTGCCCCTACAAAACCAGGACACTGCTGGAAGCTATTGGCAAGGAAAGACACAAAATGTAAGTACTTGCAGTGAGACCAAGGCACTATATTTTTCTGAACACTAATCTTATTGGAATATTGTCTAATTAGCAATTTCCTTACTCAACAGGTACAAATGATCATTCAACAAAAAATGTATAACCTGGGCCATGTACAGTCAAAGAGTAGAAGCCATACTCCTACATCCACCAAAGGGCAGTTGAATACTTGAAAATGATGAAGTCACATCACAAAAATACTTGTATACATCTTTAATTACAATAACGCACTATATAATACAAATGTAAGAAAATACAGTAGAAAACAATAGAAAATGCAGAACTATTTACAGTTGGCATTGGTTGTTAGACAAGGTAAGAAACCCTGAAACCAGTATAATGAGCACTACAAAAGGTCAGGTTGTTAGTCTCTTATTTTCAACACAGCTTGGAATGACAACCCTGTTGACAACTCCAAAGGTGACCCATACTGCCACAACACAGATGGTAGGCTGCAGGCAGGCCACTGGGCAAGGTGTGAATTTTGGACGAGAGACAACTGATTAGTTGATTCCCTGAGTTGTCCACGAGGACTTCATAGGAATGTCCAACTGTCCCAGAACGCACACGGAGACTATTACAGCCACTATCAAAGACATGCTGCTCAGATCTGGCCTAGACATCCTTGATATACGAAGACAGACTTACGATGGCGCAGCTGTTGTACAAGGACAAATGTCAGGTGTGGCTAAACGTTTTAAAGACCTGAACCCCAAAGTGATCTCAGTGCATTTCTCCAAGCACCTACGCTTCTTGTCGGCCTGACACGGAAGACTCTTGTCCACAGGGTGAGGACTGATGTGACTGGACGAGCAGTGGACGGTGTGGACGGTGGCACCAAAAGAGCACATGATGGAGACTGTGACCCCAAAACAGCTGACGAGGCTGAGGACATAGAAGATGATGGCACCAAAAGAGCAGATGAGTTACAGGACCGAGGAGACGATGGTCCCGAAAGAGCAAATTGGGTGGATGATTGAGGAGACTCTTGCTGACTGTGAGATGAATCTGCACAGAGTGTGAGATTGTCCTGTTAATGAAAAAAAAGACATTTGGTCAAGATTTCACGTAGTATCAGCAGCACAACACATGACGCACTACGCCAACATGAGATCCGCTGAGGCATTCCATTCAATATTTGAAGAGGCCCAAAGAGACACGTTATGATGACGGCCAGGCTCCTCATCAGTGGGGAAATCCGGAGGAGTATTTCAGGAGTCAGTTCTTTGAAGCTGTTGACCTTCTCACCTCTGAGTTGACACAAAGATTTGACCAACCTACGCTGAATCTCATGAGGAGTGTAGAGCAGGTTCTCATCACAGCCATTAACAGCCCTCCTGGAAGATTCAGCAGTATCAGCATCCCCCCAAATGTGACTGCTATGTACACAGGCAATGTGGACATGGCCACTGTCCACCCAGTTGCCACTACTCCCGGCAGTGTTGCAGACGCATAACAGTTCTGCTGAAATACCAATCCGCCGAGTCACAAAATTGGACACAGTCGCCGACAATACTGGCTGCTCAAGGTTAAGGCACACAGTCTCTATTCAGTGAAGTCCACAAGCCTCTCTGGCTGTATCTCACGGTGCCTCTTTCAAACGCAACAGCTGAGCGCAGTTTCTCCAGCCTTCGTCGGTTAAAAACAATGCTGCGCTCAACCATAGCCGAGCGCCGCCTAAATAATCTCCTCTTTCTTGCGGGGCTTTTGCTTTGCCAATGAGCAAAGAGGTTTTTACTCCGGCAAGATCTAAGGATGAGTGAATTAGAGTGAATTGGCCTACTGTAATTCAGTTTAGACATTCATGTTCACGTTTTAATTTTAATCTGTCTAGTTCTAGTTCAATATTTAGCCCCAATTTTTTTTTTTTCATTCTCTATATTACAGTTTTGGTAGCACAGAGAATAAAAATGTTACGTAACAATTCTTTAAGAAGTATTTGTTTCTCTTTATTACATTACATCAACATTCAAATGAACAACATGCCTAATAAATTCACTCTTATCAGCTAATTAGGCTACTTTGTAGCTCTAAATACTGTGCTGGTTATATTTTAGAAACAGTTACCTTAAGACCACACACCATCGCTCACTGCAGTGTCTCATATCACAGAAGTAAAAAACAAAGAAGAGCATTAAAATGTGCTATTTTCTGTGACCATAATAATTTCCGTAAAACTCGTAAAAAGGAGGGATGGGCTGTTTGGTCTCCCAAAACATAGCATGTCATAGGTCAGTAGGAAGTATCTTAACATGAATTATGATAAATAATAACAATCTTAAATTAAGGTCCATGAGAAAAGTGTGCTGTATTGGGGCTGATTTTAATATAGCCTACAGCCTGCACATTGCGGATAATCGATGCGCGAGGCTGATTATAGGCTATATCACGTAGGCTAAACCTACAGTCACGGGAGATGTGTAATGTTTGAAAGTATTCAATGTAAAGTTGCATAACTGTACTGTAAACATAAACTAAGTAAGAAGGTATGTGTAATCCATTCTCTATTTTATCTACACAGCAATATGCATTGATGCCACCTTGTACTTGCGCATAGGCTATTTGGACACTTGCGCACACAGCAAAACAGCGCAACCCTGGTCATGATACTTTTACATCGAGTGTGAACTAGAGGTCGATCAATTTATCGGTTGGCCGATATATCGGGCCGATATTTGCATGTTTTTAAGTCATCGGCATCGGCCGATATCCTTGCGTGGTCGCGCCCGATTTGACGTCAGGCACATCCGCGGGCAGCCGCATGTGAAGGACCCCTAATAAACTTTTCTAATATTCAGTCAGAAACACTTATAAAGACAGTCCTAGAAGATAAAGGCAAGGCTTAAATTCTTACATTTCGATGTCCCGTTGTCATGTATTTGCTACCATGTTATTAGGAAACTATGTTGTGTTGCTTCATTTAGGGAAAGAAAAAACAAATAACTTGTAAGGGGGGCCGTTCACACGGACACGCTTTTTTAACCTCCAGGCGCTCGATTTCAATTGTTTCCCTATGGAATGCTGCCATACGTTCGGCTTTTTTTGTCGCTTGCGTCTCCTTCTAAAAACGCCAGGGGCCGGTTGCACAAAGCACCTTAAGTTTTGTTCCTTAAGTAACAACCTTAAGGCTTAATTTCTCCTTAGGTAAGGAATTCATTTAAGGGTGTTGCACAAAATTTCTTAAATGGTATCCTTAGGTAAGGAAATCCGTTAAGTGATTTACTGCATTCAAAACGGTTTTCTGGCACGAAAATTCTATAATTTCCACGGTGACCTACCACATGTGCCATTAGAACTAGTCAACTAAACTGTCAAAAATGGAGGAGGTAAATTAGTTGAGAGCCGGGACAATATTGAACCGGGGGACGAATGAACCATTGAGATTTTCTCGTAAACCATTCACAATTCAAACATGAAAACTTGTCATCCCATACAGCTTGTAATACTAGCCAGACCCAGGGAAATCGTGTCAATATGCAATACTGATCTGAAGTTAGACCGGTAAATAAATCAGTTTTAAAAGCTGTTATTGATAGATAAATTGTGAAAATCTAAGTGCTATTTTAACATCGCCCCCTATCTTTACAGTGCTTTGTGCAACCGGCCCCAAACGCGAAACACCGCAAGGATCTAGTTGAAGTAGCATACACCAGGCAGAGCGCAGTTTTGAGACGTAGCATGGTCCAACATTAGACGGACAAATTATCAATTGCCTGCCAGTCAAATCGGTAATCCATCATCAATTGTTGGTCTGTAAGGACGTCCAATGGATTCTCCCGGTCGCGGTACAACCCTCTAGGGTTACGTTGATTATGAATTACTGCAATGAACTCTGCCATCTTTTCAGCGAAGAGATAGTTAAGGTTAAGGGAGCTGTAAAGGTACCTTAGATTTTTCTCCTTATCTAACTGTCTAAGGTCTTTTGTGCAACGGTTAAGGGATTTCTTAAGTATAACACCAAGTTAAGGATAAATCTTAAGAAAACCTTAAAGAGGACGTTTTGTGCAACCGACTTAACTTTAAGGTTACCTTAAGTCAGATTTTAAGGGAAAACCTTAACTTAAGGTGCTTTGTGCAACCGGCCCCAGGCGCTCAAAGTTGAAAATGGCTGAACTTTTGAGGTCACGTTTTTATTTACAATGGGCGTTGCGTAGCAACGTTTACGTTCTCAACCGTTTTGCAAACGGCGAGTTTTTGGAATGGTTGCGACACAGTAGGGGCTTTTGGAGGTGAAAAACGCTTTCCGTGTGAACGGCCCCTAACCGTCTGGAATTGGCATAATGCAGTAGTTGTTTGCCGTTAGCTTTAAAAATGAAAACATATCAGCACCTTGCTTGCAAACATACTAGCCCTGTGTGTTTATTTCTCCTGTGTCGGGATTGTAGAATTCACTTTGTGCATGGGCGGGGAAGGCGGCATTCAGCATTCACAGATTCAACACCGGCCGCCACATATTGCGTTTCGTTATACTTTTTTATTTATTTATTTATTTTATTTTAACGCCATTGATAAACACGCAGCATTTGTTAAGCTCAATTCCCTTTCCGCTATTCTCCCTCTCTTGTCACTCGCGTGTCTGTCTCTCTCTCTCTCACTCACTCACTCACTCACATACACACACACACACACACACACACACGGCCCCTCTCCTCCATGCACACCGCGTATGTCTCCATGAAAACCAACGAGATCATCCCTGGAAGCGTTGCTGCTAGGGTGAAAGCATAAAGTTCTTCCGCAACTTTTGTAGACTATGCGGGCAACTTTACCAAACAGTAGAAGTAAACTCATTCTCCTTGGCCCGCTCTCGTGCGCGCTCAATGGACACCCGCCCTCAACATATTCAGTCCAAATATAACATTCACAATAGTGAACGCAATGACGCAAAGAAGACAACTAATTACCGATAAATCGGGTTAGCATCATTAGTAGGCTATGCTGCAGACATTTGATTAAAACTCTTGCATTCAAGTTGACTGACCATCTACCAATGATTTTCAAAGACTTATAAGGGCCTGTCCCAAGGAGAAAAAGTATTTGCTTACCTTAAAACTTAAACACATCCACAAACTGAACAGTCCAACCAGTAGAGTATGATAGCAGGCTAAGCTTAGGCTACTTTGTTCAACCAGACAGCTGAAATTAAGAGGCGGAGTTGTAAGAATACTAGGCTATAATCTGCATAAAGTTTGCTGTAATGAATATCATTAAAAATGTTTATTTATAAAGTTGTATTTTTATTTAAATGTATATTTAAGTTTACATGTTTATTTACATATATTGCTCATTGATTTTTTTTCCCCTTTAGATAAATATTTTATTTTGATATGATATTTGATATAATAAAGATTTCAAAGATATTTTAAGACAGTGTTCAATAAATTATGTTACATTTGGAAATCTTGTGTATCCTCTTAGTTTGATATTTTAGCATGCAAATTAAAGGCGAAAAGTAAAGGTATCGGCCAAAAAAATCGGCAGCACATATCGGTGATCGGCTGACTCTGACATCTAAACATCGGTATCGGCATCGGTTATAGAAAAACCCATATCGGTCGATCTCTAGTGTGAACCTATAATCGCATCTGTAATTGGGCAACTCACTGCCTCCGTTTTTACTGCTAACTGTTTCTATCCGTTGAAATAAATCAGCCTGTATTTATTCCAAACATGCATGGCCATTAATCTATAGCTTTGGCCATTACATACTGTTGCCTATGTAGGTTCTGGGGCCTGCCGCTTCGCACTATTCAATATCAAAAAGATCAGACCATACCTAACTCAACAAGCCTCCCAATTGCTGGTTCAAACTATGGTCCTCTCACGCCTTGACTACTGCAATGCCCTTCTGGCAGGACTTCCAGCCTGTGCCGTCAAGCCACTTCACATGATCAAAAATGCTGCGGCGCGTCTCATCTTCAATCAGCCGAAGAGGATGCATGTCACCCCTCTGCTAATCGAGCTCCACTGGTTGCCTGTGGCGGCTCGCATCAAATTCAAATCACTGATGCTGACTTACAAAGTGCTTAGAGGATCTGCCCCTTTTTATCTAAGCGCTCTCATAAAAGCTCAGGCTACCCCCCGACAACTCCGGTCCTCCAATGACTGTCGACTGGCAGTCCCGGCACCTCGCCCAAGGCAATCCAGACTCTTCTCATGTGTCGTCCCACGCTGGTGGAATGACCTACCAAAAACAATCAGAACAGGGCCATCTCTGGAGGCCTTCAAAAAGCTCTTAAAGACCCAGCTATTCAGAGAACATCTTCTATCCTAGCACTAAAATGAACTGAAGCACTATCCCCTAGCACTATGCTCCTTAAGGTTTCTGCTATGTAGCTTGATTGTTATCCTCGTTTTGTAAGTCGCTTTGGATAAAAGCGTCTGCTAAATGCATAAATGTAAATGTAAATGTAGGTTACAGGCGGACTTTTTGGCCCCCCCACCACGGGAATCATTCCAGCGCCCCTGGTTTTGTTGTATACCCAGAGCCTGCATTACTGGGCGTGGGTGTGGTTGTGGCATGTGCCTTTGTGTTTGTGGTGTCTGAGTTTGTCTTCTATGTTTGTCTCGTTTTCCCACTCATGACCTGCACCTTGTTGTGGTGAGTGGGCTTTCAACAAAGTCAGGTCAGTTGGATGGTTTCTTTGAAGATGGGGCTTTCTGCAAACATGTAACGCTATTTAAGTGAGGTAACGCACATTACACACAATCACACTTAAGCCCCATCCACACACGTCGCTACTAGTCACTCGCCACTCGCAGAGAGACTTTTTAACGGTTTTCGAAAGCCCGTGCTCATAGGACACTTTGTTCATTTCACCTGTCAATAATCTGCATCACGCATTCTGATTGGTAATCGCTTACTCGCATCGCGCACAAGTTAAAATAATTCCATCTCGGAATCCGCCTACATCGCATCGCTTGTACTCTCGTCGACTGTCCAGGCATTCCATCGCTTAAACACATTGACATTCTATTGACTTTTATTGACTGTGTGGACGGGGCTTTACACTTGAATAACAAAAAAACACAATTTGATTTCTTGATTTTTGTTTGGTTAATATTGTTGATTATTGTAATGATTTAAAAAAAATTAAAATGAGTAGTTGCTTGGAAATTTTAGCAACTAGAAAGGAACATTGAACAATACATTTACATTTATGCATTTAGCAGAATACACACAAATTAACAATTAGATGAGTAATTGATTAGATGTTTGAGCAACTAGAAATTGAAAAGATAACATTAAACAATACGCACACACACATGTTAAAAATTCATCTATAAAGATGTAAAAAAAAAAATTTGATATATATATATATATATATATATATCAATGTCATTCATTTTTTTGATGAACAGATCACGCCAGATCCTCTCCACTGTGAGATCTGTGACTGTCACACCACTCAAGGCCAGTGACAGCAAGTTGACCTTGGACCTGTGTGAAATATTTGTGGCCCCTTTTGAGCTGGGACATTTGACCTCAACAAGGGAGGAACTTCCATGGGGTCCACCACTCTCTCATCTGGGCTGGCCCCCAAATGAGGCGCATCAGGATGTATGACAAAACAACAAGGATGTACATTTACCTGCGCAACCTCTGCATGCACCCTCAGAACCTCTGGCTCTAGCTCTAGCCCCCCTCCTCATGGCAGTGGTAGGCCGTGTGCCCTTTAAAATGCGGACAGCCAGCCGCTGCGTGGACTCCTCACCTCTGGCATGTCGGACCTCATGAAAACGACTGTCTGTGAGTCTGCCCTCACAAGCTCTGCTCCATAGAGGACACCCCCTCTGTCCCCTGGTCTCTCTCAGACCAGATGTCACAGCCAGGCAGTCAAGGTGGGAGCTGTGGTGCAGTATAGGCACGAAGAAAAAGGCCAATGGGAGCCTATACCCTGCCGATGGAAGCTCAGGAAAGGGATGAGCATCTTGGTGGCAGATGTCCTGGCTGGATGTCACAGGAGGGCACTGGTAGGACAGTGGTTATCAAAAAGTGACTGGCCCAAATTGGCTGTCCACAAAGGATAGTCTGGCCCATGGGCGTAACCGCCATATACTTTGGGGAGGACTAGGCATGCAACTTATTAATCAGAAGTCAGTTGATAAAATGCCTTGAAATAATAAAACAAATAATAAATAAGTAAATAATAAGTAATCAAAAATAAACTATACATTTAGTATGCATTATACAGTAACACAATCTGCAACTGCCATAAATAATAAATGAAGATTAGAAATAATTTTAAAATATTACCTTTTTTTCCAAAGAATAGGAAAAAATGGAAAATAAAAACACATTGGTATCGGTATCGCCCATTATCCAATTACAAATATCGGTATCGATATCGGCCGAGAATTTCTATATCGGTGCATCACTAGTAAGGAATGGAAGTATCAGCTAAGAAACGAAAGAAGGACCAGGCGGATATTCGACTTTTTTCCCAGACGGTATGTAACTAGCAGTGATGGGCAAGTTACTCTGGAAAAGTAATCCAATTACTGATCACTAATTACTTCCACAACAACTAATCTAATGTTTTAGTGACGACCATGTATTTCACAATACTTAAATCCACTTCATATCACCAGCAATTCAGTTCTTAAGAAACTTATAGGAATGTTAAACAGTGACCGTGGTTGACCTGTATCAATGTTAAACAATCAAAATCAACCAAAATATTCTGTAGTCGTTAAACAATTGGCCAGTGTGGAGTGTGTGTGTGGGTTCATTTCAATTCACACAAACAGATGATCAGATGAGGTGACTTTTTGTACATTCTTGGACAGACACAGCATGTAACCAAGTCTTATGATATCTCTAAATTAGACTAAACGCGATAAGACTACAACTAGCCATCTCATTCCAAGATCTTTTTGTGTAAAGTGACATTATAAAGTGACAAAATTATCCCTCACACTCAATGTTACACAACTCCCTTATTAATAAACCAGTAAAAACATTTTGAGGTCACAGGGTTTGTAAGGTTTGCAACCTCAAAACCTGCAAAAAGTAGCCTATGCTAAAGGGTTCGGGCTAAAACACTCAAGGCAGGTGACTGCATCATGAAACATGCAAAGAAAATATGTGTATGGGACCATTTCACCAAAAATAATGACACAGATGTACTGGAATTAGGCAATATACTGTATATGGTGGGCTTAGATTGGGAAATTACTACATTTTAGGATCTTCAATTGTAACAAGTAATTATCAACTTCTTTTATTATTATTATTATTATTATTATTATTATTAGCACCATCTTCCACTATCTACAATCTTCTCACACTAAACAAGCAGCATCTCATCTATTCGAATATCATTTTCTTAAATGAGCCACGGTGTTTCAAAATACAGGTTGTCTACACCAGATAGCCTGCCATAGGCTACTGTTGTCATCCGATGCAGCAACGAACATTCAAAAAAAAAAAAAAAAGTCCGGTCTTTTAATTGCATTTTGACGATTTGACTCGCTAATGAATTCAGGATAACAAATCTGACAGGTTTACCAACTGACAAATGAGGCTCGGTGGTAGGTCAGGGATATATATTTTTTTATATTTTTTTTTTACCATCCCTACTAGATAGCCTAACACTTGTTAAAAGTATTTTGCGACTAGCCTATGTAAACAACACAGCAACACGTTTTTAATTTTTTTTTTTTCAAGTTTTCCCCACTCGCCATTGACATGAAAAGTCTGTCCTGAGTTATTTGGTTGCAGGAAAAGATGAATCCGAGTCTGTGTCGGGGGGTGCCCATGCTTTCTCCACTAACTTGGCCTAACAGCAGGTCCTTTGAGATGTTTAGATAGGTTTGAAGTCGATCTCTTAGCGGTCGAAAACCTTGTCTCCTGCACATGAGATACAATGTAGACTACTACAGCCATGTTTTCCTCTTAGGTTCTATACATTTTAAAATAATGTTTGTATTTCCATGTATAGCCTACGCCTAAAAAGCGACCTTCTCTCCCTCCAGAGGAGGTATCTCCATGCTGCAGTGTTTGTGTGACTGCGTCTCGGATTGATGACATTACAGCACTATGTAGAGTGGCATAAAACTGGCTGTTCTGACGATTTCAATGCAACACAATAGTAACGTCGCGTTAGTCGGGTAGTAACTATAATCTCATTACTGCATTCTAAAATGTAACGCTGTTAGATTACTTTGTTACTAAAAAAAGAATCCAATTTGATTCAGTGATTAAAGGCATAAGGACGCATGAAGGAAGCCTCAAACCTAGGAGCATCACACTTATTAAGCTGCATGACAAAGACCTAAGTCAGAATTTCATTTTTGTTTTGTAGGCTACAATTTAAGTTAAAGGAATTATCCGGAGTGAAACAGCACGTAGCTCTGTGGATTCATGTTGCTAAGTGCTATCCATAGGTATAAGAACGACAGATTTTCATGCACGGTAGACCGAGTAACGAAACGGCAGCCAGCGCTAACTGATTAGGGCATGTCAGTTTCGTTTTCATATGCCCAATGTGCTTAGCATTAGCGGCCAGTTCGTGAATTCGGTCTACGTTGTACCTACTGCTGTCATTCTGATACCTATAGACACCATTTGACAGCCTCAGTCAACAGAGCTACGGGTTGATTCACTCCGGATAATCCCTTTAAGATACAGGCATAAAGGAAAGTTGGATTCAAGACCTTTATTTGCGGTCACATGTCACATGTAAAAGAACATTGAGGTTCAAGGCTATTGAGACAGCATGCTGCAATTCCAGTCATTAAATGTGTTGAATAAGCTGTAGTATCACCACAGAAACACTGCTAGTAGAAAAGGAAAAAGTTCATTGCATTTTAAGACAATGAACATATTCTAAAACTATATAAAAATGTAACGCCTGAAATGCCTTTTGACACCAAACATTTCCAGTTCTTCGAAACACAAATAGGGCGTATCTGTTTATCATTCCAGAAATTATTAGTCATAACATGGTTTAAAACACTGAAATAATTCTTTTTTTTTTTTTTTTTTTTTTCTTTTGAATACTTCCATTTTTAACATTCCAATTCATAGTCTAGGCAGGATTTTGGAAAATGTGCTTATTTACAGTCCTGAAGGCAAATCATGTTAATTTTTGGCATACAACATGTTTAGGGGTTTTGAAGGGTGCTGAATTCAAATCTTCTGGGTTGAGACTAGCAACGTTTTGGAGCTAAAATTTCATTTTGAAAATTATACTTCTAATCTAATGTTGAATAAAAGATGTAGGGTGACAGTCATAAACCAGGATCTTTCTGTGTCAAATCTTGAGTCTCTTCCTTGTTTTGTTGGCCACCCTATGAACTAAAGCCTGGGGAGTGGACAATGCCAACCTCCTTTAAAACTAAGGACTTTAAGGCAATATACTTGTCCCTTGATTAAATCAAAGACGGTCACATCTGAGGTACTCTGAAGATCCTCCAAGAAGCTGGACGGAGGATTTCTAGGACAGGTAAGGAAGGTAGATAGATAGATGGATGGATAGATAGATAGATACTTACTTACTTTATTGATCCCCAAGGGGAAACTCAAGGTCCCAGCAGTTTAAAAAAATCACACAGAACATATACTAGGCTACAGTTACACCTGTACACAGTCCTGCAGTCACAACATACAATGTTCACAGACATCCCGAAAACATACAAAGGTTTGGAAACAGGTTTTTTTTTTTTTTTACTTGTGAGATTCGTTACAAGTGAATGAGACAACCGTGGAAATGCATGTTTCTCATCTCCCTCATTCCTTCATCTTACAGTCTGTAAGTGTTCGGCATCATTTCAGTGTTGCGTTGGAGCAGAAAGTCCCTTCTGTTTAAGTACGTCACCTGGGTTCCCTTTTAGCGCACTTTCTACTAACTGCAGTGGACTCCATATTTGTTTCACTCTCTACAACTTACAGTAGTCTCCATCTTAAGGACCTGTTTAACAAACGGAAGTTTGATCTGTGCTAGGGCTGGACAATTAATCGCCTTTGCAATATAAACACGAAAGGTGTGCAATTTTTTGTTTTGTTTGTTAGCTACACTGCACTGCACTGTGTTAAACACATCATCATCATCATCTCTTGAATAAAAAAAATGAGTTCATTTTCTATTAGTCATTGTGTACAAATATACATATTAACGGGACATATTTGGTGCTTGTAGTTTTTAATTGTGAAAAATCACACAGCCTAGTCAGCGCCCTCTTGTGCTGAAGTTTACTGTGTATGGATATGTAAGCTAATTTTCCTAACTCGACGACGCATCGAATTAATTAAGATTGACTTACTAATTTATGACATGACAGACTAGATAAGATCGAGTTGCTTTAAGCATTGAATTTAATTACATTAACCAGCATGATGGTATGATTGACTTAGTTAACATTGACTAAAGGTTTCTACAGTGTTTTTGTGCAGAGATGTATGTGTGCATTGTGCTCCCAGTAATTTGTTGTTAAGCTAATCCCAGGCCACATTAACTCAATACATTAAGTTTACTAGTGGTATGTCTGCTTGTCGATAACTCCCCCACGCCTGTCGTCCTGGCTCCCCCTTGCCATGCATTAGTCTGGTACACAACACTCACAACATCCTCCACAAACAGGTCTCTCCTCCAGACGGTGAGCAGTACCAGTGCTGCTTAGCAATTCAGCTGAGTAGAAGGCATTACGCCACTGCTCTGGCTGCTTACCTCTCACACTTATGATCTTGGTAGTGTTGACACACATTTTTTTCCCCGATTGTTCCCCTTCTTTACTCTCTGTCCTAGAAAATTGATCATCTATCCCAGAATGCAATATTATCCTGGATTTTCATGAAAATGTTTACCCCTCACCTAGCAACTGTGGATATGCACATAACACGTAGGTGTAGGCCTACATGCCTTATAATACAGGAAGCATGCTTGGTATAAGTGACGCTCCTTAAAAAATGTGTCATTTTATTCAAACATACATTTCTGATAAACCGCTCAAATGGTTTGGAAAAATTGTGTCTTTAATGGCTCATATCTAGGCTTGAGGCCTCACTTAAGTTTCAAATGCTCACTAAGGCCATTTAGTGGTGGATAAATATAACAGGAAAAAATTGCACCAAGCTTATTTAAAGGTGCTCTAAGCGATGTGACACGTTTTTAGGACTAAAACATTTGTTGTTACATACAGCAAACATCTCCTCACAATCTGCTAGCTGCCTGTCCCCTGAACACACTGTAAAAAAAACGCGGTCTCTGTAGACAGCCCAGGCTCCACAAACGGCTAAAAAAACACAGTGGGCAAACCTAGCATAACAAACGAAACGAAACATAACAAACATTGTTCCAGCCAATAAACGACAAGAAGGATTTGGAGGAGGGGTTGGGTGGGGGTCGCACGTTCATGAGTCTTTCAGGAAGCATGGGAGGGAGGAGGGAGCTACCCTCCGTTTTGTTTGACAATACTTCGAACGTCAACAAGAAGTGACATCAAACACCATCACTTAGAGCGCCTTTAAGGAAGTTTGAGGCACTTTACAAATTGTGGTACATTTCTATAAATACGGGAGATAATATATTTATAATATATATATAGTTCATTTTTTGGAGCTGTGAAAAATTTTGAAATATGAACTATGAACAGAATTAGTTCATTTTAAAAATGATGAACTATGAACTGAACTAGTTCATGTAGAATGTGAACTTTCCCAACACTGTATGTACATATAGCCTACAGTACATCCATGTACAGTAGCATACCCATATAGTCTACACACATATAGTCTACGTTAGGGGTGGGCGATATAGTCTAAAATGTATAGAACCATAGACGGTAGATGATATATATCACAGTATACTTTGGTATGTAACTTACAGCATAACAGTTTCTTAATGGTTACCATAGCATAAAGTCAATATGTACAACAGTTGTTTAGTCATCGTTCGGAGGTGTTTATATTGGACTCTAAAATTCACACAGAAGTAAACTGGTAAGCTGCATTTGTGTCAGGCAGTTCAATTTATAGGCTCTTACACAGTTTCGTTGTAAGAATGAAAAGGTGCTATCAATAAGGTGAAGCAGGTCAACATTTTTTCACATGGTTGTGGAGACGCAATGAGCCTATCACGGTATGCCGATACGACCCAAAATCTCTATCACTGGCCAAATTCATATTGCATACGGTATATATCGTCTATATTGCCCACCCCTAGTCTACGTACATATAGCCTATCCATATAGCCTACATACATATAGCATACACCCATATAGTCCACATACAGTACATAGCTTATCCATGCAGCCTATGTACATATAGCATACATCCATGTAGCCTACGTTCATGTAACCATGTAGCCTACTGTAGGCTTTATTATAGCACATTCCTGAGATTGTGGCTGCTTTGAAGTCTGGACGGAGGAGTGATGTCAAGTATGGCCTTGACCACCATCTTCAGTCAAGATGGTTGTGGAGATGGCATCACTTGGCCATCCCATGAGAGAGGAAGACAAAGACCACCACGTCCCGCAGATCAGCCAGAGCCTTGGCCATCATAATTCAGTTGACACATGATCCCCACTAGAGCTTTAACAGAAAGTTAAAGAGAAAATGAAGATGCATGGTCTAGCTAGCACAATGCTAGCTAGACCAATGCTAGCACAAAAGGTGAATCAGGTAAATTAAATCAGGTGCAATTAATTCAGGTAAAATAGTGTGAAGAATGACACTTGAATGATCCCAAGGGAAAGGCAAAAAGTCTTCCCTTGTCTGTTTATAATTTTTTCAACATCAAAAAAAATATATAGAAATTGACAGTATTTTCACAATCTCTCAGGACTGCTAAGTGATTATGTACTCTCGGAAACACAGGAGGACTGTGTTGTGTTTTACCCGTGTCTTCCTCTGAGACGCATGACAATGGCTCCAACCCCACACAGCAATATTCCAAGCACCGCCGCTGGGATCACTACTGGCACAACAGCTTTTCTTGGCTCGAAATCTATAAACGTGTGTGGGGTTGTGAAGAACAGTGTGCACACAAGGCCATGTGAGAATCATGCATAACTAATTTAGGTGGAAACAAACACATAACCATGTGGTAATCACAAATAGCTAATATAGGTGGAAACATACACATAACCATGTGATAATCACTTATAACTAATATAGGTGAAAATGTGATAATCAGGCCTAATAGATAAGATTATCTATCTCATCTACTATCTATCTAATCATCTATAATATAGGTAGAAACGCACACATAACCATGTAATAATTATTCATGATATACTAAAAGGCTCACAAGACCATGTGACAATTATGTGTAATGTAGTTGAAAAAGCACATGGCTTTGTGATAATCATACATACGGTACTATAGGTTGTATCGTATGCAAGGTGATAATTATAGATGAAAATACACACAAGTACATAGCAGTTCTGATGATTACCCAGTTTGATGTTTAATCTGTTATCCAGGCTGAGGTGTTCAGCTGTGCAGGTGTAGTGGTGCTGCTGTAGATCCTCAGCTCTGACCTCCAGGCTCTTCCTCATCTGGTACGTTCCATCTCCATTAGGTAGCAGCTCCCCCCCAGAGATCTGGTGCTCAGACACAGGCTGGCCGTCTCTCAGCAGGGTCAGGTTGATGTGACGGGGGTAGAAACCAGTGGCCAGACAGGTCACTTTGGCCCCTCCAGAGTCTGGGAGAATCTTTTGTATAAGCCTGACTCTGGGCTTTACTAAAGGGAATCAAACATTAATTAAAGCAGGGCTAAGCAACGTTCTGTTTTTCCTCTCTCACGAGCTCCCTCTAAAGACCGCTGTATTGCATTGTATTACACTGCATTCTATTGGAGGCGGTCCGCGATGCTAAACATTGCAAGTGCTGTATCTACCGCTATAGGCCACGGTGGCACATTCTACACCGTTCATTTGCCGTGTAATGACTCATTTTAGCATCCTAAACAGTATGAAACGGATTAATTAAATGAAAAATGTTGCATAGTGGGCCTTTAACTTAAGTTACTCAAACTAATAATCATACACTGAAAAAGCAAAAAGCTATGACAACTTCAAGACACACACACACACACAACACAATAACTAACATTTCTAAGGTTTTAAAACTTTTTTTTAAGTTTGTTTTTGTGTTGTGAAACTCAAAGATTCTGTGCATCAGGTTGCTTTGAATTTTTGAGTTGTCATAGCTTTTTTGTTTTTTTACAGTGTAGGATGGTAATGAACCTAAATAACGCAAACCAATAATCATATGACTTTAACAAACATAAATAACTAACCAATTATCATGCAAAGCTCCAAGTACAAGTAAAGCTCTGGCCCTACCAATAGGCATTTGTCCGGGGGACGGGAGCAGGATTACTTTCTGCTTCAACCAGTTGCTGCTGTTTTGTCGTGACATGAATCATTAGGGTGCATCATTTGAATTTAGCCCTCTCTAGGATTCAAGAGGAGATGGGGGTGGCTATACACTATGAAGGTTATAGAATGATGTGAAGAAAGGCAACAGGCATGCCATTATCACTACTCTATTCACTGATTGGCCATTGCATATTCTAATCGGAGTGATTCTAAGTTTATGGCTACAGTAGTTACCTGACTTAAAGACACCTCCCTTACCTTTTCTCATCACAAGGTTTTTGTTCAAGTGCAGGCAGTTCTTCAGGGCCTTAATGCAGACGGGTCCGTATAGGTTTGCACACAGCAGCTCGTGAGTAGTTTCTCCAATGTCCCCCCACACTGTGGACCACAGGCCTTGGGGCTCTAGAGTCTTCTGGTGCTGATTGAAACGCCACCCTGACTTCTCCTCCCCATCGAAAGCCCCCAAGGACAGCAGCGGGCCCGGAGTCTCATTGTCCAGTAATTCACAGCCGGACAGTTCCTGCTGAACATGGATTCCTTTGGTGGGAAGAGAGAGAGAACATTGGAATGATGGAATCATCCACATTCTAACCATCCAAGGTTAGTCAAAGTCAGTGTTATTGACAATTTATATACATGTAGCCTACACAGGAATCAAAATTACGTTTCTCACTGCCCCTTGCGTACAGACAGACAATACAGGACACAACAAACTATAAAAGTGCACAGAAACCATGTTCTAACAGAAAAATATATTCTAACTACAATTTCTTTCCCCTATACAGACAGGACAGACAAAACAAGTTACAGCAGGTACAGCAGAAAACATGTCCTAACCACTACAGTAAGGATAGATAGAGTAAAGTGCATGTGGCATATGCTTTTAACTTGTATTTAAATAAAACTGGTACTTAAAAAAAGGCTTGAATTTCTTAGGCCCTACAATAGCTACAATCACAGAGTAGTGCAGTGTGTGGACTGCTTAACACTTGTTTAACCCTGAGAGATTGACAAAAGAGTGACTCAGATTCACAAAAAGATAATATAGATAACATTCTTAGACATCATTGCACATGGTATAATACATTTAACACATTATACACTATATCTATTTAAACTCTTTTTAACTCTTTAAAAATATAAAAAATTATGTAAAACAGGGATGGGCAAACTTTTAGACTCGCACACTCAGGGCCACAATGGGTTATAAAATTTGATAAAGGGGCCATGCCAAGAATATATGGATGTAGTGCTTATGTGAAGGAATGTAAATGACATGTAAGGCCATTTTATTACGTTGAAAAAAAAAAATTATGTATTAACAGCAGTAAAAAGACATTGCAGGAAACATTCTAAATAAATAAGATTTAACAATAGGCTATTTAATTAGACAGGTTGTTTGAGGCAGGATTAAAAAGCCCAACTGGCCGTACTGTATATGGCCCGGACTGTAGTTTGTCCATGCCTGATCTGAAATAATATAAAATTAACTACACGCTTACCATGTGTGAGGTTAAGTTGGTGGTTATAAAACAGGGCTGTATTTTTCACAAGTCCATACAGGTTTGCGAGAACAAGACTAGCGGCTTCCTGGGTAATACAATCAAAGTGTGACTGTGACGAATAGAGTTCGTGGTCCAGGTCCTTTTCACTGGAGTCGTAATAGGCCACTTGGATGTCATCCAGCATCCCCACCATTATGAACTCTGGAAATGGTGTGTCGCCGATGATGAAGGTTGAAATAGACCACAGAGAATGAGAACCTGAGAAAAGAAGTAGGCCAAGCACATGCAGATTGCTCTTGTCTTGTTCTAGCCATTTTTAGACCATCATTCACTTGTGTCAAATCCAAATGTGAGCATGGGTCTAAAATATCAGTAAAGACAGAGATGGGAACTAACTAACTACAAATATTTAATCAGGGCTTTTTATCCCACCCGATTAACAACAATATTCCTATGCTACTTTCTACTCAGTGCATTTTCATTTTGACCTCATATAAATGGGTACATTTCCTTGAATACATACATATATATATATATATATATATATATATGTATGCGCGCTTGTAACTAAATACAGAATGTATGTAATGTTTTGTGTTTAGTTTAAACCTAGCATGCCTTGCCTTCCCAATATTAAGGCTCAATTCCAGCAACAGGAGATTTAGTAATAATATATACTATTGGGACCAGAGTAACATCTTCTGTGACACCATTGCCAAATACTAGTTACAGAAGTTTAGTTTAGTTTCATGCTGTAAGCAGCAGTCTGCCTTCTTCATCAAAAACAATCAAGATCGTCCTTTAAACAGGCTAAAGTATACTTCTATACTTTTAGTATACTTTTAGTAGGCCTACAAAGCCTATACTTTTCTCTTTTACTTGAGTAGGGAAATCGTCAGTACTTTACCAGTCTTATTTTACCTAAGTACAGTATCTAGTTATTTACAGTATAGAAAGTGTGTGCGTAAAAACATTATGTACATTTCCATATTGAGTTAATAATCCATTTCTGATTAGACCCGTGCCTCTTTGGCAGTAGACTGAGTGAGTTACAACACAGGAAAGCCCCTGTAAACTGTTCCTCTAAACTAAAGCAATAAGAATCACGAGAGGAAAAAAAGCTGTCATCATGCTGCTTTCACTTATTTATACTTCTCCAAACAACACTAGAAGCCTTTGAAATGCCGTGTAAGGAATACCCAGTGTGTTCCAGTTCTTCTCAGTGTGTTCCAATCTATACAGTCTATGGTTCCAATCTAGTGCATGCAGGATTCTGCTCCTATGTCTAATGTTCCAAACCATCGTTGGTTAAAGTCTTACCCGATTCCACCCTTGCGAAAGTGTGGAAAGAGGAGTAGAGAAACACTAGCCTCAGCGTGGTGACACCGATATCCTGTGCTCTTTTCATTTCCTCCAAGCATCTAACGGACTACTGAGATATTACTCCCTCCCTCTCTCTCCAGCTGAACACACTGCGAGACTGTTCCAAAATGTTTTGTCAGATAAATCCCACCCACCCACTAAATACGGTCATTTTTATGTGTTGTAATGTCTTGTTCATTACACCCACACACATAACCTACTGACCAGGAAGTGCCAGTGGCAAAGATTGAAGATATCTGAAAATTACTGTCAAGGATTTAATTACTACAGTCCAGTAATAATAGTTGACCATGCTGTTAAGAATCTTGTTAAAAATCTGTCATTTTGTTAGACTTCACATTTCCAAACTTTACTCCACTACTTTTCCAACTGGCAGTCTTCATTTTCTCATACTTACATACAGCGAAATAAACGCTTTAAACTTTTACTTGAGTAACAGTGGGTGACTTGAAATTCTACCAAAGTAAATTTCTGGTTGGGTATCTGTAGGTTTAGTGGGACTTTTGGGTACCATAGACCTATTGATGAGATAGTGCAGTAACAAACACTACCAGAAGGGGGCGCTGCAGGCATAGAATACACACAAATATATCAGATTGGATGGGGGAACATGATGGGACAAGACAGATCATTACAGAAGACCAAGGTTCACTTTCTTTCAGCGGCAAGTATGTGTTTACAGTCTGGCCTGAAGAATTTGTCAAATAATTTGATAGCCTTGTATACCAAATGCTTTCACATCCTTTCACTTTGGCGTTAGTTGGGATTCTTTAAATGGCGTTAGTTATTTACTCTACTTGAATTGCCAATAGGGTTACTCACCAAACACTTGGAACTCACATCAACAAACTTCAATATTTGAAAAGCACCTCACTTTTTTATTAAATGTTTACATTTGACAAAATGTATGTAATGGTTTATAAGCTCAAGTTGAATGAACATATATATTCTATCCAACATATCTAGTAATGGATAGCTGTAACAAGCAAGTTGGAATCTGAATACATGACATATTTAGCTTCAAATGTCTCATTGGCAGTCTTATATCCTAACTGGAGCAAAAACTATCCTTTTTATATAAAAATTGATGCTATTTGTATGAAAAATAGTGTCAATTCTTCATTGGAAAATGGAGATATAATTTATTGGCCTGTATGTTGTTTAATACTGTTTAGCACTTAGATTTACCGCAGAGGATGTAACAATAGACTTCCTAGAATCCATGAATATCTGCAGTATACACAGACATTACATACACAAAACATTCTGTTTTCTTATAAGGGCCTAACCAGAAATCCTCCTGCTTATTTCCCCTTCCTTTCTTTTAGTTGGATACTCCAATCCCTACTGTACCTAACGAGTACACTAATCACAGGTTCTCACCATATGTCCACACTGAGTTTGGTAAAACGGCATAGCATGTAGCTCAGTGTTGAACTTTAAAACAGCCTACAGCATTAAAAAGGGTTTTTTTTTTTTTTTTTTTAATTCTTGCAGCTCAGTATTGAAAATATATTTAATTCATTTCATGTCTAGTGGAAAATTGTCCAGCCATGTTATAGTAAAGCATGGGATAGACAATGGACTCAATAATTTAAAGCGGGGCTAAGCAACTTTCTGTTTTTTCTCTCACAAGCTCCCTCTAAAGACCAGAAATGTAAATGTTCGCTGTATTGCATTGCATTGTAGGTGGGGCGCTGCAATGCAATACAGCGCAACATTGCAAATGCTATATCTACCGTTGTAGGCCACAGTGGCACATTCTACTGTACACTGTTTGTTCGCCGTGTAATGACTCATGTTATCATCCTAAACAGTATGAAATGGATTAATGAACTGAAAAATGTTGCTTAGTGGGCCTTTAAACGAATGAATTGACCAAAGAGAGCCTTCACAGAAGCAATATTTCTACATTCAAAGGCTCCCAGGTCTCTTCATCTCCTAGTTTGCAGGCAGAGGAGGTTGATGCTGTAGATCAGACTCTGAAATACAAAGCGAAGTGAAATGTTCCGCATTATGTGTAAACGTTACATGTTACCCTGTAAACTGTGCTTATTTAGATAACTATCTAACTAACTTTCAAATAACACATTTAGAAGGCTATGTGATGCATATTCGGTATTACTAATGCATGTTCTTTTATCCTTTAAAGATTTTAACAGGAAAAGAACATTGTAAATGCGATGCTTAAAATATGACAGTCCAAATGCACATACTTACTCAAGGCAGGGAGGTAATTTGTGGAGCTGGAAAACACATTTACTTCATAATTATGATCACAATAATTACATAATTATAATCACAAATCTACCATGAACCATCATGAGTTTAACATGTTTTTCAGTTTAGCTGTTTTGATGGCCTTTCAAACTGGTTTTGACTGCCATTTAGCAGCCATTTTAGCTTGAAAAGTAACAACCATTTTATACCCTACAATAGAAACTATTTTTTTCTCATCTTTTTTCGTTAGTTCTGAGCATTATTTTGTTAGTTCTAAGCCTTATATGTCAGAGATTTTGAAGTTTTGCCATTTTGAATTTTATCATAAACTCATTTTATTGTTCAGGTCCTACTATGAGAGTGCACATAAACTCAAATCAATGCCATTGGACTGATTAAGACCAGTTCTTAACCCTGAGTTTGCAAGTTAACTGGGTTAAATCTGGGTAAATTAAACTCCCTTTGTAGTAAAGTTCTGTGCTTGTGTTTTCTGTGTCTGTCTTTTTTTTACCTTTGTTTTTTAAAGCGCATGACGACGACTCCCCCCACACAGAGCAGCACCAAGCTGAACACAAGCACAGGAGTCAATATGGATGCAGTTTCCACTCCGGGATCTGCCATATGAAAAGGGCTAGAGATAAATATCTTCCAACCGATCATTGAATACGGAAGCATGGTGAGTGAACTGCATTTATATAGCAGGGTAATTGCACGGGGTTAGGGGACTCACACAGTTTTACGTCTAGCTTGTTGTCTAAGCTGAGGTGCTCAGCTGTGCAGGTGTACTGATGTTTCTCTCCCAGTTCCTCAGCTCTGACCTCCAGGCTCTTCCTCATCTGGTACGTCTCATCTCCATTAGGTAGCAGCTCCCCCCCAGAGATCTGGTGCTCAGACACAGGCTGGCCGTCTCTCAGCAGGGTCAGGTTGATGTGACGGGGGTAGAAACCAGTGGCCAGGCAGGTCACTTTGGCCCCTCCAGAGTCTGAGAGTGGCTTCTGGAGGAGACGAACTCTGGGCTTCACTGCAGGGGATAAAACATGGTTGAAAAAAATAGCACAATAAAATTCTGAAATAAAAAACAAGAGGCAATTGCTTACCCTTTCTCATAATGTCATTCTTTCTCATGTCCAGGCAGCTCTTTAGGGTTTTTATGCAGATTGGACTGTATACATGAATATATAGCAATTCAAGGCTCTTTCCTTCTACACGCTTCCATATGGATAACCCAGATGTCAGAGACTTCTGTTGTGCATTGAAATGTTCCTCTGCAAAATCGTCTCCATTTAAACCTTGCCAAGACCGCAGTGAACCAGGGGCAACATGGTCAACAAGCTCACAGCCAGCAAACTCCTGCAGGACAAGTATTCCTTGAAGAAATAAGAAAAAAGTCGCAATACAAGTAATGGATGCAGTTTCCAGTAGAAAATCACAAATATAATTGCTATTATTACTGATTTAATATTAAATACAAAA
>JAGFZM010001701.1:0-10331 GCA_017657215.1 Limnothrissa miodon | reverse complement strand
CACTTCATAGCGCTCCTGTTCATGTGGAGCTAGTGGAGCTCCCAGACCACTACGCACCTCCTTCCAGAATGTTCTCTGCTTCAGTGTCAGAGTTATAAGCCAGAGAGTGAAAGGCTAATTGAGGAAAATGTTTCGAGTGTTTGAGTGTTCTCACTGTTGTCGTATCCGTCCATCTTTTCCGAGCACTTCAAAGGCAGGCACGAGCGGTGTGTGGTGGATTCCTGCCCCGTCAGCCTGCGTTGCGTGGGTCTGCGCGCATGTGGATTCAGATGCGCTGTCACCATCAGCTTTAAAAAGCCCAGTGGGCCACATGTATTTCTGTGGATGTCTGCATGGGGATGCATATTTGCAGTGTGCAGCGCAATGGAGGAATGGGGCGGGGTAGCGTTGGACATGAGAAACACACGGGCCATAAGAAACAGCCCATAATCAGCGCCCAATCACTAAGTGGTACATCCAAAAATATCGGAAGCCTCTCCTTGGTTACTAAGGACACCGTGTGGTAATAGAGGGAAGTTTGGGAGAACTGCTGAGTGGTGGTGGTGGTGGTGGGGTAGGCATTGAGTGCCACTTACTGCTGCACTGAGATCGGCATAATAATGGACTCATTTATTGATCATGTTTTGTGATAGTCTTTGATTCTCAATTTAAAAAAATAGATATATGTATATATTTATATATTCACTCAGTTTTCCAACTTCAGTTGTCACAATCAGAAGCCCCCAGTAGTCTTTTCTCAGTTCATTATTTTATTTATTTATTTTATACATCTGTAATTCTAATATGTGTGTGCACTTTTGGCGGCATGCCTGCCACCTGTTAATGCCCGCATGAAGCCAAGGTGTGCCCTGTATTAGTGGTGCATGAAGTGGTGAAGCGTTGTGTAGTTGTGCCTGCATCTATTGTATAAATAGCTTTTCTGCCATCAAACAGAAAACCTAGATTGCAACAACACAGGAGTGTGGTTTTGTTCGCGCTAAAGCAAACATCAAAGTACACGTCTGTGGCCGAGTGTTCCTCAGAAGAGACAATATCGGAGGAAAGGAAGTGGCTTTCTTCTGTCTCTTTCTCAGCAGCCGTTGCCATGGGAGACGGTGAGAATGCGCCTGGGAAAAGAGTGTGATAGCACATTCAGTGCCAGGGTGGTGAGAAGTCCTCTGGGTTATTATCAGTCTAAAACCACCTGCAATGCAATATCTATTACCCTGTGTGATGTACTCCAATGCATGCACGTGTGTGTGTGTGTGTGTGTGTGTGTGCGCGCACGCGCTTGGTGCTGCATGCATGCTGTCTTTTGGTTTTGTCATTCTTAGCTCACAGGTGAAAGGAAGGCGCTTGTCTCAACATCAGCCGTCCCAAAACTCAATTCTCTGAAATGCCACAAAGCACATCAGCAGCTGTGCTGGCTTCACGTACCAGCCACATTAATGCGTGCATATACTCCCTGATGCAGGCACAAGCCAACTCTTATAGTACCTCTGGGCCAAGGAGCCACACCATTGTGACAGAAGAGAGTTGATGTCGGCATCAGGTGGAAAAGGATGACGGAGAGAGACAGCAGCAGTCAGTGGTTCCACTGTGTCCCCCTCACCTTAAGCCCTGAATTCTCATAGGGCTTAGGGGAGATATCAGGATTCAGCCAGTAAGTGCAAGGAGACTCTGCATGTTCTCCATCCCGCACAGAAGTAATGGCCCAAAGAGAGGGCACATTAAATGCAAGAAACATTCATTTGTTTTACTTTAACTAATATTGTTTTATAGTGTGAAATACAGAAAATACTCAATTTGAGGTGGCTTAAACTCTGACTGTGTAAATGAGAGGACTGAATTAATTAATAATTCAAGAAAATAATAATAATAAAAAAAATCAGTTAGCAAAAGCACATAGAACTCTCAAGTCTGAATGGTAGCAATAAGGACAGTAGACACAGGGGGAGAGGAAGCAGAGTCTGGCCCCTGGAAGAATGCAAAAAAAAAAAAAAACGTGCTACGCATGAACAGGGACACTCGTGTTTCGTGTGACCTGTTTACTACACATATCTGTTTACAGTGCTTGCTCAAAGACGCTTTCCTAGACACCTATCCTCTTTGTTTAATAACAACATGCGCATGTTTACACGTGTGTATGACACTTGTGCATGTACGTGTCGTGTGTTAAGCAAATATTGGGGAAAAGGAAAGAATAAACACCCGTGAGCATAATCTAATATTGTGTCACGATGATTCATAATCCACACGTGTCCGTGACCACAGAGTTAGCATAGTTGCAGAAGGTAGAGGAAAGAATCCACTGACGTCGTGCAGCAGATATGTACTGTGGATAAGAAGTCAGCTTGGTTCACACCCGAGCACTTTTTTCCCTATTATGAGTTTTCTCTGCAGCTTTTAAAAGAGAGCAACCTCCAGGACTGTGTGTCCTTTGTGCACTCAAGGGCAGAGCCCCTAAAGGTGCATACAGTATACTGTACATTACAATTCAACAGGATTCAGCACTGCCGCTGACTTCTCTGCTTATAAAATGAACCAGCCAGCTACCCCTTGTGTGCTTAGAGACGGAGCTTGTGGTGGGCCTCAACCTTTACTCCGCTTTACTTGTTTTCCCAGTGAGCAGATGCCGGTTGCTTTCTCAGAGCGGCACACGTTCGATTGCGGCAGCCACGCAGCCACCCCAAGATGAGGCTTTTTTTAATTGCATTGCAATGGCCTTCAGCAGCCTGTAGCTCTATAGTGATGCACCATGCGGTGCTCTAGCAGTCCAGTGATTGTTCTAACCGTGCATACTGGAGAACTCATGCAGAGTTGCAACAATGCATTCAGGAGGGTAACACAAAACAGTGCTACTTAAGGACTTGTGGTGTGGTGACTTTGAGAACGAATGATTCTTAGTTACAGGGACCATTATTGTAAGAAGCAAACGGCAAATAAAGCTTAGTGCTTTCTCAGGGCGTGTTGATGAGTGTGTTATGTAACAGGACTCACACAAACACCCAACGGCTCCCTAACTCTCTTGAGAAGGGGTGGAGGTGGAGGTGGAGGACACCGTGGCCCATGCCACACCTTTGTGCTCGGGGCTGAGCGCACAGGGGAAGGTGGTGTGGGTGAGCAGCCAACACGCCGTTCCCACCGCTGTCTTTACTGCACTGCTCTAATGTACATGACATCTTATGTAATCCTCACGCCTTCAATGAATGGCTGTCCACCCCCTACTCCTCCCAAATCACCATCACCACCACCCCCAGAGCCAGCTCCACTCCTCGTCCTCCATGCCTGCAAAGCAGGTCTCCACTGGGACAAAGGCACCGTGACGAGCCCACACCTCCTTCCTTTCCATCCTCATCCTATCCCAAAGCTGGCCTGGGACCCTCTCAATCAGGTCCACTGAACCCCAGGCTCCCAGCAGCATTGTGGCTGCAGATCTGCCCCACCTACCCCTACCCCACCCCTCCCCTCCGTACCCCATACCGCATCCTTTTACCCCTACCCCTCTCCTCCTAATTGTTTCCTACCCCACTTTGGCCCCATGGGGGACACCCTGTGAGGTCTTGAGGACTGGCCACGTTTCCCAAAGCTCCCTCCTGTTTCTGAGAGACTGAGGCTAAAGAGAGACAATGGAAGCTGCAGTAAGTCTTGCGTGAAACACACACACACAAACTCACACACATACACAGATGAGAGAAACGAAACAAAACTGTTGCCTCTAAACTGTCCCGACTTAAGAATTGACCCATAAGCCCAAACACACAATGAGGACACTCAAACTAACCAAAGCAAACAAGCAAAGGGCATGTAGTGTATCTGACTGGGGGTTAAGTTATACCATGTGTACCTGTTGGCAAAAAACCTATGTGAATCTTTGCACATTTATTTCTGCAATTTATAGGACATGGAGAACGAGGAAGGCTTCTTAAGCACCAATGAATCAAATGTATTTATAATATTCAATTCACTTAAGTTCATTCATATTTTATATAATAAATCCAGTTCCAATGGCTCGAGATTTATTAGGTCCTATGTGAATTATTATATCACCTTTGCCAACCTTTGTTGAATATAAATGTGTTTTGGAATGCATTTATTATTTAAAAAAAAAAAAACTGAGGGAGAGACCTCAGTGGAATTATTTATACTCTTTAATGCCATATATAACTGTGTAGGGCTAAGCAAATAAGGACTTAATCATTTAGCTCAAAATGTGTGTGCACATGTACTGTATCTGGGTTTTGAGAGCATCCCTCGAGCATCAGGCCTCCCTTTATCTAGTCTCCTGAGGCCTTGTGTGTGACCCTGTGCTCTCCAACTGAAAGCTGATTTCCATGGCATTCCTCGCACAGTTTGAGCTGTCAGGCCGTGTGTGGACGCGGGGGCCTGAGAGCACCTCTGTGTCTTTGGGCTGCATGGGGCTCTATGTTCGTAATGAGCCCGGAGGAACAATGCCGTCCCTGGCCCAGGCAAACAACACATCCCCCACCCCCGCACCCCCACCACCCTCTTTAAGCAAAAAAAGAAGCTTTGGGGCTGATTTGGCTGGACAGGGCAAACACAGTGGCATTGGTGAAGACGGAGGGGAAAGGCAGGGGTCAGGGCCTGGGCCATGCTAACAGCCCATTGCTCTTGCTTTGGGCCCATCAGAGAGGAGGTGGCAGACAATAGGATGAAAGGCTTCTGTGCAGCTATTTGAGTGGGAGGCCATGATGGAAGCACATTGTCACTGAGAGAATGCAAGGGTCCTTAAGGTGGGAGCCTCCCCCCTCCTTTCTTTCACAAAGAGTTGCGCAGAGCCCATTATCAAAACGGCGGTTGGAGCCTCCCAGATCCCCTTTTCTCTCTTTCTTTCTCTCTCTCTCTCTCTCTCTCTTACTCTCTCTCTCTCTGTCTCTCTCACACATATACATACACGCACACACATACACACACACACACACACACATTTACACCTCTATATGCAGCAATATTTATGCAGTATTTCTTTCACTTCCTTTCACAGTCTATCTTTCACTTCCCAAAATGCAACCCCCCACAACTCATCTAGCGCACACACACATGCACACACATACTGTACACACACACACACACACATTCAACTTGACTTCCACATGAAAGCAGAAACCTGTTGACACCCCCTGAAATCCTTACTACAGGTTAGGGCCCTGGGAGGAGATGAGAGATGTCAAATCCCTCTTGACACCCTGTCAGGGCGTCACATATTCAGAAACACTCCCCTCCGAGGGAGCCTTTGTCATCCACATTGTGCCCGGTCCCATAATAGGAGATACTTTGCAGGAACCTTCGCTGCTCTGGTTGAAACCAGCAGGCCATTGTTCTACTTGTCTGTGACCAGCACTTTGAAGAGTTTTTTTTTTTCTTCTTTCATTTGTTTTTTCTTCACTTTGTTCCTACTGGAGAGTGGTTGATGGAGAGGACACGGAGAACCCTCAGGCTAGACAGGCCGTGTCCAGGAACGCAGGGACTGTCCTCTTGAGGTGTTATTCTTATCCAGAGGAAAGGGGATGATTGGTGGGCTTTGCTGAAAGAGAGGGCTTCGGGTTGCCACAGGGGGGGTCAGGGGTGGGAGGGGGAAATACGGCGGTATTTGAAGCGAGCGTGGAAGTGCGGTTGCTTGAACCTGTAACTGAATATGAGCAATAAGGAAATAAACATCTCTCGTTCCCTCTCTATCTCTCTCTCCCGAACACACAAGTTAATGGGAAGCAGGCCTGTTGCTTCACAGCTTTACGGCCACCACCTCCTGAAGTAAGCACTGAGCGGCGGATCCTCCAGTGATGTGGCGGGGCTGGGGGGGGGGCTCGGCGGGAGACCACGGCACAGTCCTCATGGCTTGCACATGCTTGGGCTCGGGCCAGCCCCGGCCACAGCAAAGGGCCACTGTTGTGGAAAGAGTGCAGCAGCCCGGCAGTAGGAGCAGCAGCAGCACGGGCTGCGGTGGGTTTGATGGTCTCTTTTGTTGATGGATCCCCTGCCTCCTCGGCCATTTCACTGTCAAAGCAAGAGGTCAGACGAAGGTGGTAGCCTGGTGAAGCAGTCTTACTTTTAGATGTGCCGTTTATATATAAAGAGAATGTGCCGATTATATATAAAGAGAAATTGTGAAATTGTGATCAACGGCAGCAGGTAGTGAGGTGATTGAAGGAGTCACAATCTGCTTTGAGTTTACAAAGCTCAATAATCAGATTTTTTTCCTGTCTGTGAATATTTGGAGGATGAATAGTCTGATTGAAGTCAATGATTGTGCATGTTGCAGTTGTAAATTAGTTTAGGGTTAGAAAAATTCAGTGGAGAAATTAGGGAGACAAAGATTAGTAAAAGAAGACAGTCTGTACTGGCTACCGGTGCTTCAATCAAAGGGAGTTTTTACTTCTACACAATCTCCTTGGTCCAGCTCCTAGCTCTGCTTTGGGTGACTACACATGTTAAACGGCCCTGAGAGAGAGAAATATAAATATTTCAGCGGTCTCAAGGTCACCCGGAATGCTCTCATGACTTTTCTCGTGCCATTTAAAAAAGAAGGAAAAGTCACATACTCTTCCCACCCTCTGGGTCCTCAGCTAGCGCCATGGCTACCTTTGGCCCCTGTGGGCCGGGCCTGCGGGCTTTGGTGAGCTGCACAATGCAGCGGTGAGCAGGAGCAGCGGTTGACGCGTGGAGTCTGGGGCCGTGGTCCAGGAATGTGGGGCACATGAGGACAGACACTGAGGCTTCTTTTCCTTTTTTTTCTCCTCCTCCCACTCACTCTACACTCTGCAGTCAGAAGTCAGACTGGCCCGCAATCTCTGACAATATGAGTGTACTTCTAATGTGTGCTTGTCTGCGTCGTCTGCCTCTCCCACTCATTCGCCACCTTTTTGTCCTCTCGGTTACTCTCTCTCTCTCTCTCTCTTTCTCTCTATCCAGGAGCACACAGTAACTATTTTATTGCTCTGGGCTCTGGGCGTCTTCATATCTAGTCTTCATCGGTAGAGCATTCAAGGCCTCTTTATTAAAAAAAATGTTTCCCCCCTCTGGCTTCAGTGGTTCCAGAGCCGCTGGGTTGGCGACAGTGAGTATACAGTAGCCTAGTCTATGATCTGAGTGGGGGCAGAGACAAAGGCCCACACCCATGGCAGACGGACACACATTGCAGGGGGACCTGCTCCCTCCGACTATGGTCTGGGAATCTTGTATCCTGCATCAGCTTTTATGGGCATTTCAAGATCAAGTGAATGAAAGACACAATATTGTATAGAAATTGAGAGAAGAGCAAATGGTTAAGAAAAGAAGAGAAAGAAAGAAAGAAATAACAGTATGGAATAACAGAAGCCAAAGAAGAGATGGTTAAATGCCTAGAAAATGAGTGAGAGCGAAATAGAAACGCAGAGAGAGAGAGAGCGAGGGAGTGCTTTTATTTTTAGGGTGCTCTGGACTCTTCTCTAAACCACTTCACTCAGCTGGGCAGCATGCCTGGAGAGGCTGGTTGCATTGTGCCGGCCGACCATCATCCGCAGAGCTGCCATTCCCTCCCTCTCCCCACAGAGACGGGCCCACACCTCACCACAGCGGCTCACAGTGCAGCACAACGCAGCACCCTGAGGACCAGACTCAGCCGTTCTCGGAGACACGTAAGAGGAAACAGCTGTCCTGAGGCTACGCTCCCAAAAATAAAGCGCTTTGTTTAATTACGACCCTCCAGAGCTAACCCCAAACTCCTGAGAAAAATAAATAAATAAATATATATACATACATACATACATACAGTACATTCACACATAGATTATAAAGATCTATTTAAGGCACGTAATGACACTGTTGGCTTCACTGGGACAAACTGGAAATGGATGCCTGTTGGTCCTGACTTTTGAAATGAGGTAGGTGTATGATAGCACAAAATATGCTATAGATTTTAGATCAACGAAGCCAGGTTACCGATGGAGAGTCAAAGTTCAAGGTTTATTGTTTGTACAATGACGTCAAGGGAGAGACAGACCACAACGCACGCAGTGGTTACAATCTGACTCTAACTAGACATCAAATTTGTCCTAAGCTAAATACAAGAATCTTCAAAGCAGTTCCAACTTCAAAGAACAAGTCAACAAAGATGGGCGTGGGTTTCTGTCTGTGTATGGGGGTCCAAACACGGATCACGGCGATCAATTATCTAAAGCCCACTGTATTACCAATCTGATTGTGAATGAGGTTAACACCTGGCCAGGAAGAGGCCTGGTCTGCATCCACACACACAGACAGAGAGTTCACACCACAAAAGCTTGGATACACATTGTCTACAAGAAATACAAACATGATATATAAAATAATTCCTTCCATGTATGAACCTTGTCTTTTAAGGCATCTGGGTCAAAGTTCATGCAATCCTGAAATCTTAAGCGCCGTCTTGGGCAGTTGGGCCTGTTTGTCTCCCTCGTCTTGGTTCACTGAGTCACTGAGCGGTGGGATGGGGCTTTAACTGTGACGGTGCTCTGACCCCGGTGTTAATGGCTAATGAGAGACTGTTTAATCATTCTATAAGCTGTGGGGCTATTGCCATACATTTTTAATGTTTTAAAGCCTGTCCTAACGTGTGTGTGTGTGTATTTGACTGAATGTGAGCATTGAGCATTACATGTGAGCATTGAGCATTACATCGACACACACATGCACACACACTGTAGTAGATCATTGCTTAAGCGTTACCATCACGTTTAGTCCGATGTTAACCCCTCTGGGCAGTCGACTGTAATATGATGGCGTGTGAAATTGTACTATTAAATTGGTCTCTCTACCTGGCTGGTCTGCTGGAGGATCTGTATGGAAAAGACCCCCACACACTCTTCAACACACACACACACACACACACAGTGGGTCAGCTGATCTCAGATGTTAAACCACACAAAAGCATCAGTGTGAGATATAAAAGAATAAATGCAATGTTTTGCTCTCTGGCCATGTTACTGAGTGAGTAGTACGTCCCTGATGCCTCTGTCATTGAATCGCATTGACTCAGTAAGACCATGGATGTCTGCCCCCAACCTCTTTCCAAATGTTTGCTTAGCTAGGGGTAAAAAAACGGGGTGAAGTGTTAACAATGCATACTGATAGGAAGTAATTTCAGAGGTCAGAGGTCGAGTGATTAGTGGCAATTATGGGCCGTGGGCTTGACTGAGCACTGTGTGTGCCAAGCCGAGTCGCTGGAGAGTCTCACTCTGGCTCCAATTAGCCACTCTCAGCGCTCTCGCTCTCCTCCACGGCTCCCTCAGGAGGAAACGATTCCTCCCAGCATCACTTCAACAAAAGAGACAAAATAAACGAATGTTTCAAAGGAAGTGTTGTGCTGGAGGGAGTGCAACAGGAGCCCCTGTGTGTTCAGTCTAGGGGGTTCGAACACCCTAATCACAGATAAATTATGCTCAGTTTAGCTTAGAAAGCTTGAAATATTTCCAAAATGTTGAGCCAGGCCCAGCTGAAATGTTAAGAAATAACCTGCATTCTGTTGCGACTACTCTCAAAATGAAAAACAGCAAACTTACAATGACAGTAGAACTGTGTGTGTGTGTCACCAAGCGCTATCACCATGTTCTGGAAGTCCTGTGTATGACATGACTGTGCGTCTAAATAGGCAATGCATGGACTTTGTCTAGGGGGTGTCTAGGACTGGGCCTCCAGGACCTTGTCTGGCAATTTGCTGTCTCTTGATGACTTTGTATTGAGGGGTCAGTCTCTCTCTATCTCTCTCCTTCTTTCCTTCACTATCTCTCTTTCTTTCTCTCTCCCATACACACACACACTCTCTCTCATTCCCTCACTTATTCATTCACTCTTTCACACACACACACACAGTCACTAACTCATTCACTTACTCAAATCATCTGGGCTGTTTGAAGTTTACATTGCTAAAGCAGAACAAGCTTACAAGAAACATGCAGAACAATGAGGAACAATGTATGGCAAACATTCTGTTTATGCATTTCAAATAGGCAAACAATAGAAGAAACTGCTCAACTATCTCAACCTCATCTGAAATGCAGAGGCCACATATCCTTTGTTTGACCTCTTATACTGGCCTTTTTCAATGGCTAAGTTGTGCTTACTGGCTCTGTATTCAGTCAGAGTCTATCTCTTTATATCTCTGTCAGTATGAGAGATTCCTTCATTTATGTTAACATTGTATGGTTGATAACATCTGATTTGCTCTGGCATATTGTCTTATTGTGCCAATGTTCCTTATGCTTGGGTGCTTTTGCTAATGGTTCTGCTCTTAACAGGGTCTTTAGAGTTCTTGAAATTGCATATGAGCTTTTCAGCTTTTTCTTCTAGTTCATTCACTGCCATACTGAAACTCCCCA